>VXBP01009567.1:116137-217372 GCA_013400115.1 Rhinopomastus cyanomelas | reverse complement strand
TCATAGAAGGCCACCAGGTTTGTCAGGCAGGACTTGCCCTTGGTGAAGCCACGCTGATTGTTCCCAATCACCTCTTCACAAATCTCCTGTCTCAGCAGTGCCTCCAGGAGGATCTGCTCCATGATCTTAGCGGGCACAGAGGTGAGACTGACTGGCCTGTAGTTCCCTGGCTCCTCCCTCCTGCCCTTTTTGAAAACAGGAATTATGTTTCTCCTTTTCCAGTCAGTGGGGACTTCACCAGACCACCATGACTTTTGGAATATAATAGAGAGGGGTTTAGCAACCTCATCTGCCAGTTCTGTCAGTACCCATGGGTGTATCCCATTGGGTCCCATGGACTTGAACACTTTCAGGTTCTTCACTTCACTTATGATGGACAGTTCTTCCTTGCAGTCCCTGCTGTTATTTTCCATGACTCCAGGAGTGTGGCTGGAGGCCTTTGCAGTGAAGACTGAGGTAAAGAAGTCATTGAGAACCTCAGCCTTTTCCATGTCACTTGTAACCACATCTCAAACGTCAGGTTGCTTAGAGCCCCATCAAGCCTGACCTTTAACACCTCCAGGGATGGAGCTTCTCCCACCTCTCTGGGCAGCCTGTCTAGTGTCTTCACCACGCTCACTGTAATGGACTTTTTTCTAACATCCAATCTACATCTACCCTGCTCTACTTTGAAAGCCCTCAGAGCTGGGGATGTTTTGCTGCTAGGTGGGTTGAGCAACACTGGTTCTGTGGCCATGGTGGTCTTAGAAATGAGGGCTCTCCCTGCCACCACATCCCTGGCACTACACTCTGGTGGGTTTGCACGTCATGGCAGTGATGGGTTTTCTTTCTGTGTGGTCATCAGCTCTTTGGTTGCTCAGAGTGAGGGTGGATGGCACACCCTGAAGAACCCCTTAGGTGGTTGTGCTGAGCTACTGGAGATGCATTAACCAAAGGAGGGGGGAAAAAATGATCATTTGTGGTGCAGCATTTGTATTTGTGCAGGGGTTTAGGGTTAAGATCCCTTTTTAGTATCCCTTTTGTCCTTTGGGGCTTCCACTGCAGCTGGCTGCCTATGATTGCCCCAGCACTGCTTCCCAAGCCGCATCCATTAGGAGCCAGCAGTCCTGGCCATGGCACCAGTGATGCCTGAGCCTTGGCACACTCCTGTCACGCCAGTCCAGAGCCTTCATCACCCCAGCTGTTGGGCAAATGCTGGGGAAGGTTGTGGCAGCCAGGCTCTCACTCTCTAGCCTCTTCCACTCCTCCAGGGTGTTTCAGTAAGGACCAGGTCTACCTGGATGGGATTCTCCGCATCTTGCGCCATCGGCAGACCATCGACTTCCCACTGTTGGCTGCACTGGGAAAGGTAACAGGTGGGGTGGGTGGAGAGGTGGGGGCTGATTCCAGAGCCCCATCCCAAAGCTCACAGGGGCTCCCTCAGTCCCACCACAGGGAAGGTGGGCTGTGGGAGGGCCAGGCTCCCCCGTAGTCCTTGGTGACTGACGGGGATTGGGACGAATTGAGGGGGGCCTGATCCCTTCTCTTTGCTTCCATCAGGTCTCCTATGAAGATGTGAACCGGCTGAAGGAATTTGGGGTGCTGGAGAAGACCCGCATCCCCCATTTCATGCAGGACTTGGGGCGATACATGAAGCAGCTGGACCACATCGTCACCACCAATGGCCTGAACGAGGAGGAGCTGGTGCAGCTTCTGCCTGACTGAGGGATGTCCCCACCCACAACCAGTGCCCTGAGGCCCCAGCTGATGCTGTTTATTGGGTATTTATTTGGACTGGAGCCTGGAAAAGTGGGCACAGTCCAGGCACGTGGTGCTGTGTAGGGTAGTGGGGCCAGAGGGGGCCACTGTGGGTCATGTTGATGTGTGTCTTGTCCCCCTACACTGTCCCCGATGCAGTTTGGGGATGGCTGCACGGCACCGTTGTGGCTTTGGGGGGCCAGGGAAAAGAGGGTTCAGAGGGAGTGAGGGGAGAGCTGGGGAAATGTGCTGCACCTGGAGCACGGCAGTAGTTTTGGCTGGGGTAAGGCAATATGAGATGCACTTGGGGCAATAAGGAGGGTGCTCCCAGCAGAGTGGGGGCAAATGCTCAGGGCCAACAAATGGGGCTGGGGTCTCTGGGCTGTGACTGGCAAGGAATCGGGGCTGGTCAGTACCCACTGACCAACTCCCAAGCCCCTGACCAGCAGCAGGAAGGACTTTTAACTTCCCCGTCGCTGCTCCTACTCTCTGCCCTTGTCAGATATTTGCCCAGTTACCCACTGCTCTGCACCTGACATCCAGCCCCAAGGCTTTGGGGTGGGAAGGGGGCTCAATGTCAGGACAAAGCTCCTAACAAATCCACTGTAATGGAACCAGCACCTGGGCAAGAGCTTGTGGATCAACAGCAAAACCAGGTTGGCACTGCCCTGAGTACCACTCACGCAGCTCCATGCTCATGCGTCAGGGGCTCGAAGGGGGGTCACCAGGTGTGCGAAAACAACATCCTGGGCAGAACAACATGAATAAATCAAAGGAGGCAAAACCAGAAACTTCCCAGAGCTGTTCCTGGTCTCTAACGTGGGGTCTGCAGCAGCTGTGGGGCCACCACATTTTGACATGCCTGGAGAAGTGGGAGTCATGTGGGTTTCCAGAGGTTAAAAATGGCCACACAACCTACTGCAGCTGGGCTGGGGCAACTTCAAGTGTCAGCACAGAGTGGGGATGGTGTGATGGGGAGCAGCCCCTGGAGAAGGACTTGGGGTGCTGCTGAGTGAAAAACTGGACATGAGCTGGCAGTATGCCCAGAAGCCCCCCTTGTCCCCAGCAGTGTGGGCAGCAGGTCAGAGAGGGGGTTGTGCCCCTCTGCTCCACACTGGTAGGATGCCCCTGCAGGGCTGGGTGCAGCTCTGGGCTCCTTAGCAGAAACAGGGACCTGTTGCAGTGGGACTAGAGGAGGCCCCAGAAATGCTGATTTATGGGTGGAACCCTCTGCTGTGAGGCCAGTTTGGGAGAGTTGGTGGGGTTCTGCTGGAGAAGAGAAGCTCTGAGGAGACCTTTGTGCAGCCTTTCAGCGCTTAAAGGGGCCAATCAGAAGGCTGGGGATGGACTTTCCAGCAGGGGCTGTTGTGACAGGACAAGGGGTGATGGTTAAACTGAAAGAGGGAGATTCAGACTAGAGAAAAGAAATTGTTGATGCTGAGGGCAGTGAGACCCTGGCCCAAACTGCCCCAGAGAGGTAGGAGAAGCCCCATCCCTGGAACCACTGCAAGTCAGGTTGAACTTTGGGGCTCTGAACAACCTGCTCTGGTTGATGATGTCCCTGCTGACTACAGGGGGTTGGACTAGATGGGACCTTTGATGGTCCCTTCCAACCCAAGCAGCAATTCTATCTTTCCTAGCCTCCTGTGTAGGAACACAGTGCCAGCACAGTCAGTGGGACTCTGCTCTGTAATTAATGTGCTATTTCCTCCAACGTTGCAACTGCAACCCCCAGCCCCAACCGCGCTACAGTGCTTCTTTATAAGGGTCTTTACACCCACCCCAGCCTCACCCCCACAGCCTTGGCTGGCACTAGGGACCAACCATGGGAAGTCTCTTGTGGCCCTTCTCGAGAAGCGGCAGCAATGACGAAGGGCAACGTAGCTACTGCGATGATTTCCGATTGGGTTCGGTCGCATCTCTGAAGGAAGAAGAGTGTAGAGATGAGAGACGCAGTTCACCGGCCTCCCCGGGCAGGGCTAGAAGCGCTTAATCTGTCGCCGCTCCTGTCGGCGCTGCTTCTTCTCGTTGGGTTCCTGAGTGGCGGGTGAGGAGTCGGCTGCGAACCAGGGACCCAGGATGTTCACCCACAGGAGGTAGAGAGCACGGGCTGGTGCCTGCAAAACACAACGTGGCACAAGCTAGGTCCTTTTGGGGACAGCTTTGGCAGGCAGGGGCTGCTGGGGAAGCCAAAGGAGCTATAAGAGGCCAGATCAGGGGCACTGCAGTCTGTGAGGGAATTAAAGGCAGCAGCAGGCATCCAAACAGCCTGATATCATGGGGATTAAGAACTTGCACACATAAACAGCGCCTGGGCTTTGTATGGAGACATCAGCATCAGGTCTGAATTACCCCCAGAGATCCAGACAGAAAAAAAACACTCTCACATTTCTCTGAATTTAAAATAAATCCAGATGGTCTCTGGGAAACAGCTGAGCTCAGGCTGCCCTCTACCAGCCCAGGGAGAAAGGAACTTGGAAGGACTGAACAAGGAGAACTTCCTATACTGCCCAGGGTGTCCTACCTCTGACTTTGGGGGATGAACTGAAGGTAACTGTAGGATTAAGAGGCCATTGACATGAAATGGATAAATAATGTCCTCAGCTCAAAGGACACAGAAAGACAACACAGAGCAGCAAGGAAAAACTGAGCAGGCTTACCAAGAGCCAGAAGTACCAGACATAGAGCGAGAAGCAGCTCAGCACTTGGACTATGGCTGTCAGCAGGATCACATCCTTGAGGTGTCTGAGGGAAGAAGAGCGAAACCTTCACCTTCTCTTCCAGCCCACCTACTCCAAGGACTGTCCCCCTGGAAGTCAACTGGAAGAATCAGAGTGGTGAACAGGACAAACAGAGAACAAGAAAGAGCCAGGCTCTCCCAGTGCCATTTCTCAGACTGACAGGCATATTCAGGGTGCCTCAAGGACAAGTTCACTGTCACCTGCTGGCTGTGCTCTCCTCTTCTTGCTTCATCTGGGCTCTGGAGCAGCTCCAGAGAGGAACAAGCTGCTCCCACCTCTGTCACCAGATAAGGGGGTACCTGCAGCCCCAGAGAGGTAACTCGGTCTAGGGTTTTCAACACAAGCCGTGGGGAGTGCTGTGATGAGTTACAGAAAGAGCAGCTCCTCCACTCCCATTAAATCACCTGCAGCTGCTGGAGCAAGAGGCCCTCAAGTCCCATTCAAGAACACAAGGGTAATGAACCAGCTTGTCTTGTTCTGGACAAGTTGGCATAAAGCAAAGTGACCAGAATCAACTGGTTTAGGCTGGGACACTGCCATTACCTTGACACTGCAGACTCCACCATCAACAGCTCCATGACAAGACAATGAAGTCCAAAAATTTCAGGCTCACCTCAAACTCAGCTCTCCCAGGGGCCAGCAAGATCCCCTCCCTTGGCCCCACAGCAACACAGCTGTCCCAGTTACACTCAGCACACGAGAAACACTGACAAATTTCCATCACCCTTCCACAGCAGGTAATGGGATCCCTGCACTGACTCCATCACTTACTTCCCCTGATGGCACCATCAAATGGGAGCGTAGGGCAGTTATCGAGGCTCCTGCTCTGCCTCAGTGCACACCTCCTACATCCCAGAGGATACCCCAGACAACAAGTCCCACAAGAAATAACTCCCTCTATTCTCCCAGCCTTGGCCGAGTCTCTCACAGCCCTCTGCTGAAACACACACACAAAGACAAGAGCTCATCCCACGCTCTCAGCAGGTTCTCTGCTGTGCAAGACCCCACATAGGATTTATGCACGAGCACAGGAGGCAGAAATGGCTGAGAAAGAGCAAAGAGCTGACCAAGACACTGGGGAGGGGCTTCTGGTGCATGAAAAGTACAAGACACAATCAGTTTGGGGCCAGGATGGGGTCGTGGGCAGTGCTGGGCTAAAAAAAGAAATCTCTAACTCTAGGTTTAGCATTGGAAGATCGGTTTAAGATTTGGGATCTCCTACCCCTATGTGTTACAGCCCCAAAGACAGTGGCAGCTCCAAATTTACATGGCCCGGAGCAAACAGCACACAGCAAGCAAAATATTTGGCTACTGAGGTCAGTTCTAGGGAAGCTACAATCTTCCAGCTGCCCTCATACCTGCACCAGTGGGCAACTGGGGTGGGAGCGGAGGCCTAGGGGCTCTCCTGGCTCTGCACGCACACTCAGGCAGCAGCTCCTGCTCACCTGGACTAGTGTGGGTGTGGACACTCACTCTGCCATCCCCTGCTCCATATTCAGGTCGATTCCCCCATCGGTGAGGCTGCCATCATCTGCAAAGGACGGTTTTGCCATGGAGCTCATGGAGCGGTAACTGGCACCATAGACCACTAAGCTGAAGATGAACATGACCTGTGACAAGGAAAGAGCTGTCACACAGGGATCAGTCCTGGGACCAGTCTTGTTCAACATCTTTGTCCGTGACATGGACATCAAGTGCACCCTCAGCAAGTTTGCTGATGACACCAAGCTGTGTGGTGCAGCAGACACGCTGGAGGGCAGGGCTGCCATCCAGAGGGACCTGGGCAGGCTGGAGAGGTGGGCACAAGCCAGCCTGATGGGGTTCAACAAGACCAAGTGTAAGGTCCTGCATCTGGGTCGAGGCAATCCTAAGCACAAATACAGGCTGGGCAGTGACTGGCTGGAGAGTAGCCCTGAGGAGAGGGACTTGGGGGTGCTTGTGGACGAAAAGCTCAGCATGAGCCAGCAGTGTGCACTTGCAGCCCAGAAGGCAAACTGGATCATGGGCTGCATCAGGAGAAGTGTGGCCAGCAGGTGGAGGGAGGTGATNTTGAAGCTCCATCCCTGGAAGTGTTTAAGGCCAGGCTCTGGCCAGCCTGATCTAGGGTGGGGTGTCCCTGCCCATGGCAGGGGAGTTGGAACTGCATGATCCCTTCTAACCCTGACTCTACGACTTGGTTTAGGTGATCCTGCTGTGGCAGGGGGATTCGACTAGATGATCTTTCGAGGTCCCTTCCAATCCCTAATGATTCTATGATTCTACATAGAGGCCACGGGCCCCTGCAGGGGCACCTGCCCGTGATAGCGTTTTGAACAGGCCTTGGACCTGGAGTGGTACCCTACATGAGCCCAGCTCACAGAACCACAGAAACTCTTGTTTAGAGGAGACCTTTAAGTTCACTGAGTCCAGCGAATCCCTCAGCACTGCCAGGTCCCCACTAACCCCTGTCCCTCACCCCACATTTCCATGGCTTTGCAACCCATGGGAAATCCCACCACTGTTCTGAGCAGCCTGGGCCAGGCCTGGGGAACTCTTTCACACAAGAAATTGTTCCTCAGCGACAGCCTAAGCCTCCCCTGGCACAACCTGAGGCTGTTTCCCCTCATCCTGTTGCTTGTTCCCGGGGAGAACAGACTGACCCTCACCTCGCTCCAACCTCTTGAATTTCAGGGAGCTGTGGAGAGTGAGAAGGTCTCCCCTGAGCCTCCTTTTCTTCAGTTCAACTTCCCCAACTCCCTCAGCCACTCCTCAGATCAATGGTGCTCCAGCCCCTTCCCCAGCTCAGCTGCCCTTCTCTGGACCCATTCCTGACCCTCGGAGTCCTTCTGGCCGTGAGTGAGTGGCCCAGACTGGACTCCAGCATTCTAGATGGGGCCTCCCCAGTGCAGGGGGATGATCTCGGCCCCTGATGGTAAATGCTGGTGGCTTTCTTGGCCATCTGGACACGCAGTGGCTCATCTCCAGTCAGCCATCAAACCACCCTTGAGGCCTCCCTGCAGACATCCACGGGGTTGTCACGAGCCAAGCGTACTCGGCCCTGCTGAACGTCAGACGAACTCACCCACGTCCAGGCGGAGGCGGCAGGGTAGAAGATGACAAGGTTCACCACGGCGTACAGGGCCTGCGGAGACAGAACACGGCTCTGCTCGACAAAGCTGGTACCGGGACAGGGCCCAGCCCCGGGCTCCTCCCCCCGCGCCACACTCACCGAGGCCGCCAGGCTGACGCGGAGGTAGAAGCGCAGAGTGTCTCGGTTCTCCTCGAAGATCTGCTTCTTGCCCTTGGTGCCCGCCTTCCCCTTGGGCTGCGGAGCCCACACAGGCGCTCAGAGCCCCGAAGGGCGCTCAGGGCCCCCCCTCCCCCAATCCCGGGGCCCTCCCTCCTCCGGCCCCCCGGTCCCAGCCTCGCCACTCACCGCCATGGCCTCCCGGCTCCGCTTCCGGGTCCCAGCGGCAGTGACGCGGGAAGCGCTGGGGCCGGGCCTCAGCCGCCCGGGCGGCCCTAAGGGGCGGGGCTGGGCCCGCGGTGGGCCCGGGCCGGGCAATCGGGCGCTCGGGGGTGGTCTGCTCGCTGTCCGCATCTCCCTGAAATTCAGGCGGTCGGAGCGAGGTGGGGGGTCGGTCCCTTCTCCCCGGGAACAAGGGCGTTTCCAGTCTAAATGATCCTGTGATTCTTTTCAAGGCCAGTTCTTGCAGCCCAGTATGTTAAGAGTTGTGATAAATCCCGGTGTTTCTGCTGTAGAATCAGAGACTGGTTGGAAGGGAGCTCAGAGCTCATCCAGTCCCAACCCTCTGCCACGAGCAGGTTGCCCAGGGCCCCATCCAGCCTGGCCCTGAACCCTGTCAGGGATGGAGCAAATGTCAAATCAGAGAACGGTTTGGGCTGGGGGAGACCTTTAAATGTCATCTAGTGCAACCCCTCTGCAGTGAGCAGGGGCAACTGCATCAGGGTGCCCACGTGCAAGACACTTACTCTTCCCTAAATAGAAGGGACTTGATGATCTTTGAGGCCTCTTCCGACCTTAATGATTCTATGTTTCTAACTGATTCTGTGAAGGAATGGTTTGACTCCTGCATGCCACTGCACCCTGTCAACAAAGGTTCAAGGGAGTCGTCAACCAAGTGGCTGCCAACAGGATGGCTGTGGGACTATGTGTGCCCCAGCTGAACTACCCTCATTATGCCCTAATTATAAACCTAAAAATCACACCCACAGATAATAGCCCCTGGCCCAGGTGAAGCCCCCTGCCCCAAGCCTGCACAGCAGGTATCACTGTCTCTTTAATTTGAAGCAAAGGATTAATTAATTGGCCAATTAGCTTTAGGACTGAAATTGTGACCACCAGTAGAAGCTTGGTAACTAACAAATATATTAATTATACTAATTTGGATTGGAGAAATGAATGATGCTGTCATGCTCCAGTTGAGCACTGAGCTGCCAGCTTGGCACAGACCTGTCATGAAAGAATCCCTCAGTGCATGGGGCGAAAGGACCCACATTTGGGGTAACAGTTCTTTGACCTCCAGCACCTCATCCACATCAGGTTCTTGCAGAGACAACTAGAGCCAGACCTGAAGCCAAGCAAGGTTTCACTTCAGAAGCTCTTCTAGCTCCTAGAAGGTGGCTCAGGGCCCAGCCCAGCCTTACCTTCCCTTTATGGCCAGGATGCTCCTGTCCAAGCTTCCAGACTCAGAAGCACCAGCCCGTGCTGAGCTGAGACCATCCTACTTGGCACTGGGATCACCTGCAGCACTTCTGAGTCTTCCTAGCTTGGACACAGCCTTAGCAGTACACCCAGGAGCACTTTCCCCAGTGGTGACATGAATCCATTCCTGTTCCTCCACTCAGGAAACTTCCCTCACCCCGCTACTCATTTCCCCTGGAGCCACAGCACTGCCCCAGCCTTGTCCTGCCCTGCTTCAGGCCTCTTTTTGCCCCACACTAGCCTGATCCCCAAGTCTTTGGAAAGGACAATGGCCTCTGGTTCTCCATGAGTGTTTATTGTGGCAGAGGCACAGTGGGAGCCCCAGCACCCACCCACCCCCTGAGAAGCTGAAGGCGCTGGGGTGGAGGCTGTGGTGGCCAGGGAGGAGGTAGGTTGTTATGGTGCAGCAGTGCAGCAGCATAGCTGGAGTGTGCCAGTACCTGCTGGGGGCAGGGGAAGGCACCAGGGCTGAAGAAGTGCTGGGAGAGGGTGCTCATACCACAAATGCCCCCTTCCCAGCAGGTCTTCCAGCGGAAACCCATTTCAGTGTTGCATGGGGCTGGTGTGTTCTGGAGATGCCATCTGCTCACCACTCTGAGCCAAGAGGGTGGTTCATCCTTTTTCTTGGTTCAGCCTTTCTCTTGCTGGTTTGTCCTTTTCCTAACCCTTTTCTTGGCCAGAAAGGATCCTATCTGCCAACAGGGCTGTTGGATTCATACCTTGGTAGTACTTTCGCCATTTTTTCCCCATCACGTCCCCACATGTGTAGATCTGGCACTTGAAAACTTGGTCATGGAGGTGTTGGGCTGACAGTTGGACTTTGTGATCTTGGAGGTCTCTTCCAAGTTAAATGATTCCGTGATTCTGTGATCCTCCACAGTCCACGGCTGCCTGTATCTTCATTCCTGCCCTTGTACTTGCCCTCTGTGCCCAAAGTGTGGCTGCAGGGGGTGGTCAGTGTCACCACAGAGGGGTTCAGCGGTCCAGAAGGTATTTTGTCTCTTACCCCACCTCATAGATGAGCCCAAAGCTCTATGGCTTGTCCCTGTGCTGTCAGAGAAGAGTGAGACACAGACAGACCCCCAAGCCAGCACCAGGGCTTGTCCCTTTTGGGAGGAGAGAGGAGACAGAGCCTGGAGAAAGGAGAGGTTGATTCACAGGGACTGTAGCAGGGGGACATGAGGAACAGGAAGGGCCTCAGTGTTCTGCATGGCTGAAGTCATAGCAGAAGTTTAAGTTGCTGGGGGGCTTTGGAATGGGAGGTGGGTTGTCAGGAATGCTGATGTTCTCCAGGTCCAGGAGCCGCAGCTTGAGCTCCATGGAGAGCAGCATGTCGAGGTCCGTCTGCATCCGCTCACTTGTCATCTCCTTGCCCAGGAGAACGTTCAGACCATCCGTCCAGAGGCAGAACTTGTGGGGGAGAGCATGGGCATCTCTAACACCAGCTCAGGGTGGCTGGAGAACCCAAATCTTCCCCCCTGCCTGTGGCTCCCACCACAGACACACACACACACACACACAAGTCCCTTCCCCATTTGCTGTCCCCTGGCAAGAACATTTGGCCACCACATGCCCCCAGAGCTCACCTCATAGCGGGTGGGGGCAATGAAGTTGAGGCAGCATTCCTCCACATCATAAACGATGGAGAAGGCCAGTTCCAGGATGTCCTGTGGGCATAGCAGGCACCTGGCTACTCAGCTGCCTCCTCACCTCCTCCTCCTCCTCCTCTGCACTCCAGAAGACTCTAGAGGTCTCCGGCCTTGAGGCACATCAAAACCCAACCTGCCACCATCCCCTGACCACATAAACCCACCACTGCCATGGAGGGCAAGACCTGTAGACACCCTCGTGAGGTGGGGCAGGAGATGCTCACCTTGTTCTGCTTCCCAGAGCTCTTCTCCTTCGTGTGTGGACACTCCTTGCCCATGAGCAGCAGCTTCATGTCAGACACAGGAACTGGGAGAAGTGGAGGAACTGTCAGCAGCCACTTCCGTCTCTCCCCCCTCTTCCCTCTTCTCCCTCTCTCCCTTCTCTCTTCTCTCTCTCTCTTCCCTCTCCTCCTCCTCTCTTCTTCTGCTACTTCTCTTTTCCTCTCCCCAGTCTCCTGTCTCCCCTCTTTCATCTCCCCTCTCCCCAAGGTCCCCAACACCCAGAGCCCAGCACGTGGGGGCTCACAGCCACCCACCTTACCAGCACTGGTCCAGGATAAGGGGCAATTTTCCCCTTAAGGCACCCCAGGGATGGGTCCTCCCTCCCTTCTTCCCACCCTCACCTTTCTCTCTGTCACCTACTTTTCTCAGGCAGGCTCTCGATGGGAGGGGTGCGTACCCCCTCCTCCACGTCCCCATAGTGCAACACCTTGTGGTTGGGTGACAGGCGGCAGTACCAGAGCTTGTCTGCAGCACAAGGGACATTGCGACGCTTGGCCCCCTCCCCAGCAGCACACCCCAACCCATGGGTCATTCCGCAGCAGAGGTCAGGTGTGACCTCCCCAGTGACAGGGCATGCAGGGACACGCAAAGACCTGGGTCTCACCCTGCCGCCGCCGGCTGCTGATCTTGCGGAACAAGGTGCCCTCGCAGAGATGCAGCAGGCGCTGCTGGCAGATCAGCTGCAGGAGCTCTGGCTTGAGCCTCTCCCGCAGTTCCCTGGGGCAAGAAGCAACAGAGGATGAGCGTGGCCACTTCCACTGGTGCTCACTGACCCCTCAACTCCATGGCAGTCCCTGACACGGCCCCCTGTTACGACCCCACTCACAGCACCGGCACAGCCAGCGTCTCCTCCTGGTGCAGCCGCTCTGTCTGCCTCAGCTTCAGGATCTCACTGTAGTTGAGCACGTTCACTCGTGTCTTGAAGAGCTCCAGAGAGGTGGGTTTGACAGACAGGGTCCTAGTGATTTGCTCCCGCACCACCTGCAGCACCTGCAGGGCACAGGATGTCACCCCCTGCTTTGGTGATGCTCCTCGGAGCCCCCGGATTTGCATCCAGCATCTCACACCTTGTCAAAGTCCTCTTGGGTCGCCCGCATCTCCTTCCATGTCTTGTTCACCAGCTGGATACAAACGCAGAAGAGCTCCTCAAAGAAGCAGTCCTGCCCGAAGAACATAGGGTAAAAGGCCTGAGCCGTCTCCGAGCCTGTGGCGAGAAGGAGAGATGACACCAACCTCCCCCATTTTCCCCGGGGGATTTCAGCATCTGGGAGAACCAGAAGATTTCCCAGCCCTCCCTCCCTTGTCCCCAGCTCCTGGGAGCAGGACGAGCCATGGCCCACACACACATACACGGTTCTCCCACATGCAGGATCTCACAGAGGATCAAGGTGAGCTGGATGCTGCTTCGAGCGAAGGGGCACTCGTGTTTGTCTTCCCGGCTGCTGTTCTCCAGGACAAACTGGGGGAGAAGGACACGGCACAGTTTTATGGCGTGGACCAGCAGGGCTGCCCCAGCAGTGGTGACTCACAGCAGGACATCCCCACCCCAAAGAGACATCTCCAGATGGCTTTAGCCAAGGACAGGGCACAGGGCAAGGAAAAGAAGGTAGCTAGCCACAAGCGTCTCTCTGCCAGGAGTGAGCACGTACCCTGCTGTAGGCGTTGGGAGTGAGCCTGGAGAAATAGACCATGTTGTCAAGGGCCAGGAGGCCTGGAGGAGCCCGGCGCAGATCCTCTGCTGGGTTGCTGTTGTTCTAGGACACAAAAGGGTGCAACTTACTGACTGCTGCTTTCTCCTGCAGGCAGCAGAGTCACAGAATCACTTTGGCTGGAAGAAACCTTTAAGGTTGTTCAGTCCAACTGTTCCCCCTGCACTCCCAGGTCCCCAATAACCCCTGTCTCTCACCCCACATCTCCACAGCTTTGCAACCCCTTCACACACACAGACTCCACCACTGCCCTGGGCAGCCTGGGCCAGGCCTGGGGAACCCTTTCACACAAGAAATTGCTCCTCAGGGCCAGCCTAAACCTCTCCGGCACAACTTGAGGCCGTTTCCTATCATCCTGTCGCTTGTTCCTGAGGAGAAGACAGCAACCCCCACGGCACTCCTACCTCCCGTGATGCCCCACCACCATCATCCAGGCTTAGGGAAGCCATCGGAAGGTGTCCCCAGTGCCAGAGGTGAAGTGAGAGCGGGCAGAGGACCGGGGGCACGCACCACGAATCCCAGTTTGCGGAATTCCTTGGCACACAGGGATCGCCGGTGCTCAGTGCTGAAGTGTCCAACGGGTGTCTCACTGTCCGCCTCGAAGGCGGTTTGGCGCAGTGAGTGGAGAAGTTCCCGCTGTTCCTGGAGGGACGACAGGGCTGGGGGATGCTGGCAAACCCCACACAAAAAGCTTGTCCCAGGACAAACCAGTGAAATTGAACGTGCTGGTTTTACCAAAAGGCGAACCTTGACCCGCCTCTACTTCCAGAGGCGGAAGGTCCCAGTGCCAGGCTGTGGCAGACCTGTGAGTAGGGGTCCATGGGAGTCCTCATGCGGTGCTCGCGCAGGTTGAGGCTGATGGACTGCAGCACGTACAGGTAATGGGCCATCTCGTCACCCAGTGGCTCGGAGCTGTGGATGATGTTCTGTAGGAGACCGGGAGTAAGAAGGTTCTCCCAGATTGCTCCTCCCAGATCCTCCAAGTCCAGGAGGTAGCAGCCAAAGCCCAAGAGGTTCCAGGGCACTCCAAGGCAGGCTGGGAAGACAGGCACCTCCTCTCACAGGGTTGGGTGAAAGCTGGGTGCAACCCTACGCACGTAGGTGCCAACATCCACAGGAGGCATCAAGAAAGGGATGTGGGGCACACAGGCACCCCTCTAGATGTGGTCACCTGCAGCAGGGGCTGAAGGGCACTGGGGCTGGGGAAGAAGCACAGAGTAGGACTTTGACAAACCCAGCCCCTCACCTTGTGGATAAACTGCCTGACGTTCTTCTCCCTCAGGTAGTCCATCATATCCTAGGATGGTAAGAGGTTGTGAAACATTCTCCAGCTCCACACACCACTCTCTTCCCCACAAAAAAACCCCTAGTGTTCCCTTTGAAGCCCTCCTTATCCCCACTAATCTCAGGTTTGGGCCATCATGGTCACTGTGCTACCTCCAGTCATGAACCTTCTCCTGTCATCTGATACTTTGCATCTCTCCTCCTGGGAGTGTGAGCCAGGAGAGCACGGTGCCCACCCACCATCCTGCCTGCGGGTGCAGCACAGCCCCTTACCCGCCGCTCAGCATCGGTGGCAGCCAGCAGCAGCGCGATGAGCAGGGCCATTGCCTTCAGTTGCAGCTCGGTGTTTGTCCTGCAGCAGGAAGATGAGGAGGGTGGGGAGAGGCACCAGCTCTGAGGATGGTCTTGGCCTTTCCCGAGGCACAGTCATCTCCCCACTTCACTGCTGGACCCCTCTGCATGAAGCTGGAGGACCCAGATCAGCCAGAGCCCAGAGGTGCTCCTCAGAGCTGTGAGATGTTCCCCAGAGCCATGACTGCAAAGCACCCATGGGTGGGGCAGATACTGCTCTGCACACACCCATGGGCGCAGGAAAACTTGGGGAGAGCGGCTGGCTAAGCCTCTGATTTTTCTAAGAAAGACAAAGCTCCAAATTGAGGGGCTGCAGAGGTGGGAGGAAGAGGACGGAATGAAGAACCAGCCCTAGCGGAGAGATTCAGCCCCACCAACTCAACTTTTTGCTGGGAACCCACCCATGGGGTGTTCAGGACAGGACAACACAACGGCGTGTCAAGCAAGACTAAGTGAAAGGGGTGCTCTGGCCTCTCCACTTACACCTGCAGGTGGGTGAGAAGACAATCCAGAGTCACTTCTTTTTTAACAAGCTCAAAGAGGGAGCGGCTGGTGGGGACCATGTTCTCCAAGATAGACAAGGAGAGTTGCTGGACAGACGCATCCACCACTTTCATATTGACGTAACTCACGATCTGCAAGACAACAAAAGACTCGCTCCTGGCAGACTGAGCCTGGGTGACGACGACAACAAAAGCACTGGAATGGGCTGTCCAGAGAGGTTGTAGATCTCCTGCTCAGGAGACATTCCAAATCTGCCTGGCTGTGTTCCTGTGGGATCTGCTCTAGGAGAACCTGCTCTAGCCAGGGGGGCTTGGACTAGAAGATCTCCAGAGATTGCGGCCAACCCCCACCACCCTGGGATTCTGTGGAGCTTGCAGAAACACTCACCTTCTTGATGAAGGCTGTGCTAAGGGTCTCCCAGGAAACAAAGTCATGTTCCATCAGCTCCATGAAGGCCTTCAGGGTGTGAGCCAGCATCTCCCCTGTACTGGAGGGACAGAGGAGCAGTGAGGATGGCTCCAGTCACCACCATATGACTGGAGTGCCCCTGGTGGGTACGTCAGGCTCAGCCAGAGAAGCAAAGAGCCACAAGCAGGAGAAGACAGAAGACTGTTGGGTAAGAAATGGTACTCAAGCTTAGTCATCTCAGGAAATCAAGGCAGGGGAAGCTCAGCAGCTCCTGGAAAGCTGCACTGCCGTGGTACAAAGATCAGACAGACCAGGCCTCAGGAAAAGTCACTCCAGCTCAAATCTCTCCGTCTGCTTCCAAGGAACATACTGCCAAGAGCTCCCAGAAGCTGTACCACCACATCCTGGAAGAGGCAGGCAGGACCTCATTTGGCAACCAGGGTTTTCTCCAGCTGCCTGACACCTCTTGCAGCTGAAACCTTCAGGCAGAGGGATAGTTTGGGGTGCCAGGCTGGGACCTTCACAGGGAACAAAACTCTTTGGGCTGCAGATGGAAGGGTGGGAGGATCGAGTCTGGGCACGTTCATGAGGAGTCAGGACCAGATGTGTGAGGACTTTCTCCTGCCTGGGGACACAGCCACGTCCCTGCAGGTGAGGAGCCACCAGTGCTTCCAGCAGAGACATCAGCAAGGCAGGAACACAGACAGAGTCCGCTCCAACACCCAGCCAGAGCTCACGCAGCGTGGGCAAGGGAGAAGTGAAGTGAAGGGCTGCAGGGGAAGTCTCTTGATACTCACTCCTTCCCTTCCTCCACGATAGAATAGATCTGTTTCAAGCCGTTCCTGTTGATGAACTCCTGAGCAAAGGTGACATCCTGGGAGAGGCTCGCAAGCTTCTTCAGTGAGTCAGTCTTCACATGCCAGTTGTTGCTCTGGATCCCACTGTACAAGCACTCTGCTTCTTGGTCCTACCAGGAAGGAAAGAATCAAGCCAAAGGGGTTCACCTGAAGACAGCGAGAAGCTTGGAGGAGGCTGGAAGAACTTAAGTGTAAGTTTTGAAGGAGGATCAGGCTCGAGGAGCATTGGTGAGGAGCTGCACTGAGACAGAGCCACCAAAGCAGAGACCAGGAGGAACCGAGGAAGGAGGTCAAGCTGGCGTGATGCTGAGAGCATTTGAAGAGTTGGCCCACTGGCCCAAGGTATCTTGACATCCCCTAAGCTCTGCTAAGGGAGAATGAAGGCTGGGACAGATCTCTTCCCCATGTTATTTTTTCTAGGTCTGAGGCACCAAGAGGTGCATCATGAGGCCAAAGTCACCGTGTTGCCCCACTGCAGCGGGATCATCCCAGCAGAGGAGTCAGTGGAGAAGGAGCCGGAGTGACACAGGGATGTACCGGGGAAGCGGTCAGCCGTAAAATGCTCCCATTCTTAATCTCCCTGCGGTTCTGTAAGGAGGAAGGACCCAGTGAGCTGGTGGGTGCCACAGCAGAGGGGCTGGAGGGACCTCAAGGGGGTGTCTCACCGACTCCGTGATGTAGGTCTGCCGCCCATCCGTGTACTGCAGGGCGTAGCGCTCAGCGTTGGGCAGACTCCACCTGCGGTGACAGGCAGCTGGTCAGAGCCCTGTAGGGCTAATGGCAGTTGCCACTGGGTCCACTGGGCTGTCCCGACGCAGTGGTGGGCTACCACAACCCATCAGTGGGCTGTCACCAGTGGTGGGCACTGGATGTGATACTTACGCATCACAGATGTCCTTGAGCACCGAGGTGAGTGGCTTGGTCTGTAAATGAGAGAGCAGCTGTGACCTGGGGTCCTGGCATGAGGCAAAGGGGTGGGTTTGGGGGATGGCTGCCAGTACCTGCTGGAGCTCGATGAGCTGTGGGATGGCTCCCACCATTTGGATGGCGATCTTCACCACGTCCTTGGGCGGTGGCATGGCTCCGGCACACTCACCGCCTGGCTGAGCCGCAGTTCCGGGTTGCTGCTGCCCCTGCCGTTGCCTCCCCGCCTCCCAGGAGGGCCCCGCTGCCTCTGGAATTGACAGTGGGGCCCAGCCCCAAGAGGCCCGGCCCCCTCACCTGAGCTGACGTGGGTTCAGCAGGAACCACCTCCCACTACCAGGAGAGGACCTAGTCTCAAGGGAGAAATGGCTGGCACCCCACTTCTGGGGGCACCCTACTATTTTGAAGGCACTTCCAGGCTTGGCAAAGGGGACAGACGGCGCAGGATGAGGAATTCTGCAAAAGATTGGGGTTTTCTGTTGTTTATTCGTGTCAAGAGAACGCTGTACAAATATTACAGGCAACTTTCCAATTTTCTTGCAAAAAAGAAAAAAAACAAAAAGTATAAAAATAATCTTTATATCTGAATCCAAAGTTCATCTGTGACTGTAAATGTTTCTCTGGGTATCGTTTTCCAAAGGCTGTCTAGCTGGTGCTGAATAGGGAGGAGGGCAAGGGCCAGGCAGTGTGCCGAGAGCTAGGGAGCCGGTGACCACGGGATCCCGGCGGCTGCCGTGCAGAAAGGGGATGGTTTGGGACTTGGCTGCACACAGGGAACTTCACCCCTGCTGGGTCCCCCCATCCCCGCAGCTGCCTGTGGCAATGCTACACAGCCTCGCGTTGCTCCTCCTGGATTCCTCACGCTCTTCCCAAGGAGGACGCCTGGGAGGAGCAGCAATTCCAGAGTCCCACGGAGAACAGGAGGGTGTGAGGAGCCACGCTGGGGATGCTGGTCCCAAACACACTGCAGGAGTTGAAGTTATGTCCTTTGCTGTCAGTGCTCCAGATGGGTTGCAAAAGCCTAGTCACTCAAATACAGGATCAAACCCCAAAAAACTAAAATTGGGGCTCATAAAACACAGTAAGAACCCACTGGAGGTGTTTTACTCCAGCAAAAGGCACCAGCCCTGGGTGGTACTGTGTGCTTGCCCTAAGGAACCTCAGGCTGACCTTGTGAAGGAACAAGGAGAATCCTGTGGGAAAAGGATTGTGCTGGGCAGTGGGATCAGGACCAGGGAGAATGGGGCTGGCACTAGAGGAGCAAATTCATTATATACAGAAAAACTGATGCCAAACAGATGTTGAGAGGGAAAAAAGGAGGGTAAGAAGCACTATGGGACAGTACCTACGTAAGCTATGACAGCGAAGTACTACTGAATGTTCTGCTTGGTCACCTTAAGGCTCAAGTGCAATGGTTGGAGACAGCTACTTGCAGATCGGAGCAGGTGCTGATGTACGTGGGGGCCTTTACAGGCATCAGCTGGAGCAGTCTTGTCCTTTCAAACATCTCTTCACTCATCAAACCGAATACAAACTACAAAAATACCCCACACTGGCACCTCTTCTTTAGCCTTTAGGCACAGTGCAGCTGCTGCCCGAGGAGCAGGTCTGGCCCTAGGCTCACACACCGGCCAATCAGGGAAGGCAGCAGTGTCCCCACTGAAGCATGAGCAGGGAAAGCCCTGGCTCCTGGGTCCTACTCGGGGGCACGGCTGGCTACAAAAAGTGCTTCTTCTTGTACTAGCTTGGTCTGGAGTCACTGGGAGAAACGGGACACTCAGGTGTCACTTTGTTGAGTTGTTTTTTTTCTCTTGTTGTCTTTCAGAAGCAGAACCACCCAAACCTGAATAGTTCACATGGAGAACTGGGAAACTAACTACCTCCAGGCTCACAAACAGGCTGCGCTAGCAGGGCTTCTTGTAGCAGCTGGTACCTAGGAGGTGAAAAGTGCCTCTCGGAGTGCAGGAGAAACCAAGGCATGCAGGTTTGAGGAAGCTCAGAGAGGCACACGGGAAAACGCTATGGGTGAACTGGGACCACTCAGAACACAGACCCTTTGAAGCGAGGCCCAGGATCCAGTGGAGAGGGAAGGCTGGCGGCAGGGTAAGCTGCACATGTGCCTCGCACCTGCGACACAGAAAGGGGAAGAAGCTACGGGGAAGGCTCCTGCCCTGTGAGTCCACATCTCTTGGTTTGGAGTCCACAGGAGAACATGTCTGCATCGCTCGCTCCTCGAGCTCTAGCACAAAAGGAATCCAAAACAGACACTTCCCAAAGAGTTGCAAAAGGGTCTGTGTTTGCAAGGCTTAGAGCTGAACGAGAAGTCAGAGGTTGAGGACAGGCACGTCAAAGAGGTCACAGACGCCTTCGCTCTCATCCAGGTTGTAGATGTAGTCGTGGTCTCCGGGTGGAGGGGAGAGGCGAAGCAAGGGAGCAAACACTGGAGAAAGAAGCCAAAGGTTGGTTACAGAACTCGGCACCTACCACACCAAGCCAAGGGCTGCCAACGCCACAGGAGCAGCCTTTGAGGGTGCTTCAAACCAGCCTTGTGATACAGGACGGGCCAGCTCTCCTGATCCTGTTCGGGGACCAGCAGGACAGAGAGGAGAGAGTCCGTATCTAAAGCCCAGAAGAATCACAGATTGCTGGAGGCTGGAAGGGACCTCTGGGATCATAGAATGTTCTAGGCTGGAAGGGTCCTGTAGAGGTCATCTAGTCCAACCTCATCATCCAGTCCAACCTCCTGCCAGAGCAGGATCCCCTAAAGCAGACCCCACAGGAGCATGTCCAGGCAGGCTTTGGATGTCTCCAGAGCAGGAGACTCCACAACCTCTCTGGGCAGCCTAGGCCAAGGCTCTGCTACCCTCATCGGGAAAGCATCCGTCTTTATATCCAGGCTGAATCTACCGTGTTCCAGTGCCCCTTGTCCTATTGCTGGGCACAGCCTGCTCCCATCCTCCTGACACTCACCCTTTAGATATTTCTAAGAATGCACGAGATCCCCTGTCAGTCTCCCCCTCTCCAGGCTGTGGTTGTGAAGTCAAGTCACACAGCGAGGTTCTTGACCCTGCCAAAAGCCACCCCATAAGGAGGACCCCAGACTCACCTTCAGATGACATCAGCTCTTCCAGCAGCTCAGAGTTCATACATTCTGGGGAAGAGACAAGGACAGTTAAACACTACCCCATGCTTCCCTGCTCTGCTCCCTCGTGGTTCTTGGGTGTTCCTCACTCCTTTGTCCCTGCTCTGGCTCAGTGTCACACAAACTGAGTTACACCAATGCATTCTCTGGGTGGTTTCTGCCAGCTTTAAGCTCAGCCATGCTGAGGCTCCTTCATGTGAAGGCCATGTGATACCCACAGCTATCTGGTGCCCCAAACTCTGCCACATGAAACTTTCCAATGGGCACATGAAATGCAGCTGGCAAACCCTGGTGTGTTCTCAGTCCTCATTCCACGAGCTCCACTAAGAGTGGGAGGAAAAACTAAACAACAAACCAGGCAGTTCCAGGAGCAGCAGAACTAATGAACTGCCTGTTTCCTCCAGGTTTGTGTCCTTTGTCCTCCCAACTGGCTCCCCTTGGTCCACAGATGTCCTGAGGCTGATCCAGCCGCAGGCCCTGGCACAAACATGGCATCTGAGCACACCTTTCTGAAAGCAAAGCCAGAGAGCATCTACCTCAGTCTAAGTGGGCTGGGAAGATACAAGTGGCACTTGAAACAAGCTTGCACAAAAGAAACCTACATCAACCCATCTTCAAGGAGCTTATCCACAGATGGACGTTTCCTAATGGACAGGACCCCAATTCAGTGCCACAAAAGGGGAGTTTCAGCACCAAGCAATTAAGACAAGCCTAACAGCAGCTTTGATAGATGGAAGCAGAACATGCATGCTTAGATCAGGGCTGGTATGTGTGGGGAAAAAACTGCTCACACAGTCATACAGTTAGTTAGGGTGAAGCTGGATCTTCTGGGGTCTTGCAGCTGTTTTTATGTCTCACGCTGCAAAGTCAAATTCACTCTGCAATGACCAAGCCCTGTCAGGCAAATGGAGGGCTTTGGCCAAGCACCTGCTGAAGCACACAGCCAGCAGCGACCACAAGTACCTCTCAAAGCCCCAAATATCCCAAACAAAAAGGAAGTGAGCAGCACAAACTGCCCCACTTCCGTGGGACGCTGTGGTTGGAACGTACCTCTCGTTGGATCAAACATCTCTGACAGCTCTTTGGGCAGTTCCAGTACTGTAAATACAACAAACCAAACAGTTGGAATCATTAGGTGAAGACTCTGAAATCCTTCACACCATCACCTACTGTCCTGCTGTCCCCAGATCAACCCACATTGTCCCAAAGTTCTGCTCCCACACCCCATGTCACACATTTCTGCTGACATGAGCAGTAAAACGCTCAAAACTCAACTACTTTAAAATGGATCTGCGGGAGCCCTGTGACACGAACCCATTCCTTTCCTGAAGCCTCTTTCACCTCATCACGTCTACCAAGGAGCTACCAGATCACTGAAGACAGACAAAGTACTCCTGAGGAAAGGAGGAGATGGAGACAAGAGCTCTCTGGAGAAAGGAAAACTCCCCATGAGTCACAAAGGCTGGAGATCCTACAGCTTCAAAAGCAGGCTCAAAGACAGGACCTTGTGCTAGGGAAGGGACTGAAAGGGAATAATTCTACGTGCACAGACGTGTCACAAGAGTGTTCTGCACAACTTTTCCAAGCACTGGCATCACAGACAGCAGCAGGACACTGGCCATGGCCCAGTCACCTTCCTGACAACAAAGTTCCTACTGATCCCTTGCAGCATCTGCTGCTTGATAAAGGCAGAAGGAAGCTCAGCTCCCTCTTCCAGGCCCAGTGGCCTTCTCCTTGCTCCCAGGAAACAACAGGACATACTTACTCTCTGTGGGCTCTGTCTTGATGGGCACGAAGGAGGTAGAAGGGCTGGGGAGGACAGAGCTGCTGTCCAGTGAGGCAGAGGACTGCAGGGGCTGAGTGTCCAACCCGGCCGACAAAGACGCAGTGCCAAGGGGCTCGAAGTCACTTCTCTTGGGCTCTGCTGTGGAGATGCTACATTCTGGAAAGAGCCACAGGCACACACAGGAATGTCATCTCCCAAAGGAAGTGTCTGGCCATACTGGAGCAATGGGATGAGGTACAACAAGGCCAAGTGCCAGGTCCCGCACTTGGGTCACACCAGCCTCCTGCAACACTCCCAGCTGGAGGCAGACGTGTTGGAAACTGCCTGGGAAAAGGACCTGGCAGAGTTGGTCAGTGGTGGATGAAGATGAGCCAGTGTGTGGCCAGGTGACCAAGTAGGCCAAGGGCATTCTACCTTGTGTCAGCACTGGTGTGGCCAGCAAGACTAGGACTGTCCCCCTGTACTGGCCACTGGGGAGGCCTCATATTGAATCCTGGGGTCAGTTATGAGCCACTCACTCACTGCCAGAATGACACGGAAGGGCTGAAGCAGGTCATAGAATCATAGCATCATTAGGGATTGCAAGGGACTCCAAAAGATCATCCAGTCCAATCTCCCTGCCACAGCAGGATCACTTCACTGGAGAAGTTATAGAATCAGAATCACTCAGGGTTGGAAGGGACCACCTGATCATCCAGTTCCAACCCCCCTGCCATCAGCAGGGACACCCCACCCTAGATCAGGCTGGCCAGAGCCCCATCCAGCCTGGCCTTAAACACCTCCAGGGATGGGGCCCCAACCACCTCCCTGGGCAACCCATTCCAGGCTCTCACCACTCCCACCATGAAGAACTTCCTTCTCACATCCACTCTAAATCTACCCATCCCCAGCTTTGCTCCATTCCCCCTAGTTCTGTCATTACCTGACATCCTAAAAAGTCCCTCCCCAGCCTTTTTGTAGGCCCCCTTCAGATACTGGAAGGCCACAATAAGGTCACCTTGGAGCCTCCTCTTCTCCAGACTGAACAGCCCCAATTCCCTCACTCTATCCTCATAGGAGAGGTGCTCCAGCCCTCTGATCATCCTTGTGGCCTCCTCTGCACTCGCTCCAGCACCTCCACATCCTTCTTGTAATAAGGGCTCCAGAACTGGATGCAGTGCTCCAGGTGGGGTCTCACCAGAGCAGAGGGAGAGAATCACCTCCATCCACCTGCTGGCCACACTTCTCCTGATGCAGCCCAGGATCTGGTTTGCCTTCTGGGCTGCAAGTGCCCACTGCTGGCTCATGTTGAGCTTTTCGTCCACAAGCACCCCCAAGTCCCTTCCCCTCAGGGCTACTCTGCAGCCAGTCACTGCCCAGCCTGTATTTGTGCCTAGTATTGTCTCAACTCAGATGCAGGACCTTACCAACAGTGCTCTGAGGAGCAGCTGAGGGAACTGGGGGGGTTCAACTGGAGAAAAGGAGGCTCAGGGGAGACCTTCTCACTCTCCACAGCTCCCTGAAATTCAGGAGGTTGGAGAGAGGTGGAGATTGGCCTGTTCTCCCCGGGAACAAGCAACAGGATGAAGGGAAACAGCCTCAAGTTGTGCCGGGGAGGTTTAGGTTGGTCCTGAGGAACAACTTCTTGTGTGAAAGAGTTCCCCAGGCCTGGCCCAGGCTGCCCAGGGCATTGGTGGGAGTCCCCGTGGGTTGCAAAGCCATGGAAATGTGGGGTTAGGGACAGGGGTTAGTGGGGACCTGGCAGTGCTGGGGGAAGAGCTGAACTCCATGAGCTTAAAGGGTTTGCTGACCTCAACAATTGCATGACTCCATTATTCACCTGCTCAGGACTGAGACCACACTCACAATACTGACAGTCTAGCCTTTGCCACCCTTCAGTCTCAGAAAGACATGAAGATCCAGCTGAAGACTACTGAGTTGGCCAAGTGTCTCACCCAACAGGTCTCACCTGTGCCTGCAGGTTTCTGCACGGGAGCGCTGTGGTCCTGGGTGCTGGTGGGTGTTGGTGTGGAGGGCTGAGTGCTGCTGGGAACAGATGCCTCCTGGAAGTGAGTGAGTGGTGGTATCGGAGGTTTAGAGGGTGCCACTGGCTGGCATTGAATGAGGTCATCAGGGGGAGGGACAGGCAGTACAACAGGAGGAGAGCTCCAAGCATCTTTGTTAACTAAGAGAACATCAACAGGACCACTTGTGCTCTTCAGATGGATTTGATATTTCTTCTCCCCATTCAGGCCCTGAGAAAAGGGAAAGCAAAACGCTATGGTACGTGAAACCACAACCAAACCCCCTTCTCAAACAGAAAGGGAATTCCCCAGAAACACTGTCCAGACAGTCCTGCACAGCTCCACACAACTGCTCTGACAGCTAGGACCATCCCCTCTGCTGATGCTCCATAGTTACCCAAGTACTTCCAAGCAAGAGTTTCCTGGCCATTATTTAAAATCTGGAGCCTTCTTTGGGTTGCTAGTTCCCTCGACTTCCATCAGACCCCTGACTGCTACCTTCCAGGCTGCTCAGTCCACAGCCCCAGCCCCAGCACGCAGACACTCCTGTGCTCTGCCCACAGTCATCGCTCACCTCAGGGATGGGAACCTCCAAACAGGTGCCAGATGGGGCTCGGATTGCAAGGAGGGTGTCTCCTGCGAAAACAGACTGGTCAGCACTCAGCAGGCATAAAGTGGATGGGAACTGGCCATGGAGCTCCCAAAGCAGTATCCAAAAGTATTTTAAAATCACAGAACTGTAGAACAGTTGAGGTTGGAAGAGGACTTTAAGCTCCTCAAGTCCATTTGAGTGGGTGTTCCCCCAGCACTGCCAGGTCTTCATGAACCCCTGTCCCTCACCCCACACGTCCACAGCTTTGCAACTCCTCCACATACAGGGACTCCACATACAGGGACTCCACCACTGCCCTGGGCAGCTTGGTCCAGGCCTGGGGAACCCTTTCACACAAGAAATTGTTCCTCAGGACCAACCTAAACCTCCCCTGGCACAACTTGAGGCTGTTTCCCCTCACCCTGTTGCTTGTTCCCGGGGAGAACAGACTGACCCTCACCTCGCTCCAACCTCTGGAATTTCAGGGAGCTGTGGAGAGTGAGAAGGTCTCCCCTGAGCGCCCAGTTCCCTCAGCTGCTCCTCAGAGCACTGGTGCTCCAGCCCCTTCCCCAGTTCTGTTGCCCTTCTCTGGACCCACTCCAGCCCCTCAGTGTCACTCACTCAGTGAGTGGCTCGTAACTGACCCCAGGATTCAATACTGGGCCCAGCACAACAGGAAACAAGAGCAGCTGGGACAGACTGCCCAAGCCACTGTCTCATCCTTAACACAGACCACAGTCTCCTCACCTGTGAAGCACTTGCAGATGTCTTCATGTGTCACATATGCTAAAGTTCACAAGGTTAAGGACAAAGGCTGCAGCTTCCTGAGATAACTCAAAGGGCACCAGGCATTTTCTCCTTGAGCACCAGAAATGCCACCTCCAGGAGACTGTCCATGCCACATCATGTACCCTAGAGAACACTGGTTGCCAGGCTGGCCACAGTCACCCTAAGCTCCAAGCCAGGTGCTGCCACAGATCCCTGAACAGCACTCGGTCACCAGGAAGCCCCTGCCCTGAGCAGGGCAACCTCAAAGCAGCCCATGGGCTTCCTAACCCAGCACAAGAGCACAGACACAGAGCAACGTGCTCACACAAAGGATATCGACTGTTCTGTACATCTTCCGTAACGTTTCTGATGCTCTGCTGAACCCACATCTTCTGCTGCTCCAGCTCCTGCTCCCGCTGCTCCAGGTCCTCAATGTCTGCCTTCAGCTCGATGAGCTTGTGGGCTATTTCCCGGGTGTTGCAGCCAGGACCGACCCCTCTGGGAATGTTAAGAGTGACAAGCATCAGCCCCTAGAGGCACCCAGACCCCCAGAGAGGCTGTCAGCCCCCCTACCACCACCCTGTCATGTGTCAAGGCCAGATGACCCAGAAAGCCTCATCTATACCTGTTCTAGATCCCCACCTTTCAGCTCAACAATCTGTGGTCCATCTTCCTAATTCCCATGGGCTTGGCAGGGCTCTTTCCCATCCCCAGTACCAAGACAGGCAGCTCTTCCAGACCAAGGTTGGGTACCAGAGTAATGACTTATTTGTTACCAAACTAGCAGCTCTGCTGCAAGAGGGACATGGCACGAGGGCTTCAGCTTCCCACAGTGCCGAGGAACCACTACTCAGTTGAGGAACCTGGCTCTGAGCAGGACACTTTAACTCTGGTGTCACTTAACCCGGGACTAGAAGGGACCCGTGAACAATTCAGACTATCCCTGTCACTCACTTCCACTGGATGCTGTTCTTGGATTTCTTCTCGATCAGGCCGATGCCTTCCAGGACATTGGTGATATCATAGATCCGTCGCTTCTGTCGCACAGCCAAGGTATCTGCTGCCTGCAAAACGGCTGGCCATGTAACTCTGAGCTCCCGGGCACACTTCACTCCTTCCTGCCCGTCACATCCACTCCTGGCCAAGCACTCTGCTTTCTCCTCCTGCTCCAGCACCTCAGGTTACAAAGCCGTCTTCTCAATGTCATCAAGACCATGAGAAGAAGCCGCTGACCCTCTGTTCCTTTTCCTACTGCTACTAAACACAAGGTCAATCCCATCCCCCTGCTCACTGTGGCTCAAAAACCCACCAGTCCTTGGCTGCAAAGTGCTGCCCCAAGACACTGCCTGCAGGCTCAAGGAGTCTCTAGTCCCTCAAGGTACAAGAGATGGGGTTTGGATGAGGAACGCAGGGAAGTGCACACACACAACCAGCAGCAGCTTGGTAAAGTCCACGTTCAAAAGGTTTTTTCTACATCCAATCTGATGCTGCTTGATCAAGAATCAATGCCTTCTTGAGAGGATGGTCCCTCTCTCTGACAGAGCTGGCACAGGGCAAAGGGCGAGTGCGGCAGGAGCTCCAGGGATAACCAAACACCTCCTCTTCTCAGGATTTGGGATTTTTCCACGACCACATGGCAACCAAGTGGCTGTGGGACTTCCCTGTGCCAGCACAGCCAGGACTGCCACCAGAACTGCCCTCTGATCTACCAGCAACACACCAGGAACGGGAACACCACCACATGGCTGATCCGCTCGCACTAACCAATGTGAACCTGCTCAATGGGTGTTCTAAGAGGGAAAACACTACCCACACCCTCAGGGATGGTATTTCTGGCACAGGAGAGGACTGGGCCTGGGCACATAACAGAACCCCAGACTAGAGGGGGCTGGAAGTGATCTCTTGAGATCATCTGGTCCAACTCAATCTACACTGCAGCAGCCAGGCCTGTCTGCAGGGAGCTTCTCAAATTCTACAGCAGTTAGGGACTTTTATAGGGATCACTTCTCTGTAGGGGTCAGTTCCTATCGGGATTGATTCCTATAAGGATTAGTCTGCATGGGGACCACTCTATCTATAGGGACAGGGACTCTATTGGGATCAGTTTCTGTAGGGATAGATTTCTGGAGGGGTTGTTTCCTATAAGGATCAGTTTCTACAGGGATCAGTCTCTGCATAGCAATCAATTTATACAGAAATCAGCCTCTCTGTAGGGATCAGTTCCTATACAGCTTGATCTCTCTATAGGGACCGGATCCTATAGGGATTAGTCCCTCTACAGGGATTGGTTCCTATAGGAATCGGGGGTTCTACAGGGATCCGTTCCTAAAAGGATCAATTTCTATAGGGCTTGATTCCCTATAAGGCTCAGTCTCTATGGGGATCAGTCTCAACAGGAACTGGTCTCTGTAGGAATCAGTTTCTACAAGGGTTGGTCTCTCTACAGGGACCGGTTCCTACAGGCATGAGTCTCTATAAGGATCAGTCTCTATCGCCGTCGGTCGGACCGCGGCACAGGGCGCAGGCCAGGCGGGACTGGGGGGTCAGCGGAAGGGAGCAGGGGTGCAGCCCCAGGACCCCACTTTCTCCTGCCAGAGCCTTCCCCCAGACCCGTTAACCCCCGGTACCAGCTTGAGGTCGAGCACTCCGTCCTTGGCCTCCTGCAGCAGCGACACGAACTTCGTGGTCAGCAGCCCCAGACTCTTCTCGTGGCGGCTGGGAGTCCCCACGGCCCCGCTGCCCGCCCCGGGGGGCTGCGGCCCGCACTCCGCCATCCGCCCGCGACCGGCCCCGGCACCCGCTGCCGCTTCCGCTTCCGCCCCGCGGGGCACCACGGGAGCAGCCGGGGCCGTTCAACGGCCGCTCCCCCCCTCCACCGCTCCAACCTTCCTGGGGCCTCCGACCCGCGACCCCGCTCTCAGCCCGCGGGGTAGAACGGGGTCAGGAGGCTGCCTGAGCGGTGGGAGTCGCCGGTTCGAGGCTGCCCGGAGCCGCTCAGCTACACTGAAATCTCCCGCACCGGGAAAGGCAGCTGGTGTCGGGGAGGGGGGAATAAAAACAGGGCTGCGGCGCCGTNCGTCCTGAGCGCGGCTGCAGGAGCACAATGAAGCCCCGGCGGAACGCGGCTGCTCAGGCCTGAGGAAGCGGCGGCTCCTCCCGGCTTCCTTTGGCCCCGCCGCTCCCCCTCCAGACCCCCAGAGCCCACGGGCATGGCCGCGGAGGACGAGCGCGCTGCGAGCCCCAGAGGTAACGGAGACCCTGCGCACCCTCTCTCCTTCCCCCCCGCCCAATTTAGGAGGTGCCTCTCCTCCTCCACCACTTCCCGGACCTTTTCTCTGTTCTTGGCACTGGTCCCTCCAGAGACGGTGGGGATGGGGCAGGGAATGGAACCATGGAGCCAGGCGCTGGGGATGGGGGTCTGGCAGGTGATGCCTGCGACCGTTCTCAGGGCGCACCCGGCGCGCAGGTGGGCTTTGGGTGGCATCGGACCTAGCATCAGTGGGGACAGCGTGGCTCCCTCAAAGCTCCTTGGGGAGAGCAGGAGCCTCCCATCCTCACCCTCCTTCACTTCTCCATCGCTACTGCTGACTCACTGCCGAAGCCTGGATCCTGCCACAGGCTCCTCAGGTGCCACCAGACACCCCCAGGAAAACCCAGCATTGAATTTAGGGGATATGTGCTTGACCTAGGGGACTATTTCGAGCTGGCGGGCTGGGGGATTGTTCCTTGGAGCAGTCTTCCTGTTGCCACAACCACCATGAAGACCTTGCTTGGCAGTGGTGGCATCTCCAGGGGCTCTAATGGAGGGACCCCAAGCAGCTCCCTCCATCTTGTGTGCTTGGGAGTCCTTGAGCTTCCTGCCCCTGGCCTCTAGCCCTTCCTGCCCTGGTTAGTCTCCTTTAGCCCCAACTTTGTCCTCAGACCAGGAGTGGCCCGAACTGGAAAAGGCTGAGAAGTTGGCTAGAGGAGCGGCGCTGAAATGGGCTTCAGGGGTGTTTTACCGCCCAGAGAAACTGGAGAAACTGGGGCAGTACCGGAGCCGTGAGACACAGCGGAACCGCTCCATCCAGTCTCGGTTGAAGGTGGGTGTTAGCCACAGCCACCCTGGAGCCAGTGTCACCTCCTCTGCCACCGTATAAATCACCTTTTTTTTCCCACTTTTGACAAAACCTTGTCCCTTGGCTGGTGGTTAAGGGGGAGAAGAGTGATTTTTTGGGGGGGGGGGAAATGCAATTTTCGGGGAAAAGGTGTTGTAAACCACTTCTGCCCTTCTGTGTCCTACTCCTGGGCAGTGTGGCAAGAGTTTATATGAGTCTCTGGTGTCTCCATCCAAGGGGGTTCAGCACATTCTGTACTGGGGAGTCAGCGCTTCCAGTCATCATCTCATCCCTGTGGGAGAAACTTAATCTCTACACACATCGGGGAGGGTTGTCCGCAGCCCTCACACACTCCCCACTGCTCATGGGATCCCAAAGAATGATCAACTTCAGGGGACAATCAGTGGGAGCACCCAAGCTTTCTCCGGATTGTTTTGGATAGTTTCTCCTACCTAAAATTTGGCTGGGAGAAAACCTGGTTTGAGTGATGTGGCCTCAGAGAAACCAATTTGCTGCTGGAGGTGCTTGGTCAAAGTGCTTCTGGACAGGTGGGACAGGGTGGGTGGACAGGGCACGGAGATGGGCCAGCACTGCTGCAGGACTAGAAAAGAATCATAGAATTGTTTATAGTGGCAAAGTCCAATCACTGATGCAGCTCTATGAAACCCACCACTATGTATCTGTCCAGCTTGTAAACACCCATTTGGGAGGAGGAATGGCCACTGAGGTGCTTCATGCCTTGGGGGTGGGGATGTGTAAATATTTCTAAGAAGCAAAATTGTCTTCTAAAACTGGAAAGAGGCATCTGGTTGCTGCTGACGCCAAAGTGATGCCCTTCTCCCACCTGCACTGCAACCATTGCCCCCAACCCTATAGATAATCACCGTGACTCAGTTTACCTGGGGAGAGGGTGCGGGATTAGCCATTAGAGCTGCTGGAGTGAGTTCTTCAGAGCTGGATGTGCTCAGGTCTTACGGGACAGGGTAATCAGGAAGGTCTCAGATATACAACGGCATGACGGCAGAGGCAGGTAGGACCTTGAGGGGCTGGAAGCGTGTGTGCAAGGGAGACCTGGCAAGACTGGGGAAAATAGGCTGAGTCCTCCAGCCTCTGAAGGCTTCTCCACTGCATTCCATCTTCTTCTGCTCCCCAGTCAACTGTCCAGTCCTACCTGGAGGGGGTAAGCGCGGGGCTGGAGCAGCTGCGGTCAGCGGCCCAGGAGGTGCAGAGTGCGTGCCAGGATCTGGGGGCTGCGCGGTGGGCCTTCCTCGATGGTGCAGACCGCTTCCAGGGACTCCAGCAGATGAGAGCACTGATGGCAGACCATGTGCAACTGGCCTCGGTTGTCCAGGTGCTGCCCCAGCTCTTCTCGGGTAAGGCGCTGGCCCAGGCCTTGTGGATTTGGGCTGGAAGGTTGGAGAACTTCAGTCCAACTCCAGGCTCCACAGAGGGCTGGCAGCAGAGCTAGAGCAGGTCGCTCTGGCTTTGCCAGCTGGGTTTGGGAAGTCTCCGTGGATGGAGGTGCCACTGCTTCCCGAGTGCCTGATCCAGCACATGCTGTTCCCATGTTCCCAGAGTCCTGGAGCTCAGACCCTTCCCGTCACCAGTTCCCTCCATTTCAACCCCCACACTTAGTCCTGGCATCTCTCCTCCCTCTTCTACAGTCCATGAGGTTTTTTCCCAGACCCTGCAGCTGCTCCGTGGGCAGCACCTCTTGGAAGCCCATGTGGAGCTCATGATGATGGAGCACCTCCGGGATGACATCCTCTCCCAGCTCCACCTCCGTGGGCTATCCAGTGCCCAGGCCACCGTGCTGTCCTACTTTGGTGGCCTGCAGGAGCTCAATGAGAGCCTGGCCAAGCAGTTATGGGACATCGTGGGCAGCAGCCTGCGGCTGGTACGCGAGGACCCGGTTCTCTTTGTCACTGCTGTAAGGATCATCGAGCGGGAGGAGAAAATAGATAACAGTCTGCTCCTGGAGGCCACCTTCCTGCCCCCTGGCCGCCCAAAGGGCTGGAGGCAGAAGTTTTACCATGTTCTCCAGGAGACCATCACAGGAGCCCACTTCCATGCCACCTGTATGGACCCTGAGGGGGCAGGGCTGGCCAGGCACCTGGCAGCACTGAAGAAAGATATAGTATCCGAGCTGTGTGTGGTGAAGGACCTGATGGTCCAGTGTGTCCCAGCTCACTACAACATCCTCAGCGTCTGCACTGCCACCTACCACCAGGCTCTCACTAGCCACCTCCAGGACATCCTCCGAGAGGACCTGGACAAACAGGGGCTCTTCCTCCTCCTTGAATGGGCACTTCGTGTGTACCACAGGTCAGCACCAACCAAGCAGAGCAGCCTATGAAGAGCTGGGTTATCCAACAGCTCACGGGTGGGTTGGGAGAGTGGCTCGGGCTGCCTGGGGATGACATTCATGAGGGCAGAGGGAGAGGTCTGGAGAACAGGAGCTTCCCGCGTCTTCCCAGCCCTGTCCCACCTCTGCCCTCCAGCCCAGAGATGATGGGGCACCCTGACCTTCTTCCTGAAGTGGACATTTCAGCTCTGGGCCCTTTGCTGTCCCCTGAGCTTGTGGATCAGACGGAGAGGAAGTATGTGGTGAAAGTCAAGGTGAGTGAATGGGACAGCACACGTGCAATGAGTGTGAGGACCCAATCACACCACCACCACTGTGTTGCATCTGCTCTGAGGGCAGAAGGCAGCCATCAGCCTGTAGGATGAAGCTCAGTGCTCACTGCTGTGCTGTGTGTTGGCTCTCAAGAGAGTCAGTACCTGGCTCCTTGGGCTGACCGTGGTGGGTGTCCATCCGCCAGGCTAGCGTGCTTGAGTGGATGCAGAGGACGCTGGATGTGGAGTTCAAGGAGTGGTTCAGGGAAGAGGAACCTGAGACAGATCATCAGGGCTTCTTCCAGTCAGCTCTGCCTGTCATAGTCATGCAGGTGGGTGCCCAGCACCATGTGAGAGCCACCAAGAAGCTGGCCATGGCCTGCAGCCTCCTGCTGACTCATCTCCACTTTCCCTGTGCAGATGCTGAATGAGAATATCCAGGTGGCCTCCATGATCACTGACTCTCTGCAGCAGAAGGTCTACAACATGGCCTTGGAGGAGCTTGAGGCGTTTCTGGGCCGGTCAGTGGAGCCTCTTACACTCTGCCCATCCTCAGGGACCCTGGGTCTCATAGTCTAGAGCCCAGTGAGCTGGGAGGCTTGTGGGAGGTCCACGCGTCCTCATCCATGTGTCCCAGCTCCACGTCCAGGGCTTTGCCCACCTACTGTGGTTGACTTGCTGTGGTGCAGGCTGCGGGAAGCCCTAGTGCAGTGCGGGAAGGAGCACCAGAAGGACCGCACCGTACCCAAGCACTACATCTCCTACCTCCTGGCCATGCTTAATAACAGCTTGGCTCTCAGGTAAGGCGTGCCAGCACCCTGGGGCTCTCGTAGCAACCTCACCACCCACAAGGGAGGTTCATCCACCCGATCCCCTCTGGGGGTACTGGTGTTCAGAGCTACCCAGAATTACAGCTCTCCTGCTCTGAAGACATTCCAGACTGGCCTGGCTGAGTTCCTGTGTCATCTGCTCTAGGGGATCCTGCTCTGACAGGGGGGATTGCACTAGATGATCTTGAGACATCCCTTCCAGCCGCACCGTTCTGTGACCACCAGCCTCCCTGTCCTCACATTCTCTCTCCTAGCTCCTCTGTCTACTCCCTGCATCCTGACACTGCCCACAGAGAAGTCCCCACATCCCTCCAGGCTGCTCTCGACAGGACACAGAAGAAGGTCTGCCAGCTGCTGCTGGAGGAGCTGCTCCTGGACCTGCAGGTAGGTGGTCCCCAGACCTCTGGGCAGCAGAGGCCTGAGGTGGCCTCCCAAGCCCCAGAGGAGAGCCGCCATGTCCGCTGGAGGACAATCCCAACTGCAGCTGCCCAGGCAGCAGTTTCCTGCTGACAGAGTCCAGTCACTCCTTTCCTGGAGTCCGGAGCAGAAATCTGGACAAATGGACAACTTTGCTATTTTTAGGGCTTGAGAAAACAAAGGAGCAGCTGACGGGTGAAATGGGCAGCCGCGGAGGGAAGGAAGAGGGGCCAGGACAGCAGGGCAGAGGCAGGAGATCAAAGCCTTTGGCCAAAAACATGTTGTGTCTACCCAGGGGAAGCGGAGAGAGATGGAAATTAAAAATAGGATCATGGCAGGAGGGGCCAGAAGTGAGTGTGGGGAGCAGCCAGCTGCCCACCGCTCAGGTGCTGCCTGCACCGGGGCATCGCAACCCAGAGAAGGCCCTGAAACATGGGTCTGGGGGGTGTCAGGGAAGGGCAGCCATAATTTCCCAATTTAAACCCAACTTAACTAATTTAAACCTAATTGCAACGATGTTAAACCTGGCTTTAACTACTTTAAACCTAACATAACTACATTTAAACTAAATTTCAGAGTGGTTCTGGTGCCAGCCTAAGTCGTAGGGTGTTGTCGCACCCCACAGCTCCACTCCTCTGCTTCTTGCAGCCCCTGTGCCTGCAGCTGCCTTCCCGCAAGTGGCTCTCGGGGTCCCACCTCGTGGGCAGCATGTGCGACATCATCGAGAAGTACACGAAGGACTTCTCCCGTGTCAGGAAACCTGCCCACATGGTACTGAGGCTGTGGGATGTCCTTTGGGTTGTTGCTTGGTTGTAGGGTGAGGGGATGGAAATTGAGTCCTGTGTGAGATGCAGTCACAGATGGGTTTCCATGAAGAGTCTGTATCTGCCAGAGCAGCCCTGAGGGACTATCATGTAGAGATGGTCACAGGAGGTTCCACTTAAATGTAAGGAGTAACTTTTTCATGCTGAGGGTAGCAGAGCTGTGGCCCAGACTGCCCAGAGAGGTTGTGGATCTCTTGGCCTGGAGAGGCCCCAACCCACCTGAATATGTTCCTATTGGATCTGCTCTGCAGGATTCTGTTCTAGCAGGGGGGTTGGACTAGATGATCATCAGAGGTTCCTTCCAACCCCCACCAGTCTGGGATTCTGTGAAGGTCTTCTAGGGCTTCCCAGCACGTCCTCGCACTTGGGGGTTGTGCCCTGCCCCTTTCCCCCCACACTGACAGCTGTCCCCTGCCCAGCTCCTGCTGATGGAGAGCGAACTGCTGGTAACGAGCCAGTACCTGCGGGCACTCATGCAGAAGAAGCTGGTGTGCAGGAGTGAGGAGGAGCGGGGCCAGCTCTGTGACCGCCTTCTGCAAGATGCCACACAGCTCCGGGAGCTCTTCTGTGGCCTGGTGAGAGGTTCCTGGGGTAGGGGAACATTGCCCAGCCAGGTCAAGCTCACCCCATCACCTGCCATAGCAGATGGGGCAGGTGCATCACAGAATCTTTGGTTTGAAGAGACCTCTAAGATCAAGTCAACCTTCAAACCTTCAACCTTCAGGCCATAAATGAGATGGGGCTGTTGGACTGGGACACTTGTGAGAGGGAACTGGCTGGGCTAGGGTCCTGTGGGACCATCCAACCTGCCCAGCACAGGTCAATTCACCCATTAGCGGGACACTTTGCTTAGGGACTAATCAAGGGCCAAGTTTCCACGTGGGCACTGAGGACAAGGCTGCAGCTCACCAGCTACCATAGTAGCCTCTTCCTCTTCTTCCTCCCAGGGTTTGGAGCAGAGCCAGCAGAGCCTGGAGGCTGTGTTTGCACTGCGGGAGTTGATCTGCCTCAAAGACCATTCGCTACTCAGCCTGGAGGTGCTGGGCTTCATCACCAAGTACCCCGACGTCAGGTGAGACCTTCCATGGACTCCTCACTGTGAGGTTGCACTGCACAGCAGGCAGAAACCAGGGCTTTTCTCCTCTTCTCTTCCTCCTCCCTCTGATGTTTCCTTTCCCAAGCTCCAGATTTGATGATTGTGTCAAGAAGGTTCAAGGCCAAAGCTCTAAAGGCAAAAAAAGTTCTGCCGTGGCACCTGCTCACTTGTCTCTGATGGTCAAATGCAGTGTGAGAAATGGCAAAATGCTGAACTGGGAACGTTGGGATCCGCTGAAATGTCCCAATTAATGAGATTTGTGGGGTTGGTTTGAAGCAAACTTTAAAATCAAAGCCCCAGCTCACCCCTGGCCTCAGCAAATCTCTGCATCTTGGGAGGTCTGTGGGACATGGTGCCAAGGACCAGCAGTGCCCAGGACTCACCTCTTGCATTCGTTCTCTGCCCAGCGATGAGCACATCTCCACCATGCTGGATCTCCGGGGCGACATCTCCAAGGAGGTGCGACATACGGTGCTGGAAATTATGTCACAGCATCCCCAGGTCCTGCCTGAGAGCTACCGGCCCATCTTCAGCACCATCCTGGTCCCTGTGACAGAGCTGCCCTTCTGCCTTCGTATGGGCAAGTGTGCCTGATGCTGTGCCCCACAGCCTGCTCCCACTGCCCCACCGATGGACCAACTGCACCTGGGAATGGAGGTGACATGTGGTGTCACCTACATGCAGCACTGTGATGGGCATTAGAGAGTCTGGATGCTCATCGTCCTCTACTCTTGCTTTGCTGGGCCAACTAGCCCCTTGTTGTGAGCACCAGTGCTGGGAGAGAGAAGAGCTGGGTGATTGGGGAGCGGCTCAGCCAGCTCACAGCTGTGGAGGAGCAGGGCACAGAGCTCTCACCAGCCTGGTAGTGCCATCAACCCTGCCCTATGATGGGAAGGAACAGCTCCAAGTTCCTGCTGACCTTCCCAGCTCCTGGCCCTGGCTTTTGTGCCAGCATCCAAGATAAGACTGGGGTCTAGGACTCTCCAGCCTCTTGGAGGACATCCTCCTGTCCCATGGTGTCTCCGTGATAGGTCGCTCTGCCTTGGGCACTGCCGTCCTTCCCGGGTGCCGTGTGAATGTCAGGAGCAAAGTCTATCTCTCCATCTGTACCCTTGTGCCCAGTAGCATTCCAGAAGACCCCCATGGTCTACCATGCTCCCTGCTTCGTGGTGGGCTGGATCCTGCTGTCCTTATGGGGCACCACCACCAGAAATAAAAGCCTGAGCTCTGCAGTAACTCACCAGTGTCCAGGTTCTGCTCCTCAGGGGGTCAGGGCTGGGATCAGAGTGTGAGATGGATGGGGGTCCATCTCCATGCTCAGCATCACCCTGCACCAGAAACCACCTTGGAAGCATCACCCAGGGATTTGAGGGATGATACGACGTACCTGCTGTGTCCAGCATGGAGTCACAGAATGGTTTGTGTTGAAAGGACTTTCAAAGATCCCATCTAGTCCAACCCCATGCAGTGAGCAGGGACATCTGCAACCAGAGCAGGTTGCTCAGAGCCCCAAGGTTCAACCTGACCTGGGATGTCTCCAGGGATGGGGCTTCTCCACCTCTATGGGCATCTTAGAACCTAGGAATGTTGCACCACCCACATAGTGACAACTGTCTCTCATCTAGATCTCCCCTCTTTGAGTTTAAACCATCATCCCTTGTCTTGCACTCCCTGATCAAGGGCCCCACCCCAGTTCTCCCACAGCCCCCTCTACATACTAGAAGGCCAGAGCAAGGCATCTGCAAACTTGCTGAGGGTGCCTACAGTCCCACTGTCACTGACAAGGAGGGGTAATGGTCAGACTTGATGATCTCAAGAGTCTTCCAACCTGAAAGCTTCTGTGATGATATTAAATAGCACTGGTCCCAGTATGGACCCTGAGGGACACCTCTCATCACCAGTCTCCATCTGCACATCAAGCTGTTGACCACTACCCTCTGGGTGTGACCAGACAGCTAGTTCCTTACCCACTAGATCCAGTCATCAGGACCATGGGAGGGGCCACTCTGTTCCCCAGCGCACAGGCCTGGGCTGAGGGCTCAATCTCAGCTCAGTAGGTGGCCACTGTCGTCCCTGGGGCTTGCTGTGCCCTTGCCCAGCTCTCCAGGCTGGCCATGGCCCTTACCTGCCTGGGAAGGTGTCTGCCCTCCCTAGCTGCTCCTGGAACTTGCTCACCTGTCCCGTGGTCCAAGGAGCGGCCCTGGGCCATGGGAACATCCAGCTGGACCCACTGCTGTCCCAAGTTGGGGCTTCATGGAAAAATAACTCCAGTGCCAACAGATCTGAGATAGGTCTGGGGACAGGGCCACCTCCCATGACCTCGGTACTGGCACCTGCCCCAGCACGTCCAGCCCCAAGGCCACCCCACATGCAGCCCCCTGGAGCCCCCCATCGCAGCCCTGTGGCTCTCCCCTCTCCACAGCACTACAGGCTGCAGCGAGAACAGCCCCAACCGATGGCAGTCACAGCCCCTGCACGTCCCCACCACTGCAGGCACCGGGGGTTGCGTGGGGTGGCCCGTCAGCGGTGCCTGCAGCTGGCAGACAGCTGCACAGTGACCTTGTCCTGCCTGGCTCTGAGCCACATGGCTCCCAGTGGTTATAAATCTGGTGGCTGTGGGGCCACAGCACTGTCTTGCCACGATGGCATTTCTGTGGGCTCTTGCCTGCCTGGCTCTTGCCAGCACTGTCTCAGGTAAGCATGGGGAGCTCCTCGAGGTGCAGCAGGACTGGGGCACCTAGGGGACACTGACAGGGTGTCAGTACCAAGCTTTTGGGGTGACTCTTGTGCCCACATCCCACAGGCTGTGGGGTACCCACCATCAGCCCCGTGGTGGAGTACAGCGAGAGGATCATCAATGGGCAAAACGCAGTGCCTGGTTCGTGGCCCTGGCAGGTGTCCTTGCAGGTAAGGCATCGGCCCACTGGGTCACCCCAGCACCTTGGCACTATGAGCTGGGCACTGGGCAGGCACCAACAGGACCCGTGACCCTTTTTGCCCATTCTCAGCTTCAGGGAGATGCAGCCTGCTCAGCTTCAGCAATTCCTCCCTTTTTCCTCCCCAGACCCGCACAGGATCCCACTTCTGCGGCGGCTCCCTGATCAACGAGTACTGGGTCGTCACTGCTGCCCACTGCAACTTCAAGTGAGGAGCCATGCCCTGCTGGCCCACAGGCAGCAGCTGGGTTATGCTGGGCATTGCTCAGCAGCAATTGGGACAACACCAAAGGCTGCTACTGGTGGAACTGAAGAGCCTAGGGACCCTTCCCCGGCTGTCCCCGTGGCACACAGTGCCCATGGCAGTTGTCAGTGCCTCTCTTGCCCTGGGTGCTGGCTGCTTTACACCCCCCTGCCACCCCCTTCTCTCTTGTAGCCCCTACGCCCACGTCGTTGTCCTCGGGGAGTATGACCGCAGCTCCAGCGCTGAGACTATTCAAGTGAAAACTGTGACCCAGGTGAGTGGGGCTGGGACAGGACCACGGGACTGGGATGGGACCATATGGCTGAAACAGGGCTGCGGGAACGGAATGAGGGTGCAGAGATGGGACAGGAACCATGGGGCTGGCATGGGACCATGGTTCCACAGCACAGCCAAGACAAAGCACTCTGGTGTTTCTTGACAGGCCATCACAAACCCCAACTGGAACCCCAACACTTTCAACAATGACATCACGCTGTTGAGGCTCTCTACACCCGCCCAGCTGGGACCCAGAGTGTCTCCCATCTGCCTGGCCCCTGCCAACCTCTATCTGCCTGCTAACACCCAGTGTGTCACCACTGGCTGGGGACGTGTCAGCCCCAACTGTACGTACCTCACAGCTTCTGCGGTGCCTTCCTTTGGCCCCCCCAAGACCCGCTGACACTAGGATGGGTTTACCGGTGCTTCTCTCTTCCAGCTCAGTCCCTGCCAGCACTTTTGCAGCAGGTGACCCTGCCCATCATCTCCCAGAGCCAGTGCATGCAGTACTGGGGCAATCGCATCACCAGCTCCATGCTCTGCGCAGGTGGAGTAGGAGCCTCCTCCTGCCAGGTAAGGAGCTGAGCTACACCGCACTGCGGGGATCGTGCACGAGGGCTCCTACACCTGTGGAGCTGGAGACGGGGGCCATGGGAGCTGGCAGCTGGGAGCATGGCTTGGGATCACTAAGCAGGAGGTGTCTTCTCTGCAGGGTGACTCCGGTGGACCTCTGGTAATCCTCAATGGGAACACATGGACCTTGATCGGCATTGTCTCCTGGGGAACCACCGACTGCAACGTCCGCACGCCGGCCATCTACACCCGCGTGAGCGAGTTCCGCAACTGGATCGAATACATCGTTGCTCAGGGTTAAAGGTGGTGCCAGAGGGACTCCTTCACTGGGTGCTCTGGCCAGCCCAGCAGAGCAGAGCTAGTGAGGGGCTGCGCAGGGAGCAAGGCTTCCACCTCCCAATAAAGTGTCACTACGTGCTTCTGCAGTGCTGCCTCTGGCTCCTTCGTTCTCATGGGGTGGAAAACCCAGGGCACCCCATGCTGGGAGCCACTGGAGAGGTGTGGAAAACGGAATGCTCAGGCATAGAAGGAGGAGGGCTAGCTGTGGCTCAAAAGGCCCTCAAGTACTGCTGGTCCCACCAACATCAGCTCCTCCAGCAAAGGGATCGTGGAGCTCACCAGGCTCACTCAAAGCCATCCCAAAGGAACACTTGAAGCTGGAAACAAAATTCAAGAGCAGGTGCCAGGTTTTCAGAAGCTAACAGTGCTTCCATCCAAAGGGGTTCTGCAAAACCAGAGAAGTCTTGTGTTCACACAAGGCAAATGAACCTAAACGTGGCTCCTGGCACCAACAAATAAAGTCAGGACAGCATGGAGACTGTCCTAGCATGAGGTGTAGGGCGGGTTTTTTCTCTACCAGTATGAAACCTTCGTTGTGTGAACCTGAGTCCCCAAATGCTGTAACCACTCTTCTACCAAGTGGTTGTAGAGAAAATGTGATACCACAGAGTAACACACATGGCTAAGGGTTGCAGATCACGAACGGAGAGTGAACTCCAATAGTCTACCCTTTATGCTCAACTTTAAACCAAACCATGCTGCCAAAATACTGCCCAGAGCTGCTAAGTTTTGGGCTGGTTGGATAAAATTAGCTTCATTCTCTGCAGAGAGCAACTGAGGCACGTACAGTGGGGAACTGGGGCTCACGTGGATGCTACTGGCTTGGATTCCTCTGCCTGGGATGTGCAGGCAGGAGGTCCAGGTACTGAGGTCCCTGGTAGTGGCTGCTCCAGGTGCTCACCAGTGCCATTGGCACACTTAGGGTGTGTTTTTGCCAAATGATACCTGTGTAAAAGCAGCACCCTCAGATCTTGGCTCTAGGGGGCTCCTCAATCACCTTGGCGTCATTCGGACACCAAGAGATGTGAGGGTGTGCCATATGGGCAGAAGAACTAGAGGCCAAATGGAGTTTTATCCAGGAACAGCTCAAGGGCAGCACTTGGGGTCACCTGCTACCGTCTGTTCACTGGCCCCAAAACCCCAGCTCCCTGGAGGAGTACCTAGTTCTAGAGGACAGTGCATTTCCACAGGCTTTCCTGCTCACCTACAAGTTGCTGTGGGCAGACCACGAAACTTCTGTGACCCTGTTTGCCACTCCACAGCCAAAGGAAGGTGACTGAAACATCCCAAGTGCCTCTTCAGCCTCCCTACTGCCTCCCAACACCCCAGCCGCCCTGCATGAGATCTTCTACAGGCAGCTCCCAGCCCGGTGTTCATGAAACCAGAAAACTCCTTTTTGAGGCACACTGGTACCTCCCTGAGGTGCATCAAGAGCAGCTCCCAGCTCTCCTGATGTGGTCACTGCCAATCACTCCTTACACAGGTCCTTGAAGCACGAATAACAACAGCATACATGCAGGTACCACAGAATACATGTAGGTGTTTAGCAGACTAAGTACATCAAATAAATAGTTGTGTCCACTCTGACTGGAACATTATACAGACTCATTGCAAAGGTCCGGGCCTTTGGGGTGAAGACAGGACTCAAAAAAGTGAGTCAGGGAACCAGAGTTCCTTCCAAACCATTCCAAGCCAGCACCGGAAATCTGGTGATCAAAAATAACAGTGAGCGTCGGAAGACGTCTGGTCCTGAGAGCTTCCCGGGAGGTGTCTTTCCGCAGGGAAAAGCCACAGGAAAAACCTCAGCGGTGTCCAGGAGTGCTGGCAGGAGCTGCCTTTTTCTGACACACCTCACTGGGGGCTGGGAACCTTCCCCATTCGGCAGACGAACACGACGCGAGCCTGGCAGGAGCTCACCCATCACACGCCAGGAATCTGTGGTATTCCCACCCAGAATATGAAGAAGGGAAAATCATCACCAGGCAGGCAGAGCTCCCCACACCCCAGGGGCCCCACATGATGCCACTGCCACCACGCACCCATCACATTTTTTATGGGGGGAAGTAACGCACAGTAGACAGGCAAACACTGTCTCCAGACTTCCCAGAGCTGCCACCTTCAGCCAGGCTGGAAGAGGAGGTGGAGTGGTCCAAAAAGCACCAATCCCCCCCGCTAATAGCAGGGAAGGGACTGGGGAACGGGAACAGAGCCACACAGGCACTGGGTGGTATTTTGGGTTGAAGCTGAGCTGCCACGAGAAGGTGTGATCCATCCCTCCATCAAAGTTAGCTTCTGGGTTGCTTTGCATCATTTAAAGCAAGGCAATCAATAGATATTTTAATTTACCTCACCTCAAAAACTCCTAACCTTTAGTATCGGGGCTTAAAACAGGAACGTGGCCCCATGCAGACCAACCAGGGATCTGCCACAGCCACGCACTGGAAGTCCCACTTCATACATGATCATCTTGAGCTGAGCCAAAGACACTGTGCAGATGCTTTCCCCTTGCTTCAGGAGCTCCTGCAGACCCAAGCCCCGAGCTGATACCCAGCAGCTGACTTAACCACAATTCCTGCTGGTGGACACCAGTTGATGCCTTGGTCCTTCAGCCAGACACCCAGGTAGCAAACAGGATTGAGAAAGGGAGCAGCACAGCAGGGAGAGAGTAAATTACCAGAGCAGAAGAGATCTGACCTAAGGAAGGCAAACATCCCAATCCCAAAGAATCACAAACAGGCTGAGGTTGGAAGGGACTTCAGAGATCATCTACTCCACCCTCTTGCCACGGGCAGTGACAACAGCCCTCAATCAGACTTGGTTGCGCAAGGCCTCATCCAACCTGGCCTTGAACATCCCCAAGGAAGGGGCAGCCACAACCTCTCTGGGTAATCGATTCTCTCCACCCTCACACTGAGGAACTTCTTCCTAAGATCTCGTCTGAACCTCTTCTCCTTCTGTTTCAAACCATTTCTCCTTGTCCTGTCGCTAGATGGCCTTGGGAAAAGCCCCTCTCCAGCCTTCCTGGAGGTTGCCTTCAGGTACTGGAAGGCAGCTATGAAGCGTCCCCCCACAGTCTCCTCTTCCCTGGGCTGAACAATCCCAGCTCCCTCAGCCTGTCTCCTCAGATCAAAGGTGCTCCAGCACTTGGATCATCTTTGTGGCCTCCTCTGGACTCGCTCCAACAGTTCTGTGTCCCTCTTGTGTTGGGAACACCAGGACTGGGAGCAGCATTTGAGATGGGGACTCACTAAGTTCACAAGTAAGTTCAGAGTTTAGACATGTGTTCTTTCCAAAAGAGGTTAAGCATTGGGTTGACATGTTGACTTTCAGAAACTAGAAAAGGAAGTGAAACATGGAGAAGCCACCACTGCTTTCTAAAACGCCTTGGGAAACGCACAACGTGCTGCTCCCTGCAAGGGTGCCGAGGCACTGGGACATCTTTCCAGGGAGGCTGTGGCTGCTTCCCCCCGGCAGTGCTCAAGGCCAGACTGGATGGGGCTCTGGGCAACCTGCTCTGGTGGTGGCTAGAAGGGACCTCTCTGAACATCATTTAGTTCAACACTCCTGCTACAGCAGCACCACTCAGAGAAGATCGGAGGGCCACATTCAACAAATCATCAACAAGCCACAGGCTTGTGTGATTCTCTCTCCCCAGAAGACTGGCAGGACCAAATGCTGGAAGGTTTCACACAGTACTGCTAAGTTCCAAATGGCAAAACCACCAGAATTCCCTTTATCCCAGAATCATCAAGGCTGCAATTCCCTTTACTCCTGAAACCTGCATTTCCCTGGAGCAGAATACACTGGGATGCAATATCCCGAGCTGCTCCATCATGCCTCATGTTGAGAGAAAGTTCCAAACCTACTGATTCCAGCCTCAGCATCTTCAGGCTGTGCTTTCTCCTCATCTCCCCTAAGATCTCTCCCCGAGACCGTGTTGGGAGCACTGGCACTGGGGGTTGACTGGTCTTTTCCCTAGTGCCCAGCTTCCCTTCCAGCAGGCACACGGGCAAAGCTGCTGTTTCTAGGGACAAGTTGAGAGAACCTGGTACCACAGTTCCTGCTGGACATCCAGGAAGGCAAGTGTGGCCCGAGACCACCAGTCTGCAAGAGATTCCTCTTTGGAAGAGCATCTCGGCTGGGAACATGACTAGAAGAGGAGCAGGACATACTACAAGAGGCCACTAGATGTCATTCCAACGACATTTTCATTTCATGAGCAGCAGCAGGGAGAACAAAAGCACTGTAGAGACAGCAGCAGCTCGAGGATGGCCTGGAACACACCTTTGCTACCTGAGGGCTCCTGAGCCAGGACCAGAAAACCCCTGTGAATCACGTTAAGAACCACCCTGAAGTGACAAAGGAGGAGACTGAATATAAAAAAAATAAATGGAAGAGCAGAGAAAACACTTCTGGGAGACTTCAGCTTCTAGAATCCCCCAACAAGGCACTCCTGAAAAGTCTGAACTCCTGAGACTGAGGATAAAGACAGCACTGAGGTGCTCCTCTGGAAGAGCTATGAAGACGGATGATTGCGACAATTCACAGTGAAGAGTTTTTTTGAGGACAGCTTGAAGGCACCTGAATTACGGCTCAAAATTACAGCACTTTGCTTGTCCAGTCCCATGTCCCTGCAGCAGACGCAGCTGAAGACGTGCTGCTGGCAACCGCGAGCAGAACATCACCGAGGAACCTTGCCTAAGCTGGGCCTTGCAACACAACATTCGGACCATCGTGGTTCTCCAGGCAGAGTGAGAAGGGAAAGCTCAGGAAGGACACCACGGGACAACTAGTCTCTGCTCTGGCCACACTCATTGTGGTCTGGCTGTAAGAGTTCCTGCAAACACTGGACTTGGGAGAAGAATAGGGATGAGGGAAGTCCATACATATCTTCCCGATGTTTATGCTGAAGTTCCCATGCAAACAATGTGACATTCACAAGGAGAATTTAAGTTCTTCCTCTAGAAAAGCCCCTTATATACGGCACTTGGTCCTACTCGCTGTCATTTCCTAGCAGCGGGACACAGAGGACTACAAGCATCTCCATACCCTGAGGAGGAAGGTCACAGCTAGCCAGTATCACTCGTGGGTGTGAAGGATCCTCTCTTCTCCTCCTCACAGAAAATTCAGCTCTGTCAGGAACTTAAAGCACATGTCACTCCCAAAAGCACATCCCACCCCAAACTCACCACAGGTGACATCGCTCTCAGCTTTTCCTGGTGAAAACCCAACTGCTGGAAAGAGCAACGAAGGCGAAAGTTGTCACAAATGAGATTTGTGCTCTCTGTGATGGTGGAGAAACAACCCTGACCAGAGCAGAGCTCCACGTCCTGACCTGCTCTTCACCTTCATCCACCTGCCATGAGGGAAAGCCTGAAGGAACAGCATCATTAGACCTCTGCAGGATGCCAGCACATTTTGATGGTCTAGTGGTTGAAGGGGAAGGTCTCACCTTCTGGAGGTCTTGGCTCTGTCCATCGATTTGACCTCCTTGCGTTGGCACAACACCTCTGGTAAGGATAAGCACAGAAGACAAGCTGGGGAGGGCCATGAGCACACCCAGGAGGGACAGGAGATCACAAGACCTGGGTACAAATCTCCAAACATGCAGAAGACTCGAACCCAGCAGTCCTCTGAGGGAGCATCCTGCCACCTCCTCACATAGGGGGTAGGAACAATTTTCCAGCTGACGCTTGTCCTGGGGACGGCTTGACTGCTTTGGAACGGCTGTTTGCAGCAACATGAGGGGCACTAATGAAGCAAAGGGTGGAGAGCTGCCTACTTCATTTTTAGCTCATGGCATCAAACCAAGGAAAACTGTGTGAGAAGGGAAAAGATCATGAACACTGCAGAGTTCTTCAGCAAAGCCAGTGGCAGGAGGGCAGAGAGCCGAGGGGATGGCGGCTCAGAGGACGAGCAAATCTCGAAAATCACAGAAAGGATTTAAAATTCATCCCTGCGACACACGCTGGGTTTCCTCAGGTTTCCTCTGCTCCATTCTCCAGCACATGCCTGGGCACACAGGGCACTGTCACAGTGGTTATGGACCATCTTGGCTTTGGGGTCGCAAGCACATACTGAGAATCACCCTTTAATCTTCTGCCTTAGCACAGAAAATTCTGCCTTCTCCCACAGAAGCTGCTCCGCTTTGCTCTTTGCTGACCAAGAGGGGCTGCAGCCCCTCTAGTTAGAGCTCTCTGGAGACATGATCAACAATTTCAAACCTTGCTCACACTCAGAGTGCTGTAGACATCAATTCTGGGTGGAACAGCCACGCTCATCAGCCCCTTGAGATTGACCAGCCTGGATCTCCAGCACAGGGCTAATCAAGCACTCGTTCTCTCACAGGAGGCCAAACTCACCCTCAAACTGTGCCACCAGCTCCACTCTGCCACTCTCACCAGCTGGGAAGGTATCTCAGCAGACTTGTGCAAAGCTCAGCTCTACAGCACCCACCCTCCCCAAGAGCTCCTTCACAAGGGGCCTCTGCACCACTTGCCCAGCATAAGGAAACCTGAAATGCTGCCTTTTCCTTTTGGATTTAAACCACACCTAACAGCCTTATGTTCCTTCTCCGGGAGATTCTCTTTGCTGACTCTCCAGCACTGGACCTCCACTACTCAGGCTCCTACACTGATGCCATGGAGCTGTTTGTGGTCATCCCAACAGCTCCCATCACCCCTATGCTGTCCTGGAGCAGGGACAGGATGACCAGAATAGAACAGACACACAAAGCTCTGGAGCCCTGTAAAATCTATGGGCAGGGAGCAATACCTGGAACCACTGAAGCTCTGGTGAAGTGACACAGTTTTTGACACTAGTCTGAGAGGCACAAGATGTGGAACAGGTCACACACATGACAGCAAGATCAATCAAAATGGTTGGCAGGGACAAGGATAATTTAAGGGGGAAAGCAAGGAACACCCCCAAAAACATCTCTCTACATACCATGAAGTTCCTGCAGGATGATAGTCCTCTTCCCAGCCCTTCCCTCCATCAGGACACCCACCCACTCGGGATCAAAGGCTCCAGTCTCCAGCCTGAAGGCACTGAGGTGTCTGACTGAACCAGCTCTGAACGTGTGTGCATCTAACTTTTAAACACACGCATCCTCCGGCCTGTCATGTGCGTGCATAGCATACGCGTGCGTTACACGCACTCATCATGTGATTTTTCTTCATATGCAGTGAGAAGAAACTTAAGGCTCTGCAATTCATAAATAACTACAAACATCCAAGCTCCTGAGCTACAGAATAAGCTCTTCTCCCCACCATGGCTCCGAGCTCTCCCATCATGTTCCCTGTGTGAGACTCCGTGGCACAGCTTGCGAGGTGGGATGTCCTCTGCAAGATCCCCTTTGAGGAAACACCTCCTCATGGATAGAGGGGTTACCTGGAGGGAGAGAGGGAAGGAGGAACCTGGGTGCTCCTCACTGAGCGGCGCATGGCAGACAGTGCCGTGCGGCTGCCCTGCAATAAAAACGCACGTGGCTGCTGCTCAGCCCGTGTACTGCTGCTGGTAGCGCAGGTTGAGCTCCCGCAGCTCCCGCTCCCGAACTCGCCGCGACTTGTTGGATTTGGTGGAACGGCTTGAGCGGGTGGACTGAGCAGACTTGGTGCTCTGGCAGCGGGAAGATGCTCTCTTGAGAAGGTTCTGTGAGATGGAGCGGTGCAGGTTCTTCATGGAAGAAGAGGCTGCCATGCTGACCACCCACGGGTGCTTCAGTGCCTGCAGCGCTGTCATCCTGTCACTGGGGTCCACCGTGAGCAGACGATCGATGAAATCCTTGGCCAAGTTGGACACACTGGGCCAGGGCTGAAACAGAAGAGAGACAATCAGATTGAACAACCCATCACAGCTTTGCTGATTAATTAACTCCTCCCATTCCCCAAAAGGCACTTCCACTGGTCTCAGTCAGCATCCCAGATCATAACCCACTGCGGACCCTCCTCACTGGGGAGTGAACAGTCCAAGTTCAGTTTCTCCCTGAACATGAGCTCTGCTGCCGTGGTACTGGGCTCACTCCCAAATGGAAATCTAGATGTTGCCACTGGTCATCTCTGACACAGCCAACTCAGCCTGGGTGGAAACAGCCCCAGTAAAACATTCGAAATAAATATAAATGCTAGCTGTAAGGAATTCTCAGGAACACTTACCACGGAAACAGGAGGGAAATTCTTGACATTACACTGGTTTTAAAGAAATAAACCCAAATAATTAATTACTCCTACAATAAATTCCTTCTGAACCCTACCAGTACAGCCAGGCAGAACTGTAAAGACTTCTGAGACAAACAGCGACAGCCACACATGCTGGAACTGTTTCATTTCTGACAAAATCCCATATTCACACCGATGGAGCGATGATTCCTTTAGCCTGAGGTGAAGAAATCCGCGGCAAAGCCCACTGCCGGAGCAGAGCAAAGTGTTGAGTGGGGAAAGTTTCAAATGGACCTGTGTGAGAGGAGCTTTCTCCAGTTGCTGGGGGTCATGTGGGTCTCCTGAAGCCACCAACTCTGAAAGTTGCAAGGACACGGACACTATGTCCCCCAAGACTAGCCCGAAGAGGTCTTGATACAACAATTGAGGTCTTGGTACAACAAGTAAGTTCAGGGACAAACACAGACATGAGCTGAGTGGGGATAGCATGGTGGAGAAGAACCCAGCCAATTCAGAACTTGGAGTCTAACAAGCAAGACAGAAACACAGAACATTAGGGATTGGAAGTGACCTCAAAAGATCATCTAGTCCAAACTCCCTGCCACAGCAGGATCCCCTAGATCAAGTCACACAAGAACATGCCCAGGCGAGTTTTAAATGTCTCCTGAAAAGGAGACTCCGCAACCCTCCTGGGCAGCCCATTTCAGGGTTTCTGTCACCCTCACTGGGAAGAAGTTCCATCTCATACTATGTAGAACCTCCTGTGTTCCAGCTCACACCCATTGCCCCTTGACCTATCATTGGATGCGCTGCGAAGAGTCTGGCTCCAGCCTCCTGATACCAGCCCTTTCCATACTTATAAACATTAATGAGGTCACCCCTCAGTCTTCTTTTATCCAAGCTAACAAGACCCAGCTCCCTCAGCCTTTCCCCAGAGAGATCTTACACTCCCTTAAGCACTTTTTGGCTCTGCATTGGACCCTTTCAAGCACTTCTGTGTCCTTCTTGAACTGAGTGGCCCAGCTCCACACTTTGAAACCATTTCCAAAGTCCACTCTGCGTTTCAAAAACAAAAGTCAACAGAAAGAATTCTTAAGAGTTCAAGCTTTTCTGTCTGCTGCTTTCAAGGTTCTTTCATTTGCTACCACTTGCCTTAAAATCACTTTATTCTCAGCAACAAACCTTTCTAAACACAGCAAAACCCATAGTCAACTATTTGCTGTAGATTTTGCAGACACATTTATCAATTATTGAATCACAAATCCATCATTCCCTGTCTACACCCCATTAAGCTTCAATCTCCTCTTCTTCCCAGCAGAACCCTTTCTGCTGCCTTCAGAGATGACTCATTATCCACTCCCCAGAGACCTCAAAGCCAACAGCATCTCTGTCCAACTCACTGATCTGAACCCTAAGTGACAGAAAATGCTGATGACAACTACTCTCCTTGTAGTGGTAATGTTTCAAGAACCAAGAAGTGTGGATGTTCCATCACTGGAGGAGTTGAGAGCCAGATCGGATGAGGCTTCGAGTAACCTGGTCCAGTTGAAGATGTCCCTGCACAAGGCAGGGTGTTGGACTGGATGACCTTTAAGGTCCCTTCCAAAACAAATCAGTGATTCTATGACCTCTTTCCTTTTTGAACATTGTCCTGGGAACACTCAGTCATGCCAGGATCTCCATCTTCTCTATTTTACCTAAACTCAAAGAGATGTGGAGATGCATTCAAGCAAAAACCACCTGAGAACTGCACACAGCAGCTTTTCTTGGCAGTCCATCTTCAGGACATGGAGGAGAACATTAGTTCCTCCTGCTGACATTAACAAATGCACAGACCTGGAATCTGAGGCCACCTGAATGGTTACTCAAACTTAAGTCAAACAACTGTTGTCCAACACAAAGCAGGTGATTTTGGCGGGTGAAACAGCCTCTCACCCCACGAATGGTTTCACTGGAAACATTTCAACTGGTATGAAATCATAGAATCATTAGGGATTGGGAGGAACCTCAAAAGACCATCTAGTCCAATCCCCCTGCCACAGCAGGATCACCTAGACCAAGTTGCACAGGAACGTGTCCAGGTGGGTCTGAAATGCCTCCAGAGAAGGAGACTCCACAACTACCCCAGGCAGCCTGTTCCAGTGCTCTGTCTCCCTCACTGGGAAGAAGTTCCTTCTGATATTTATAAGGAACCCCCTATTTTCCACCTTATGCTAGCAAATGGGACTGTTTAGAATTTCCAGAAATCCAGGGAGAATGTATCAGCCTGAAGTCCTACAAACTGCGACTCCACCAGCAGCCTGAGCCTTGTGAGCCCAGCGTAATGAAACCTAAAGAGGAAGGCAGCCCAAACAAAAGCAAATTGGATTTCTCATTATTCCAATTACTCTGGTTTCACCACAAACGTTGAGTATGGAGAACGTGCAATTAGATTTTTCCTTCTGGTCAGCAAACACAAATCAGCCCATCGATCTGTTTATGCAGCCCAAGGTTTCATTTGCAGCACTGTATGTACCTTTGGGTTTATTTCACTGCAGGCTTTTCTTTAGAAATAGGTAAGAAGACCTACAAGCTTCAACTTCTGCTGAAGTGCCAAGTGGGATGAATTCAGCAATTTTCAAGCCCAGGCCCTGAATAAATGTCTCCACCCTTCAGAAACTCAGACCGGGAACCTTCCACATGAATGCTGCAAGGTGGCAGCAGGAGTTTGGGGAACACCAAGAAGGACATGAGGTACACTCACATGCCAGGACTGGGGCAATCTAAAGCAGATTTTGCCCCTCTCCTTCTCTGAGGAGAAACACAGAATGGTTCAAGAGGAAAATGCTCCCATCCAGAGGGCAGGGGATACTGCAACAGCCAAGCCCCATCAGTTAGCCCTGCCTTTAATCTCACTGCTGCAATGACAAATTCCTCTCTTCTGGCACAAAAAAAGCCACCGAAATGAAGTCACTGCTACTTGTTCACTTTGTGCACTCTGCTTTTGTTCCAGTTTATTAGCACTTAGTTTATTTGCCAATTAGGCAAATTAGTCCCGGACTTGGCCACATCAACCAGTGACAGTCTTGAAGGAAAACACCGATTTCTTAACCCTTACCCACATTTTCAGGAGAACCAATAAAGACAAGGTTATGGTTAAAGGGAGGGACACTCCTCTGTGAAGGCTTGAACGCCCCTTCCGAGTCAGTCTGTACAAGAACACGAAGCATGAAGTACATTTTCACAGCTGCTACAGGTTGCTCTTAGGTCAAAACTCCAGTATCCCAGCCCCACAGATTCCTAGGATGAGTCTGATCAAGTGCTGAAGAAGCCTCAAGGCATCAGAGAGGTTGAGCAGCACTACAGCAGCATGTGGGTTCCTGCCAGCTTCACCTGAGGAAAACCGTCATAGAATCATGACATGGTTTGGAGGGGAAGGGACCTTTGAGGGTCCCATCTAGTCCAACTCCCTTCCGTAATTAGGGACATCTTCAACTAGATCAGGTTGCTCAATGCTCCATTAAGCCCAACACAAAATGGTGCCACAGATGTGGCTTCTCCCACCTTTCTGGGCAACCTGAGACAGGGTCTCACCATCATCATAATCAAAAATGTCATTCTTATGTCCAACCTAAACCTACTCTTACACTTTAAAAGAGTTGCTCTTTGTTCCATCACTACAGATCTTGCTAAAAAGTCACTCTATCCAGCTTTCTTATAAACACCCCTTGTAAGGCCACACTAAGGTCTCCCCAGAGCTTCTCTGCTCCAACTGAACTCTCCCCCAGCTCTCCCGACTGGCCTCACAGCAGAGGGTTCCACTCCCAGAGCAGCATTTCTGGGGCCTCCTCTGGCCCTACTGCAACAGATTCCTTGTTTCTGCTGGGCTGAGGAGCCCAGAGCTGGACCAGCACTGCAGACGGGTCACAGAATCACAGAATTATCAAGGCTGGAAGAGACTTTCAAGACCTCTGTCTCAACAGAGCAGAGCTAATGACTAAAGTTTCACTAGTCAAAAAAGACTTACTGGGAATGAGCCTGCCCCAACAGATCAACTGGGCTGGACAAGCCCCCTGGTCAGAGCTTTCCCACCAAATCAGGGAGCTCCTGTTAATTTTTCTGCTGGGGTTTTCAGCCACCAGTCCTCAGCATGATCCACCACACAGTTACCGAGCAGCTACATCAACGCAAGCAAGCAAACGGCACAGGTCCAGAATTAGCAGCACTTCAAAGCAGAGCTAAAACCCCCACCACAGCCTGTCTGACAGCCACGGTGGCAACAGGAGAAACCCTCAGAAAGGACATTGGTAGCTGTGGCCCCTCAAGAACGCCAGCCAGCACTTCTGAGGCTCTCCAGGGGTTGCCACAGAAAGCATCTCTTCAGCTTCAAGCTGTGCAAACTGCAGAGTGCATCAACATGCAGCAACCAGATAACAAAACTCGGTGGAAAAGCAGCCGCGCTAACAGTGCCTTACAGAGCTCTTGAGTAGGCTGCGTTTTACTCACACTCGGGCTCCGTGTCTGGAGGAGGAGGAAAAAGCACGAGATCCTCCTCCGAGTGCCACTAGGGCTCACTGATTGCACGCAGCACTGGGCCCTCAGCAATGAAACCCTCCCCTCTTTGTGTGTTACTCACATCAGCACAAAAAGCTGTGGAGGCCCCAGTGGGAAGGGGAACAAATGCTGTGGTGTTCTGCAGTCTGAACCACCATCCCACCTTCCTCTTGCTTGTGGCCACGATGAGCACGAACCAAGCACATCCAAAATCATGGACTGACCTGCATCACCAGCAGGTATCTCTTCATCTAATTCAACTGAAGCTCAAGGAGATGGGATGAGGCAGCATCCTGTAGGAAGGGCAGCTCTCAGGTCTGATCTGAGATACCTGAGCAGAGTCCCTGAACTTCACTTGGCCTGGGATGAGCATAGTCATCAAAACATTGCACTGGCAACTGGTTTATGCTGGTTTTTCACTTGGTTTTAACTTAAAAATTCTTGGTAGAGGTGTTTCTGATCCATAAAGCCCAGGGAAATAGTTTTAAACTGCAGGTAAACTGAAGGAGAGGAGGTTCAGGCTAGATCTTAGGAAGAAGTTCCTCAGCACAAGGATGGAGCGACTCTGGAATCAATTACCCAGAGAGACTGTGGCTGCCCTCTCCCTGGAGGTGTTCAAGGTCAGATTCAATGAGGCCTTGAGCAACCAAGTCTATTGAGAGGTGTTGCTGCCCATGGCAAGGGCTTAGAGTAGATGATCTCTGAGATCCCTTCCAACCTCAGCCAGTCTACAACTGATTCTATGATTCTCCCATTGGTTAGTCGTTCTTTTAATTATTTCTATTATAATGGAGTCATTTAGCTTGGAAAGGACCTGTAAAACCATCAATTCCAACCGTTCATCTGCTCTACCAAGCACATCCCTAAAACCATGTCCTTAAGCTCCATATTCAGGTTTCTAAGTCACTTCTTTTCCTCCTCAGTACTTTTCTTTCCCCCTCAGTCAGATTTCAGTCTGCAGACCTCTTTGCAGGCCACCTTTCCTACAGGAGCAAAGTCCATTTTTGGAGGCACCTCAACAGAACTCTCAACCAAGTAGGTTTTAAGGTGATATTGGGCAAGGATTTCTCTAGGGGTTCTTGCTCTGGCATGGGGGTTGGACTAGATGAACTTGAGAGGTCCCTTCTAACTCCCACCAGCCTGTGATGTGACTTGGAGAACACCAAAAGCTTCTGGCCAGAGGCTGGTGGGTTTTGGAATGCTGATGTACCTCTTCTGTCTCATTCAGGAGGCATCTGCTTGACTTTAGAAAATGGAAAGCGTCACCTCCAAAGGAGCAGGTTGGAGGCATCAGCTCTGAGCCACAACCTGCTAAGCCAGCCTAGGACCTCACCAAGGCTCCAGTCACGAGCTTCATGCCTCCAGCCCATGAGTGGTGGGCAAAGCAGTGCTCAAAACCAACCAGTTCAAAAGGGTTGGAACAAAAAGTTTCCACTGAAAGGCTGTAAACATGGCCAAGTCTGTGCAGGACTGATTCCCAAGCGTTTGGCATTAATTTGTTGATGTGAAGAGGAGGAGGAGGAGGAGGAATAAAGGAAGAATGAAAGAGGAAAAAAATACAGGACAGCCCTTTAATAATCCACAGCATTATAAGTATGCACAGCCATCTGGTGCCGTGAACCTCAGTAACCCAGCTTTTCGAATGGAAATAGCTGGCCTCACTCTTCCTCTACAATCACCAAGCGCTCGCGGGGGATCACACAGGGAAATCACAGCGGTGACCAGAGCAACAAACACAAAGCTCCTTTCCACAGCCACGGACAACGGCCCTTGTAATACCCAGGGCAACGCTGGCACATGAAAATGGGGTGGTCTAGCTTGGAATCATTTCAGATCTGTCTCTCAGAAGTGTCAGCAAGTTCCAGTTAGACACTGTAGACTTGAAGCACTATCTGGACTGGGAAATTGTATGCTGACCTGACCGCAGGCAGCAGCCAGGGCGCTCGTCCCGAACACTATTTTATCGAGGTTTTTGGGTGATCTGGGCATTCCCTGATTGGGAAAACTCGCAGGGAGCAGGGAGCCAGCCACTGGGGATGAGTGCTCTCACGGGGGAAGCTGGACAAACACCGTGGGGGGTGCGGCGCTGGAGCCTTTGAAGGAGGTGAAACCAGAAGTCGCACTCAGACCGCAGGCAGCAGCAAGAGCGCAGCCGCTTTAGCCACCGGCAGAGGGGGAGGAAATGGTAACAACATGGCAGCAGAGGAAGACCAGGCTTTGGTCATAACTGCATGCACGTGGAGGTAGGAAACCAAACAGGGGTCCCTCAACAAGATGAGGTTGTGCAGGTAACAGGCTGCCAAGAATGCAGAGTTTTTTGCCATCTTCCTGGCTGTGTACGGTGTGAGCAGGTTGGTCATCTGCTTGATTGGGCGGCACAGTTGCAAGATGAGGTTGAAAGGCTGCAAGCTGAACTAGAAAGGCTCAGGAGAACTTGAGAGGCTTAAATAGAGGTAGACAGGTGGAGCCAGACTCAGCAGTCTGGACAATGGCTAAATAAGAGCCAGATTCAGGGGGGGCCTGTATCCTATAGTTCTCAGGTGGAGAACAGAAGCCCAAGTAGAAGGGGTGAGTGGAGCCAAGTGCAGGGCCATGGCAGAAGGCGGGTACCACCCTTGCCTGGCACACCTCCCCAGGTGCCACTGCGAAACAGATATAATTGCCTATTGGAAGACAGCCAATCTGGTAAGGATACAGAGGATAGAGAACCCCCACTGAAGGTTCCGGCAAAGTCGCATAAATCCAGGAAGGCTTCCAGTACTATGATGACCTCCTCCACAAAGAAAAGAAGGGTCCTAGTTATTGGCGACTTGTTCCTGAACGGGACTGAGGGCCCAATATGCAGAGCTGACCACCATCATAGGGAAGTCTGCAGTTTACCTGGAGCCTGAATCAGGGACATCAGTAGGTTGCTCCCTAACCTGGTGAGATCACAACCCACTGCTGATCGTCCAGACAAGTGGGGAGGAAGCTGTATTCCATAGCCTGAGGGGAATGAAGAAAGACTTCAAGGCATTAGGACGTTGGTGAAAGACCCTGGGGCACAAATTGTATTCTGATCATTACCTCCATTTTGGGGTGAGGACAAANATGACTGCAATGTGGTCAAGGAAGACTATGTCCTTTTCAGGAGAGACAGGACAGCAAGGCGGGGTGGAGGAGTTGCTCCCTACATGACAGAGCAGCTGAAATGTATTGAGTTCTGTCCAGGGGCAGAATAAGAGAGAGTTGAGAGTTTGTGGGAGCGTATTGAGGGGCAGGCTGGCATGGGTGACACTGTTGTGTGCGTCTGTTACAGACCACCAGATCAAAACAAGGAAGTTGATGAGGTCTTCTACAGGCAGCTGACAGCACCCTCACAGCTACAGGCCCTGGTTCTCATGAGGGATTTTAACTACCCGGATACTTGCTGGAAGACCTACTCAACCAGCCATCCACACTCCAGGAGGTTCCTCCAGCGCATTGATGACAATTTCCTGATGCAAATGGTGGAGGAGCCCATGAGGAGAGCAGCACTGCTGGATCTTGCACTCACCAACAAGTTGGGTCTAGTTGAAGGAGTGAAGGTTGAGGGCAGCCTTGGTTGCAGTGACCATGAGATGGTAGAGTTCAGGGTCTCGTGTAGTAGGAACAGAATGGCCTTCCCTGGGGAGGAAGACTATCTTTTATCACACCAATTAGCACAATGAACAGATGAGCTTAAAACCTTCCACCTATGCACAGAGCCCCTTGGGCAGGCTTCTAGCCCTTGGTGCTTACAAGAAAAGGAACAAGGGGGAGTAAATGTTAAGACAGTCTTGGCTGCTAGTCCAGCCCTGCTCTCTGGCTGGTGACAGCTCTGCACTGCTGCTCAGAGGCTCCTTTAACTAGCTGAAGCCCAAATCAGCTATAAACTGATGCCATTGTGAAAATTCTCAAGCGAACAACACACCAGGAGACACTAAAAGAGAGTTCAGTATGCTATCCTCATTCAGCCACAGATGGCTTTTTTTTTTTTTGTTAGGACAACTGTTCTAGATCTCACCCTATTCTACTCCTTGGTATCTTCTCAGCCTCTTTCAGGCAGGGAGATGGAGATCCATCCTCACCAAGCCCCTGTGGCAAAATCCAGGAGGTATGGGGGAGCTCCTGAGACTTTTGGAAGATGAGTGTGTTGTGAGATGATTTTACATCCTCAACCAGAAGTCAAGCCAGTTCTCTTTCAGTTTGCACTATCAGACTCTTAAGCAAAACAGCAGCTTAAGGATTCCACCAAGAATTCCTGACACTTGTAAAGCCAAATGCAAATCAAATCAAACCAAATATGAAGGACTAAGTGGAAAGAACTCAGAAACTCACTCAGCATTCCCATCAGTGTCTGACACAACAGTATGTGAAGTTTTTTGAGTCATTGCAGCTCTCATGAGAGATCTTTTTCACATCTAGCTATATAACCCATCTCAAAATGATCAGGCTGTGAAAGAATCCCTTCAAAATTATTCCTCAGATGCAAAGGTAGGAAAGAGGTAAATAAATACTTTCCTTCTGAGGCTGTTCAGTCCTACCTCTTGTCAGGTACAAAATCGATCCCTTTCGTTAATCACTCAAAGTACCTCTGCTGATGGAAGCTCACGAGCTGTGGACACGCAGACAGGCAGCTGTCCCCACCAGCAGCTCGATGTCCGCTGGTTACCAGCAGGGTTCTTGTAACAGGCACCACCAGAAGGCTCTGTCTCTCCTCTACTGGCCTGCGTGGCTCCTGTTTCACCAACCAACACTAATGTGGTACATTAGGAAAAGCTCTGTTTCCAGGAAAATCCATATAAGAGTCCACTTAACTAACAGCTGTATCGGACAACGTGCCTGGGATTTCTCTCTGAGCACTAACATGGGGCAGCAGGAGGGTGAAGCCACAGGGAGGTGAGATCAGAAGATGAAGAGCCAGCCCCAGAGCTCAGAGAACAGGAGACTCTGATCCCACCCCTTCCAGCTCAAAACAACTAACCCAGTTCTCTTGTGTCTACTAGCCCAAGAGCTTCAAATGCAATCTGGTCAGATTTAGGGATTTTGGGGATTAGGTAAAGACACCACCAAGAAAAACCCAGGGCTTAGGAAGCATCTTTTTAGCCATCATCACCAACAAAAGCATCTCAGAACAGTTTTTACATCTGAAAAGATATTTTAACTGCCTGAAATAAAAATGTTGACTCTCTACGTATGCCCAATGTATTGGTTAAAATCTCTGTCTCATCCTAGGGCAGCTGCGAGGGAAGGTGTGAATTCTGGTTAGAGAAAACCACACGGAGCAGCAACAGAGCCGGTGCAGATGACAGGCTGCAGAGAATGCAAGTCTCTCATTTTCCCAGGCTGTGTACTGTGCAAGCAGGTAGATTATCTGCCTAACCAAGCGGCCCAGCTGCAAGACGAGGTTGAAAAGCTACATGTGGGAGCATTAGAGAGGCTGAAATACAGGTAGACTGGTAGAGCCAGGCTCTGCAGTCGGCACAACGACCAAATAAGAGCCAGAATCAAGGGCCCACTGCATCCTGCACTCGTCAGACGGAAGACAGAAGCCCAGACAGAAGGGATGAGTGGAGGCAAGTGCAAGGCCATGGCACAAGGCAAGCACCCCCCTTGCCTGCCTCACCTCCCCAGTTGCCACCGAGAAACAGATATAAGCCCCTCTTGGAGGACAGCCAGTCTAATACCGATACAGAGGACAGGCAACCTATTCCGGAGGTCCTAGCACGGTTGCATAAATCAGAGAGGTCTTCCAGTAATGTGACAAACTCCCCCACAAAGAAGAGAAGGGTCCTAATTATTGGAGACTTGCTCCTAAAGGAAACTGAGGGCCCAATATGCAGAGCAGACCCTCATCATAATGAAGTCTGCAGTCTACCTGGAGACCAAATCAGGGATATCACTAGGATGCTCCCCAACCTGGTGAGATCAGCTGACTATTACCCACTGCTGATCTTCTAGACAGGCGGGGAGGAAGCTGTATTGAGTAGCCTGAGGGGGATGAAGAAAGACTTCAAGGCCTTAGGAAGTTTGGTAAAAGAGTCTGGGGCACAAATTATATTCTCTTCATTACTTCCATTATGGAGGACATGGACTGGAATAGAAGGATTCAGTCCATAAATGCCTGGCTACAAGACTAGTGCTACAGGCAGGGCTTTGGGTTCTTTGATAATGGCTGGTTTTATAAGGCACCAGACCTGACAGGTACACATGAGAGAGGTTTATCTCAGAAAGGGAAAAAGGGTTCTGGGGCAGGAGTTGGCAGGGCTCATTCAGAGGACTTTAAACTAGATTCAAAGGTGGGCTGGGATAGTTGATGGGTGTGCACCAGTGGGACAGAGCTCTGGTCTTAATGAAAACCAGGTGGCCTCTCGCTGTCCTAGGGTGAAATCGGAGCGCTCAGCTCGCTCCCTGAATTGCCTGTACACCAGTGCATGCAGCATGAGGAATAAGCAGGAGGAGTTAGAAATCTCTGTCCAGTCAGGCGATTATGATCTCATTGCAATTAGAGAGACATGATGGGACAGCTCACATGACTAGAATGTGGTCAAGGAAGACTATGTCCTCTTCAGGGGGGACAGGACAGCAAGGCGGGGTGGAGGAGTTGCTCTTTACATGAGAGAGCAACTGGAATGTACTGAGTTCTACCCAGGGGCAGAATAAGAGAGAGTTGAAAGTTTGTGTGTGTGGATTAAGGGGCAGGCTGGCATGGGTGACACTGTTGTGGGCATCTGTTACAGACCACCAGATCAGAACAAGGAAGTTGATGAGGTCTTCTACAGGCCCTGGTTCTCATGGGGGATTTTAACTACCCTGATACTTGCTGGAAGACCTACTCAGCCAGCCATCCACACTCCAAGAGGTTCCTCCAGTGCATTGGTGACAATTTCCTGATACAAATGGTGGAGGAGCCCACTAGGAGAGCAGCACTGCTGGATCTCGTACTCACCAACAAGTTGGGTCTAGTGAGGGAGTGAAGGTTGAGGGCAGCCTTGGTTGCAATAACCATGAGATGGTGGAGTTCAGGATCTCTTATGGAAGGAACAGAATAGCTAGCAGAATCACAACCCTGGACTTCAGCAGGGCCAACTTGGGCCTTTCCAAGCAATTGCTAGGAGAAATCCCACAGAACAGGGTACTGGCAGGTAAAGGGGCCCAAGATAGCTGGTTGACATTCAACGGCCACTTCGCTGAAGCCCAAGATCAGAGCATTCCAACAGGTAGGAAGACAAGGAAGGGAGCCAGAAGACCTGAGTGGTTAAACAGAGAGCTGTTGGGCAAACTCAAGAGAAAGAAGAAAGTCTACAGGTCATGGAAGGAGGGGATGGCCACTTGGGGTGATTATAAGGTTGTAGTGAGAGAATGTAGGGACACAACTAGGAAAGCCAAGGCCTCCTTGGAATGAATCCTTGCAAGAGAGGTCAAGGGCAACAGAAAGGGCTTCTTCAAATACACTGCAGGTAAAACTAAAACTAGAGGCAAAGTAGGGCCCCTGCTGAATCAGGTGGGTGCCCTGCAGACAGAGGAAAGAAAGCAGAAATACTGAACAGCTTCTTTGCCTCTGTCCATACTTCTGGGGGCTGTACTGATATCAAACCGCAGACTGCTGAGGCAAGAGAGGAGCCTGTGATGGTTGATGCAGACTGGGTTAGGGATCAGTTGAGCAAACTGGATGGACATAAATGCATGGGCCCAGATGGGACGCACCCATGAGTGCTAAGGGAGACGGCGGAAGTCATTGCTAAGCCACTCTCCGTCATCTCTGCTAAGTCATGGGGATCAGGAGAGGTGCCCAGGGACTGAAGGATAGCAAGTCTCACTCCAATCTTCAAAAAGGGTAAGAAGGAGGACCCAGGTAACCATAGAGCAGTCAGCCTCACGTCCATCCCAGGAAAGCTGATGGAACAATTTGTCCTGGACGCTGTCTCCAGGCACATCAAGGACAGGTGGGTCATTAGGGACAGTCAGCGAGGCTTCACCAAAGGGAGGTCATACTTGACCAACCTGACAGCCTTTTATGAGGGCATAACCAGGTGGATAGATGATGGCAGAGCCGTGGATGTGGTCTATCTTGACTTCAGTAAAGCATTTGACACAGTCCCCTACAGCATCCTCACAGCCAAACTGAGGCAGTGCGGTCTAGATGATTGGGCAGTGAGGCAGATCGTAAACTGGCACCAGGATAGAAGCCACAGAGTACTGGTCAATGGGACAGCGTCTAGCTGGAGGCCTGTATCTGGTGGAGTGCCCTAAGGATCAGTACCGTGATCAGTAGTACTCAATCTACTCATTAATGGCACTTCCCAGTGCCCAGTACAGTTGGTTGATCTCTGTCCTAGTTCTGCTGGCCACACCAGTGTTGACACAAGCCAGTATGCTGGGCATACACTGGATCATCTCACGCCTAGCAAATCCTGCTGAAGCTGTTTCAGATGTTACCCCCCACCCACTCAACTGTTATGGGTGTCCTAGGAAGGACAGGAGCAGCCAAGCACTTACATCCTGCTCCAGGGCTGCACCTTAAGGTCTCCTCTAGCAGCAGCTGAACTTCAAACACAGATTAGCCTGAAGCCCAGGCTCCCACCACACAGTCACAAGCTCCGGTCAAGGGGAGGACAGGGCAGCCCTCACATTTAGACAGCAAAGGTAAAAGAGGAAACTGCCCAGTCTATTTTCAGGAGTCAAAGACACAGATTGTGGTTGAAAGTTCAAATCCTTTCTGCTAATAAACTATGGTCTGCACAGAGGCAGCTTAATGTTCTTTTTCTACCCTACCAACATCCCTTTATCCCCAATTCTGCAGGAACAGCATTCTACTACCATTGAAAGGATTTCATCAGGCCCAGAGAGGCAGGAATGAAAACTTGTCAGATCCTAGCATCATTCAAGTACTTTTCCCTGGGATGCATCTTGTGCCTCCATCCTTACAGCAATTCCGTGCACACGCTTCCCCAACCCAAAACTATAACCCCAAATGCTCAGCTGCTGCTCTTCACCCTGTTTTCAACCCAAATGTGCAACTAGTAAGGAGAGAAGCCCGAGGGATAAGGGGCTGGGAATGACATTATTGGAGGAAAAAAAAACCCCTACATTCCTCTTCTTCACAGAAACTCACTCTCTGCAATTTGTTTCTTTGGGATTCAAGGCTGGGGCAGTTTCCACACTGGGCTTCTCCATTTGACACAGTGGAATAAATCAGAGCTTTAGAGAGCAAACAGGCAAAGCAAAGCCCATGGTGTTGCCACCTCATTGTTTTAATAGATGCTTACAGCCACAGAAACCCCAAGCCAAGGGAAAGCCCAGCCAAGTCACCTGCTACCTACTCAGAAGCACACTGGCCTGAGGATATGTGTGATGCTGCACAATACAAACTCCTAACAGGGCGTATCTGGGTGGAAATGAGACATCACCCCTCTTCCTTGCCCACCTTGCCCTAGGATTTGGAGCTGTCATGCTGAGCTGAACTGCAGCAGCAGCTGAAGCACGTGAGAATAAAGTAAAAGGGATGATTTGGAGAAAGGGCTGATTACATCAGAATAACCTCCAGAAGAACCTCAAGCAGCAGCTAAAGCAACAGGGAATTGATTTTTAAATTAATACACTGGTTTCAAAGCCCTTTAGACTGGAAGAGAATGGTTTTTTACCCATAAATAAAGTGTTTTCCAAGTGTAACAGGAGTGAGGTGACCAAGCCATGCAGGAGGTTGGAGGATTTTCCCAATTTTAGCTGAGTTTTTTGGCTTTCAGGTATTTGCTCCTGCAGTGGGAGAGATCTGGACAAACACTTCAGCTTTCAGAAACACACAGATCAACAAGACCCCTGCCCCCGCATTCCCACTCACTAAGGCAGTGCTTGAAAAGAAAGAGCAGAAGCTGAGGGAACTACATTTGCATGGCTGGGCTGGGTGCTTTGTGCCTGGCACACTTTCATCCTGTTCAAGGGTTGCAGCTCTTCAAAGCAGAGCACGGTGCCCTTTTCAACACGGAGCCAGTGGAGTGCATCTCACCAACATTATTCTTGCTTCTACTTCAGAATCACTGCCCTCATATGAATTGCAAAAGCACATACCTCTGCAAATTGATTTTTCTTCTTTTTTTTTCCTCCCCAGGCAAAGGATTTGGCAATTTATAAAAAAAAAAGAAACCAAATTCTTCTGTACAGACAGGGGGGGAAAATAAATTAATTTTTTTTTTAGATAAAAAACGCAGACACTTCTATTGTAAAACACTTCTACCATCTAAAGTGGTCCACAGGAGGAAAAACACAGTCACTGCTCCCAGTAAAAATCTCTTTCTTCCCCTAAGAAAGGTACAATATGGTCCTGGCAGCTTGTTTGATCATGCACAGAAGAGTTGCAGATCTCAGCCCTGCTTAGCTGCCTTAGCCCTGCTTTCCTTGTTTCCTTGTTATTTCTGCAGCCTGGGACAAACACAAACACTGGATGGTTTGAGATTTCCCCTCTCTTCTGGCAAGCAGATCAAGGCTGAGGTGATGACTATGTCCTCCTAAAGTCTCCAGTGAGTCTAAAGGGAACAAGGGGTTAGAATTCTCCTAGAGATGCTTCTGAAGCATAAGGTGGGTTTTCAAGGAGCATCTCTTTGAGCAAAGATCAGTCTTCACTAGAGGAGAGACCAACAGGCTCTCCTGGGCTCTGGGATAGGCTGGACATGAGGAACTTCTTCCTGGTCATCAAACCTTGGAACAGGCTGCCCAGGGATGGGGTTCAGTCACCATCCCTGGATGTGTTTCACAGTTGTGGAGATCTGGAGCTCAGGGACAGGGTTTAGTGGTGGCCTTGGGGGACACACTATGACACTGGGCAACCCATTCCAGTGCCTCACCACCCCCACAGGGACAAATTTCTTCCTAAAATCTAATCTCAATTTCTCCTCTTTCTTTCAGCTTGAAACCACCTCACTTGTCCTGTCCCTACACTCCCTGTCCAGCTTTCCTGTAATCCCCTTTAAGTCCTGGAAGGATACTGTGCACGTACAGACCCTGCATGTCAAGCCTTTCCTTTGGTTACCTCTAAAGCCACTGGAGCTGAAAATCTTTCTTTACCATTAAAAATTTTAGTACCTGTTGAATGCTTTTGAGCAAGATTTCATGGAGCTGTTGATACACAGGAAGGCAAGCCCTCCACCCAGAAGAACCTCAACTAGGATCCAACTGCATCTGCCAGCACTCTGCTCTGAGGCAGCTGAAGAGAGGATGACACCACATCAGATGTCTCAGATGCTCAGCAGTGGCTATCAAGCTGCAATCAGGCAAATTCTACTGGATAGAAGGGAAAAAAAAAAATGTGCTTTTGGTTTTATCTCCCTGATGAGGAAAGGCTGAGGGAGCTGGGTCTCTAACTTGGAAAAAAGGAGACAGAACGGTGACCGGATTAATGTTTATAAATACAGAAAGGGCAGGTGTTAGCACAGACCCTGGCTCTCATGGGGGGTTTTAACTACCTTGATACTTGCTGGAAGACCTACTCAGCCAGCCATCCACACTCCAAGAGGTTCCTCCAGTGCACTGGTGACAATTTCCTGATACAAATGGTGGAGGAGCCCACTAGGAGAGCAGCGCTGCTGGATCTCGTACTCACCAACAAGTTGGGTCTAGTGAGGGAGTGAAGGTTGANCAGACTGCTGAGGCAAGAGAGGAGCCTGTGATGGTTGATGCAGACTGGGTTAGGGATCAGTTGAGCAAACTGGATGGACATAAATGCATGGGCCCAGATGGGACGCACCCATGAGTGCTAAGGGAGATGGCGGAAGTCATTGCTAAGCCACTCTCCATCATCTTTGCTAAAACAGTCTCTGTTTCAATGGACATCTCCTGCCATGTCCTCGATCCTCCAAAACGTGGGACTGCAGGAGCCCCTCAGGTCCATACTTGGGAATTGTTAGTGTCACTCCCTCCACTGATTTGTCTTCCAAAAACTAATTCAGTTGCTTTTTGAACTCTGTCAAATTCATACAGCCCACAGCCCTTGTTCTCTCCACTTGAGGAGCTCAGGAATATCAGTGAGTGTGCAGCTTCATTAGCAAATGCTGTCCTGACCATGTTTGGCCAGAAGACAACAGATCCTTCAAAACTTCACTGGTTTTGCCTTCCCTGGGGAACTGACCATGTATTTCAGTTGAAGATCATCTAGTTCAAACCCACCCATCAGGGGCAGGACACCTTCCACTAGACCAGGTTGCTCAAATTCTTTGAAGAGCCTTTGGTGAGGAAGTTTATTAACCACCAGTGGAAAAATCTAAGCAAGATCATCTCTCCACATGGCTGCCGTGGGTCATGCTGACCCACACACTGAAGGGTCAGAAGCAGAACAATCCACACCCCTTAGCTCAGCCTCCCCATTTAACCATAATATAATCCCCTAATTTAACCATAATATAATCCCACTGCTTCCTGCAGGCTTTCCAGGTTTGTAGAGTGATGCTTGAAAGAATCAGTACTGAACAGAAGGACCAGCTTTAAAACAGAACTAGAGCAAGTGCTAACAAGGTAACAATGCTCTGACATCTGGTTCTGTACTTTCAAAGCAAAGTGTGAATGGCATTCCAGCTTCACCCACTGAATCAATTGATCTTTTTGGTTGGAACAGATCTTTCAGATCAAGTCCAACTTTCAATCCAGCACTGCGAGGTCACCACTAAATCATGTCCCTAAAGTCCACACTCGCTTTATATCCCTCCAGGGGACTCCACCACTGCCTTGGGCAGCCTGGGCAGATGTTTGATAAACCCTTTTAGTGAAGAAATTCTTTCTCACATGCAGCCTGAACCTCCTCTGGTGCAACCTACAGCCATTTCCTCTGGTCCTGTCACGTAAACCATCATGGACAAGAGGCTGCACCTCACCTCACTCCAACCTCCTGAATTTCAGGGAGCAGTTGAGAGTCAGGCAGCCTCCCCTGAGCCTCCTTTTCTCCAGTTCAACCCCTACCTCCCCTGCACAGTTCCCTTAGCTGCTCCTCAGAACACTGGTGCTCCAGCTGCTTCCCCAGCTCCACTGCCCTTTTCTAGACCTGCTCCAGCTCCTCAATGTCCTGCTGACAGCAAGTGAGGGGCCCAAACCTAACCCCAGGATTCAAGGTGGGGCCTCTCCAGTGCCGACAACTTTCCTTCTACAACAATTTTAAGCTACAAGGAGAGATCCCCAGAAATCAGTTTTACCCCCAGGATTTCAATTAAATATTGCCAAATCTTCTTTTCAGCAAGTTCTAGCAAAATGAGTGAAAGAGCACAACTTGAAAGCAGGAGGCATCAAATGTGGTCTCAATAGCAACCCTTTCTCAGAGCTGCCAAACGACAAAGCCAAAAGCTTTTCTTCCTTCCTCACCCTACCCAGCTCTCCTCAAGCTGCTCAGGATGTACGGAAGGAGACCTCAGAGATAATCAGCCCTTCTTGAATAACCTATTATAGGAGACCTCTCCTCCTGATCTGCTAATAGCCTCTTCATACAGCTCTCACACTCCAGCAAGAGGAGAGTGATGCTAAAGGGCCCTGGACACAAAGCAGTGACATGAGCTGGGCACGAGCTTACTTATTTTTCAAGAAGATGGAGCTCCTTCTCAGGTCAGCATGCAGCTTGCCTTTTATTCCTCTCTCTCAATAGGGCTTTTCTCCTCTCTGACCAGGTTTTGAGGCCAGACCTCTCAAAAAATGGTGTCGATTCTTGGGTCACAGCATCTACGTGACACAGCTTGGAAAGAAGCTCCATCCTCACCCACCCAAACGGGCCTGAGCTGAGGCTTCTTTCAATCATTCCTCTTCCCTTTCAGAAGCTCAGAGTTCACACTGTAGAGAAGAGCAGCCATTCTCCTGAAAGCTGTGCTCCTGCAGCTATCCAAAAGACTCCGCAATGCAGGCAATCTCAAGCGCTGGGTTCAGTTTTGGGCACCCTGATACAAGGAACGCAGGGCAAGACACGGTGGACACCATAAATCCCAATCAGTTCTTAGCACTCAGGAAACCTCCTGGAGACCCACTGGACCACTGTGCACCACCAGCCAACCACTCAGAGGGGTCAAGCACACACACAGCAGCAGAAACCCTGAAGGAAGACGCATGAACTCCCACAGAGACCTTTCTAAGCCACAACACAAAGCCAAGGTCACACCCGCTTCTTGAACTGACGAGAGTCATGCCGCACTCACAGTAAAGAGGTTTCTCATGTTCAGGTGGAATTTTCCAGGTTCCAGTTTGTGTCCATTGCTCCTTGTCTTGTCACTGGGCATCACTGGGAAGAGTCTGACCCCCATCGCCTGCCCCCACCCTTTAAGCCTTTATCAGAACCCTCTCAGCCTGTTCCACTCCACCTGAACTGTCCCATGCCCCTCAGCCTTTCCTTGGCACCGAGATGCTCCAGTTCTCTCCTTATCCTCATAGCTGGGCTCTCTCCATTAGCTTGCCTCTCTTGAACTGGGGAGCCCAGAACTGGACACAGCCTCACCAGGGCAGAAGAAATTTCCCTCAACTTGCTGGCCATACTCTTCATGCATCCCACGTATTAGAGAAGCTAAGAATCATAGAATCATCAAGGCTGGAAAAGGCTTTCAAGATCACTGAGCCCAACCATCCACCCTACAACCCTCAAACCACTAAACCATCTCCTGAAACACTGTGTCTGCTCATTTGTTGAACCCCTCCAGGGATGGTGCCTCCACCTTTTCCCTGAGCAGCCTGTTTCAAGGCCACACCTCTTTCTGGGAAGCAGTTTTTTTCCTAAGATCCAAACTGAACCTCCCTCAGCACAATTCAACCCCATTTCCTCTTGTCCTATCACCAGTCACTAGGGAGAAGAGGCCAATCTCCAACTCACTCCAATCTCCCTTCAGTTAGTTGTAGAGCAGTAAGGTCTCCCCTCAGCATCCTCTTCTCCAGGCTGAAGAACCCCAGCGCCCTTGGCTTCTCCTCATAAGCAGTTCCTCAAAGGACTGGCCTCACTGACACCTCGAGGCAAAACAAGCAGCTGAGATAAACACAATGGAGCAAGCTGGCTGCAAAAGACCAAACCTGCCTGTAAGGTAACCAGGACTGTCTTTCAGGGTGACTCCACAAACATTACGTGTGGCTGGTGATTAATCCATTCCTGCATTAGGGATAACTGACTGCAATCCTAAAACTGGGCAACTGGAAAATAAACCATATTAACATGGCAAGTTAGCATGAGAAGCTGAAGCTGCCAAAGCCAGCTGAAGCCTGGAGTTCAAGGAAGCAGCAACAACTGAAGGAAGGAGCACAACTGCTTCAGAAAGTGCCACACTTGGGAATTTACAACTCAAGTTTCCTGTCTCTTTTGCAGGCAGGAGAAGAGTGAATGAGATTCACTGAGGTGTCAGATCTGAGCTTTCCTCAGTGGCCTCCAATGCCAATACTCCTCTGCTTCATTTAACTCACGTCCCAGCTTTTAACACAAGCCATTCCAGCTGCTTTAAAGCAGCCAAGTCCCACTCACAACTCTCAAAACTCTTCAGAGGGTACTTGGTTTACATATTTATTTTTAAACACAAAACTAATACAGCTTAATGGGCTTAAAAACTGAGCATCAAATTCCTTCCATCCATCAAACAGCAACTCACCTGTGACACCTAAAAGTACCAGAGCTATCAGTTGTTTTCCTGGGTTTTGACAGTTTTTTCAAGGTTGTTTCAGAACCACAAACGTTACCATTAATAACGAATTCATACACTAATCTTTAACACTTTCCCAATGAGCAGGAGAGGTCTCGGCCCATCACCCAGTCATTCTGCAGAGCAATGGGGCTCTAGAGGAGGAGGAAGCCCCCGTTTTTTCTAGAAAAATCTTTCCTCCTCTCTCCATAAGTGGGCCAACAGCATCCTGGGGTGTATCAGAAGGAGGGTGGTTAGCAGATCGNGCCTGGATGTGTTCCTGTGTGACTTGGTCTAGGGGATCCTGCTGTTGCAGGGGGATTGGACTAGATGATCTTTCGAGGTCCCTTCCAATCCCTCATGATTCTATGATTCTATGATAAATACCTACAAAACCTACCCTTCAGTCCTCAGTTTTGTCACTTGCTAAGCTCAGGAGACAACGTGGACCTATTTCAGAGCAGTTCACGTCACCAGGTTGAAGAACTACCCCTTTGTCTGCCGTAATGTTGTTTTTCAGACCACAGCAGCATTTGGATCAGAAATGGACACAGTGCATCTTGAACACTCACCTCGGTATGTGTTTTGATGGCCGGACTCAACGGTCTAAAAGGCCTTTGCCAACACAAACAATTCAAGGATTCTGTGATCAAAGAGCAGCTGACCACGGCTGAGGTCTACTCAGCTTCTACCCACATGTATCCCAGTCCTGTCCACCCCTCCTGATCTTTTTAGGGCCAGGGAGCTCCTCTTCCTTCAGACACATGGTTTTTCCCAGTACCTCACTATGCAGCACTGGAAGCAGTTTTGAAGAGCAGAGAGCAAACAGGAGAGGATTTTGACAGCCAAAGTTTTTTAACTCTACACACAAAAGCCAGCACTTGGTCACCACACAGATCCACCTGAGAGGAACTTCTTGTTAGCCCAGCCCTCATCCCAACCCCACGCACACTAACCTCGCCTGAGTAACTGTATTTTCCCTTCAGGATCTGCCGATACAAGCGGGTGCGGTTGTCATCCTCGAAGGGCATCGTGCCGCTGAGGAGAATGTAGGAGATGACACCCAGCGCCCACATGTCCACAGAGTTTGTGTATGGCTTCCTGACCAGGATCTCAGGAGCAATGTACTCGGGGGTCCCACAAGTGGTCTTCATTAGGCAGTCATCTCCTTTCTTGCGAGCACTGGCCAGCCCAAAGTCTGTGATCATGATTTTGGAATCTGTTCCTGGGTGGTAGTAGAGCAGGTTCTCTGGTTTCAAGTCCCGGTGTGTGATGCCCAGCGTGTGCAGATACTTGACGCCGTCCAGCACCATCTGCAGCACGCGTGTGGCGTCTCGCTCGGTGAAGGAACCTTTGGCAATGATGCGATCAAACAGTTCTCCCCCAGTGGCCAGTTCCATCACCATGTAGACACGGTCCTGGGTCTCAAACACCTCGATCAGCTGGATGATGTTGGTGTGGCGGACCCGGCGCAGCACGCTTAGCTCCGACTCACACACCTCCCTCCCCTCTCGGTACTTGGTCTCTATCATCTTGATGGCGTAGGGCTGCTTGGTAGCCTTGTGCTCCACCCGCACAACGCGGCTGAAGCTCCCTCTGCCGATCAGGGCTTTGATGTCGTACTTGGCCGTGACTCGGGGGTCAAACTTGGCACGGTACTTGGCCACTTTGTTCTTGCGGGGTTCTGACTGCTCCGCGTGGGCAGGCAAGTGATTCTCAGGGTAGGGGTGAGCGTGGCGCAGAGGTGAAGGAGAGTCACCCTTGATGACAGCCCCATAGTCATCTTGGATGAAGTGCTTGTAGACGTCGCTGTGGCCAGTGTAAGGTTCGACTTTTTTCACCAGGTCTAGCTGCACATCTCTGGGGGGCTCTGGAAGCACTTTGCTGGTCCCACAGCCCATCACTGAAGGGTGTTAATTCCCTATCAAGGCATTTTCCCAGGGCAGCAGCAGCAACCACATCCAGGGCAATTTCCACATTTGAACCTTAGGAAAAGTGTAAGAGGAAACAATTAGAATCAAGGTAGCAAAGCCTGAAAAAAGTGCAGGTGATCCACGTCTCAACAGCCACGTTCATGCACACCAACAGTTTGGCACTGCCAGTGTGATCAACTGCAGCGCACGTGCGGTGCTTCCCTGGATTCATCGTACGCTGGGATCCTTCAAAACCAGTCAGTGAGACATCCAGGGAAATAAAAAGATCAGAGTTGTTTTGGTTGGAAAGGGCCTTCAAGCTCCTCAGATCCAACCATTCCCACAGCACTGCCAGGTCCCCACTAACACCTGTCCCTCACCACACAGCTCCACAGCTTTGCAACCCATCCACACGCTGCCCTGGGCAGCCTGGGCCAGGGCTGGAGAACCCTTTCACACAAGAAATTCTTCCTCAGGGACAGGCTAACCTGCCCCAGCACAACTTGAAGCTGTTTCCTCTTATCCTGTTGCTTGTTCTTGGGAAGAAGTGACCAACTCCCACCTCAGTGCAACCTCCTGAATTTCAGGGAGCTATGGAGAGCTAGGAGGCCTCCCCTGAGCCTGTCCCCTGTACTGTGCCTCCTTCTACCAAGCACGGCATGTTTAATGCTCCCAGCTGAGCACTGAACTGCAGAGAGGCAGAATGGCTGAGGGTGGATGTTGATCAGCCTGAACTGTTTAATAAAAGACAAGCAATTTCCTTAATTTTGTTCAATCTGCTCAAGTTCCTACGACAGGAGCCACTCCAAGTCTCATAGTTCTGGAATTCCTCACTAAAAACTCCATGAAGTACCTCAGCAACTTGATCACTAACAAGTCTTCCAAAGGTTTTCTTCATACTGAAGCTGTACTGGTACCTCAAATCTCTCACTGCTGCACTCTTGGGGATCAGCTTCTGGTTTTTGATGTGCATGTGGGTTATGGGAAGGGGAATTTCTACCAGATCAGAGGGAGGTCCTGCTCCCCATGCTGTATTCCCACACACTAGCTGCACTTCAGATGCTCTTTAGGTACTGATTAGAACACTCTGCGTGGCAGGAGACAGGCAAACTGCCTGGGGTTGCTCTCTGGCAGTCAGCAGAGCAGTTTAAGTTTCTCTTTGTCTCAGAGCCCTTCAATACGGGGCCTGAGCCTTCACAGTAGGCTAAAGAGAAGCCTTGAACCTGGAAATGTAATTGGCCACTCTACCATCACCCAGCGTGTCTTTACTCGTTCACCACCTCTCCAAGCAACTGTTTAGCATGAAGAAGAGAACGAGAATGCCAGCTGGTCTTCTTCCGTTGGCAGAGCAAGGTGGAGAACTAAGAAAAGTGTTAGAGGTACATCCACAACAAGTTTAGACTCTACAGCCCACCTGCAAAGAAAACAAGGCTTTACTTAAGGTTCAGTTTCAAAACATGACACCATCAAAGGAACTTCTGGTGGAAGAAGAAATAAAATCCAGACTTCAGAGAAGGCTGAGAACTGACTTACAGCCAGGCATGTCCTGTGACTGATCAGGTATCACTCACCAGTACATTGGTGGCTCTTCCACATACACTCAAGGTTCTCAGTGAAGCCCAAAGACCCCAGAGCTGCACTCCACAGGCAGCACCAAAATACTTAACCCCATGTCAGTGCAGGTAGAAATGCTGCTGTAAGAGGAATCTGGGAGAAAGGACAAAGGCACAAGAGAAATGGGGCATTACAACCCGCTCTGAACAGAAAATCAGAAGCTCAGGGGAAGGGTAAACTATTTGAGAGTGCCAAAGCTGCGGCTGCAAGTGGCAAGACAGAATACAGGGTTACTTACAGGTCAATGTCCACCTGCTCATCTCCTGGGACATCCAGGATGTGGCATCCCCATGGGGCAACACCTTAGCTCAGCTGTAGATTCACAGAATCATTTTGGTTGGAAGAGACCAATGGGGTCCAAGTGCTCTCCCAGCACTGCCAGGTCCCCACTAACCCCTGTTCCTCACCCCACATCCCCATGGCTTTGCAACCCCTCCACATACAGGAGGAACTCCACTATCGCCCTGGGCAGCCTGGACAACTCTTTCAAATATACTATCTAAACCTCCTGTGGCACAACTGGAGCCTATTTCCTTTAGCTGTAAGGTTCCTCTAGACTGAGAAGCACCTCTCTGAACATACGAGGGCCCAAATGGTTTTACACCTGAGATATTCTTGTAGATAAGGGGTACCAGACACCAGACTAACAAGAGCTGGCAGATCTTCCACCACCAATTAACTGCCTCAGGACGAGATACTACCAAAATTTGCTTTTCTGTGAGGTACCACTAAGAAAACTCAAAGATACTGCTTCCACCATGCAGGTCCAGCAAACGCTAATACAAGGCAGTGCTCACACCAATGCCAAGGCCCGGGGTTTCACTAGCAAAGCAGGGCCTTTCGGAGGGAAAACCCGGGGATGCCACAGTCCGAACTGCTCAAACCAACCGCGACTTCCAAACCCCGGCTCGTTCCTCACCGCTCACCCCGCACCGGGCCGGCAGTCCCCGTTCTGCCAGGGGAGGCGGTCGGGGTGGAGAGCTCGTCCGACTCCATGCTCGCCCCCACCCGGGGAGCCCCGGCCCGAAGGGCCTTGTTGAGGGACCGCTCCGGGAGGCCCTCAGGCCCCTCTTCCCAGCCCACGCGGCCCCGCGGCCCAGGGCAGAGTTGAGGTGTCGGGACTTTCCCGGGCCGCCCACAGGCCCTGCGTGAGGGAGGGGACGGCCGGGAGAGGCTAACTGGAACGGGGGGTCGGGGGCAAAGGGGGGTTGCAGGGAGTGTCCCACACTCACCTGGACCCGCTCCGGCCCGCGGCGCGGCACCGCCTCCGGACGTCATCACCGAGCGACAAGAGCGTCCGACACAAGGGTGGGTGGGGCAATGGGGAACATCACGACCGCTGACTGGCGGAGGCGGCGGTGGGCGGGGCTGAGGCGGGGCTGGCAAAGGCCGTAGTTCAGCCTTGCCCCGCTCTACCTCCTCCTGCCGGGGTTCACCTAGAACTGCGGGCAGGGGGCCACTCTCGTTACCTCCCGCGGGACCCTCCCCGCGACCCTTCTGGGATGGCCCCGGGAACCCCCTGAGCTCTACGAGCCTCAGGAGCCCCCACAGACCCTATGAACCCCTTTTCATATCTATGGACGTAAAGGACCCCCCAGCCTCGTGGGCTCTAGGACCCCACTGGACCCCAGTTGTCCCCACACAGCCCCCAGCCCCGTGGGTTCCAGGAAACCCCCAGCTCCCATAGGCTGAGCAGAAGGCCTCCTACCTCTGAGGGGTGGTCATGGTGATCCCCTGCCCTAAGAGGGTTGATGCGTCACGGAGCTTTTCGAAACCCGGCTCCCTGGGAGAGCTGATCTCAGCGGGGGCTGCGAGGGCTCCCCGTGGGCTCCGTGAAAACACTCGCTGAACCAGAGAACCACCGAAGCATCGTCCCTTCTCCTCGGCAGGGAAAGACGATCCCTGCGCTCCCTCCCAGCGGGTAACACAGCACAGTCACTCCTGCTTTCCTTTCCCTTTCCTTTCCCTTCCCCTTTTCCCCTTTCCCCTTTCCCCTTTCCCCTTTGCCCTTGTCCCTTTCCTTTCCCTGGCTGCTCAGTGCCACAGAGCTTGTCCGTGGGCTGCCAGAGGACGTTCCACCCCATCCTCAACCCAGTGCCCTGTGTCCCAGCCCTGCATGAGGGGAGGAGGTGTGACAGAGGTGTCATCACAGAGATGCTGCCGGCACCTTTTCTTTCTAGGGAAGACACAGATGTGCCGGTGTAGGGTTGTTTTCCAGCTGTCGTGTCACTCCCTGCACAGTCTGGCTGGAGAGGGGCCCTCCTCACACTTTTAACGCCGTTTTCAAAGTAGCTGGTTTTATTTTAACACTCCTGGGCTCGATGGGTATTTAAAACAAGTAGTAATTGACACCCTGATAGACCTGCTGGGGGATGCAATTGGTATCATCTTCTTGCCTGCATCACTCCAGCCATAGAAACATGCGACTGGCCTGGGCTTTGCTCAGCTGATGCCTTTCCTCCCAGGGAAATGAGGCAGCTTTTGTTGTCCCACACAGCAGTGGTGTATTGTCACCACTATGTTCCTTCTGGAGATGTTTCCACAGCCACATGTCCCCTGACACTGTCCCTGGAGGTCGCCTAGCCTGCGCGCAGCAGGTAGCTCTTGTGCACGGCCCTATTAAAGCCTGTCTCGCTATTTTAGCCTGTTTCTCAAGGTCTTCACAACTTGATGCCACTGGCTACAGTGGATAGACATACAGATCACGCAGAACCACTGACTTTTACCAAGTCCAACCATTCCCCCAGCACTGCCAGATCCTCACTAATCCCTGTCCCTCACCCCACATCTCCACAGCTTTGCAACCCCTCCACACACAGGGACTCCACCACTGCCCTGGGAAGCCTGGGCCAGGCCTGGACCACCCTTTCACACAAGAAATTGTTCCTCAGGACCAACCTAAACCTCCCCTGGCACAACTTGAGGCTGTTTCCTCTTGCTTATTGCTTGTTCCTGAGGAGAAGAGACTGACCCCCATCATGCTCCTGAATTTCAGGGAGCTGTGGAGAGCAAGGAGGTCTCCCTTGAGCCTCCTTTTGTCCAGTTCAACCCCTCCAGTTCCCTCAGCGGCTCCTCAGAGCACTGGTGCTCCAGATCCTTCCCCAGCTCCACTGCCTTTCTCTGGACCTGCCCCAGCCCCTCAATGTTCTGCTGGCAGTCAGTGAGAAGCCCAGGTCTGACCCCAGGATATGAGATGGGGCCTCCCCAGTGCCCAGCACAGAGAGACAATCCTTCCTGTTTTCCCTTGAGATTTTGCATTTTCCATCCTCCACTTCCTCAAAGACTTGTTTCTGGCTCATGAGAACATCAACCATGGTTGGATTACAGGTCCATTACCACTGCTAACTGTCAGCAGTAACCTGTCCAACATGTTAGGGAGCTCTTGGACCAGAACCCCAGACTTCTGAGAACTTCAATCAGAGCAGCTCCTGTATTATTTATGCTATGGTAGTGCTCCAGACCCAGCAGAGCCAAGAGAATGTGGCAGCAGACATCTGCACAGAGCCAACACATCTGTCCTGTTAACTCCCCAGGGATGGAGCTGGGAAGGACCCATCACTCACTGCAGAAGGTCTAGGGAATTGTGACACCTGTGGAAGTTGCTAAAGGCAGGCTGGGCCCACTAGGGTGATACTGGAGCTGCAGAGGGGGATAAACCTTCCTCCTTGGACATACAGCTCCTGTAAGACAGCCTGGAGCAACCTCTGGCTCCAGAGTAAATCCTGCTTGAAGTAGGAGCTTGCACAATTGCTGTTGGAGCTCCCATTCCATCCAACACCCACCAGCAGTGCTGCCACACACGTCTGGGGTCTCACTGGGGCCTGTCAAGCTGTAACATCCTGCAGAGCGATGGACAATTTGCAGAGCAGAACAGCCCTTGCCCTCCGCTGAAGGACACGTGCTAAGGTGAGAAGCCTGGATTTCCCCTAGGCCACATCCCAACCCGTGCTGGTCCAGAGCTCAAGGTTGTCCCAGCAAGAGGTCATAGGGAGAGGATGTTCAATTAAAGCTGCTTAAAAAAGAAATCCAACTTCCCATATGCTGCTCCAGAGGAAAACCATCCCCAAAGCTGTGTGTAGCCAGGGTGTCCAGCAGAAGAGACTTCAGCTCATCTGACCCTCGGGGATTGAGGTTGCATTTGGTGTTTCCTTATGGGAAGTTGGACATTTGGTTCATCAGAAATCCCCACGTAAGCTCGGACAGCGGCCAGACTGGTGACCCAGTGTCCTTCAGGGTACACATGGCTCCTGCTGCTCCCTCCACAGGGCACCTGGACGCTGCATCCTACCTCCACTGGTGGCTCCAGCACAGAATCATAGAATCGTGGAATCTCTTTAACCAAACACCTTTAGGCTCATCCAGTCCAACCACTGATCCAGCACCGCCCAGTCACCCCTAACCCATGGCCCCCAGCACCAGGACCAGCTCATCCTGCTGGAGTAAGCCAAACATATCCCTGCAACTGAAGAGATGGTCCCTGGCTCTTTTGCCAGGACGAATTTCCCTGGGCAAAGGAACAGAGGATTCTGCCGTCGCGTGGCTGGGCGGTGCCACATCTTCGGTCCCCAGCACGCAGCAACCCAGACTAGCGTCACCGTCTGGTTCCAGCCCCTTCCCTGATTGCAGAAAGTGAATTCCAACCTCCTTTATCCCCTTCTCAGTTTTTTTTTTAAATAATTCAGGTTGGTCTCCTAGAGGAGAGAGCAGAAGATAATGTCGGCAGAGCGTTTAATCAGAATGCCCAAAGAATAGCAGAGAGCAAATTAGGATCTACTCCAATTAATTTGCCTTGATGGGCAAAATCTGGAGAGCAGCCATATCTGGGAATTAAGAACAAAAGCAGGGAGTGTAAAGTAGGTCGCCGGAGTTTCATAACCCCAGTGATGGGTTTTCACAGCAAGCCGGGTGCTCAGAGTCAGCCAGCGCCACCAGCCGTGGCTGGTTTCAGCCCAGGGAAACTGCTTCAAGGTCCCAACCAGAGTGTGGGGACCCAGCTGTTCAGTTTATGGGACAGGATGTTGTCCCTTCCTGTGGCAGGATATAGCCACGGGACTGTCCCAAACCCTATGGAAGGATGAATATCCGCACCCAGAGGGCCTTCCCAGCAGCTGGGTTGCTCGCCTGTGCTGTCACACAGACAGTTCCAGCTCTGAGGGCACCTCCTTGAAGAAGGGTTAGGGGTGATGTAGTGACAGTGGGTTTAGGGCAGAGGTCTGCTGTTAATCTGTGCATGATGGGGTGTCACCAAGTAGCAGTGACACAGAGGCCCATCCTAGCATGGCATCCCCAAATTCCAGCTCTGTGGAGCTGTCAGTGCTTGAGGGTTCGCGGTGACACACTCCAGTGTTATCTCTCAGCTGCAGAACACATGTGGTGGCGCAGCCAGGAGTGTGGATCACACGGTGACGAGTATGGCTGTGCAGGGCATGTGGTGCCATAGCCAAGGGTGTAGGACACATGTGGTGACATCTTCTGGGGCATGGGACACAAGTAGCGCTTCTCTCCACGAGCAAGACCCACCACCTCAAACAACCCCAAGACCACCACTGTGGCTCTTCCCAGGCATGCACAAGCTCCTGTCTGGACACAGGTGGTGACATTGTGGCATTCCAGCTCCCCATCCGCCTCCAGCCACCCTTCCAGAGGACAATGGGGAGCAGTTGTCCATGAGGTGCTGGCAAGGCAGTGGGTGCTGCATGGCTTGTGGCTGGTGCCCGCCCGGCATTTATCCTCTTAGCTACCCTGCAAGATCCAGCACTAATTCACCCTTAAACACAGGATTGTCAGGAACTGGAAAGGATTATCCACCCCAGCGGCAGCATTAAACACGGGGAGCGGCAGCCGTCAGCAAAGCAGAGCCAGGATGGTGTTTTGCCGTATGGGACACCCAGCTCTGGGCTCCTTTGTGCCCCTCCCTGGGCAGGTCCAGGCTGCCCAGTGAAATAAGCCACCGGAAATAATTACAGGGTAGCCCGAAAAAGCTGAGGGGCTGCTCAGCCCCCGTGGGATGCACCACAGCAAAACAATCAGTTGGTAGTTTTTCCCAGTCCCGCATGCCGAGGGACTGGAGTGACAACCTAGGTGTCAGAGATCACACTTGAGTGACCTGAGCTTGTGGTTTCTGAAAGACTAAGACTTTTCCCTTGCTGATGAAGCCAGTGATGAGCCTGTCGCATGCCAAGTGCTCTCCAGCAGCAACAACCCACTCCAATCCAACCCAATCCAACCCAACCCAACCCAACCCAACCCAGTGCCCTGTGCCTGCTTACAGGGATGTTTTGGGGACAGCCCTGTCTTGGAGCCATCCCAGAACCAAAGGGACTGCAAGTAGTTACTCACAGTCCATCGCTGCTTTTCTCAGCTCCTGCTCACAGTGAAGCCTTGTCCCAGCTGTAGGACTTGGCGGTTTAACTTCCACAAATCCCACTTGGATCTGGCTGTGAGGTTCTGGTCCTTGTTTTTTCACCTATACAGTCTTGGCCAAAAAACAAACTCCCTCTTCCCCACAAACCCAAATGCCCTTCATGACCACTAATAGGATTGGAGAGAGCAGGACTAAAGAGAAGGGATGGAAAATGGGATTTCTTTCAGAAAATAGTCTTCAGTTGCCCATCAGAGTGGACACTACTGGTGGTGAAAAAGAAGGGAAGAGAAACTTAGGCACCACATGCTCCTGAGACGCCCTTTAAAAGGGAACATCCTTCATACCCAGTTCTGAAAAGCTGCTGTTGAGGAGCAGCAGGACAGTGGGATTACCTGGTCCAGCCATCCTTGAAGACATTGTGGTGGCCCCATGGGCTGCCCAGCATGGCCATGGGCCATGTACTGCACGGATTGAGACACAGAGTCCTCACAGTGACTCTCCCCAGGGGCTCCAGACCCAAAGCTTAGGTAGGACATGAGGGGGATCCAAGAGCAGAGAGACAGGAGAAATGTAAAAGTGTCTTTTAATATAAATATAAATCCATCTGAAAGGCTGCAGGAGAAGTCCCTGCCCTGACAGGGATGCCGGGGGGAGGTGGGCTCAGCAGGGACCACAGCAGGCACTGAGCCCAGGGTATCATCCAGGCATCCCACAGGCAGGCAGGGCTAGAGCCGGGGCACCAGCAGCAGCAGGGCCAGCAGGGCCAGGAGCTGGGGGTGCAGTGGGGTGGCCGAACCCTGCAGTGTGGCTTGGTTGGTCTCGGCAGGCGGTGAGCTTTGGGCGCTGGCCAGGCGTCCCTGAGCACTGCACAGCTCCTGCAGGTTCCCCTGGAACTGGATCTTACGGGATTCCTGGCGCAGAGATTCCCAGATAGCAGCTGCTTCCTCAGGGCAGCTGGACAGCACATCGCTGGCACAGGCGTGGAAGTCATCCCAGGACCTGAGGACACAGGTGAGAGCAGCATGGAGTGGCAGGTCACCTGGGGGGTGGCAGGACCCCAAGCAGCTCCTGCAGGGACAGGGACACTCACTTGCAGATGGTGTCGAGCTCCTGCGCCTTGTTGCCAGCCTCATCGTGCTGCTGCTGCATGCTCTGGGCCATGCTGTCCCCTAGGCTGATGAGGCAGCCGGCAAAGCCCTTGTAGATAGTGTCGCACCTCCCCGCCATGCTGACGGGCTCCTGGCTCAAGGCTATGGGGGGACAGATGGAGCTGAGCCCCCACAGACACCCCAATAGCCATGACCCGCCTCCTTCAGGGGCAGGTGTCAGCAGGTAGGGGGAACACTAGGCTCCAAAATCTGGCAAAAGGTTGGCACCAGCTTCTGTAGCCCACTGGAGCCTTGTGGGCACCATGTGGTGACCCCAACAAGCGACGTGCTGTTAGCCATGGGGGAAGAGCGGGGTGTCGGCCACTTCACCTCGGGCCCCCGGCGCTCTCCCCGGAGCCATCTGTCCTTGCTTTTATCCCCTAACGGCAAAGATTAATTTGTGACCACAACAGGAGGAAAAACCAAACGAAAAACAAAAGCAAAGGCTGGGTGAGCTGGGGGCTACTTGAAGTCCCTGCTGCATTGGGGGAGGGGGAGAAGGAAAATGCAAAAGAGAAGGGAAGGGGAAGGAAAAGGAGAAGGGAGAAAGGGGGAATGGAAAAAGGGAGAAGGAAGAAGCACAGGGAGCACTCCAGCTGCTTCACCCTGGGAAGCCCCGGTTCCCTACTCTGTTCCATGAGGAATGATCCACAGGGACTGGTTGAACCCCAGGGCTGGCCACGGGACTGTGGGTGACAGGATGTCTCAGGGACAACTGCAAGTGCAACATGAATGCAGGGAAGCCCCAGCAGAGACAATGTGTGCCTGGATTGCAGGGAAGGAAGCTCTGCCAGTCTTCGGCTCTGCCCCAGGGTCTCTTGGACAAAGCCATGGGACTTCGGGAAGTGCTGGGGACTGCGCTCAGGAGGTCTCTAAGCTGAGGATCCTGAAGGGGTGTCAGGACAGTCCCAGAGGGATCCCCTGTGGGGAGGTGACCCTAGAAGCAGCCTGAAGTTGCCCAGCAGTTGTGGAGGCAGCCAGGAGGTCTCCAGGGAAGTGTGCGCCACGCTGTTGGCATCCATGATGATGCCCCTGGAACAAGGCCCCAGGCAAAGCGGCTGCAGCCAAGACTAACAGCAGGGTGACCCCCAAAGCTCCCTGAGCACAGTGGTTGTTGGTGGTGAGAAACTCCCCAAGCAGAGAGCTCTGAGCAGTACTGGTCATGCAGGTCACAGATTTTGCTGGCATTGATGCAGGAAGTTGGATCCACTGATGCTTTCTTGACCCCACCATGCAACAAGTTGAGCCCCTCCAGCCCAGAGACAGTGGCTGGTCGGACCAGCCAAGCTCCCTGAACAATTTGGGCTCCTTTAATGACCAGCATGTGCTGTCCAGTCGGCCCAATTCTCTTGGTGTGAGGCTGGGCAGGGTGGGCGAGGGAGGGTGAATCAGTTCTGGGACCCCACTGCAAACCCCTCCCAGGGAAAAGAGGGGACAGTCCCAAGGGAGAGGCAGGAGGGATGGTTCCTGGGGGCTGTGGAGCATTGCTGGATCTGACCCTGCCTCAACCATCCTCCCTCCAACCCTAAACCCTCTCAGGCTTGGTAGCCCTTTGCCTCCCACCCAGACCCCTCTCTGAGGCAGAGATTCTCGCCCAGCACTGTCATGCTGAGAGCCGGTCAGAGCCCTCGGGGAGGACCGCTGCTGCTGCCGCCGAGATGCAGGCTGTGCCCCAGCATCGCTGACGGCGGTCGGCAGACCTCCGGGAACGGCAGCAGCGGCATGGTGGGCATGTCTGGATGCCAGAGTAACCCCCACCCCAGGCTTCCCTGACCCCCCCACAGCACTCACCGAGGGGCAGCAGCAGCGGCCAGACGAGCACCAGCAGCCGGCAGCAACGGCTCATGGTTCGGACACCTCCCCGCGCCTCCCGGTCCCGCGAACCGTCAGCCCCGGCCCCGCCGCACCGCCCCCTGCCCGCCCCAGGGCGGGACCCGCACGGAGGGAGGAGCGGACGGAAAACTGTCCCCTTCGGGCAGTGGAAAGGGGAGTCTGTGGCTCTTTCTTGCGGAGAGCTGAGCCCCCACCACCACCCCGCAGCCCGGGAATGCAGGAGGAACAGCTGTATCCAGCGGGATGCACCCAGGAAAGCTCAAGAAGGGATTCAGATCATGGAATCATATAACTGTTTAGGTTGGAAAATACCTTTAAGATCATTCAACTGTCCCAAGGCCACCACTAAACCCTGGCTCTAAGCTCCAGATCTCCACTTCAATGTCCTTCTTGTGTTGAGGTGCCCAAATCTGAGCCCAGTACTTGTGGTGGGGCCTCACCAGTGCCCAGCACAGGGGGACAATCACTTCCCTACTCCTGCTGGCCACACCAGCGCTGATCCAAGCCTGGATGCAGACGTGGGAAGAGAAGGGGCATCCCAGCCCCTTACCTCAAGCTCCAGCTTGAGCAGCTCCCTCCAAGCCTGCTCCAGAAGCAATTCCAAAGCCCTCCCCTCTATAGCTTTACAGAAAGAGCCTCCTGCTTTTTGCTTTTTTTTTCCTCAAAAAGTTGTTTATTGAATTGTTCTTAACGTTATTTCAAAAAAAAAAATTCCAAAATTTAGATAAAAAGGAAAAAAAAAAAACCTGGTAGAATGAAAACCAAACATCTGAACCATGGACATGCTCTCACACACAACAGAAGCAATTGGCCCCTCGGGCTGGCGGGGCAGCTGCTGCTGCCTGTGCAACCCCCTGGACCAGTAGTGCCAACTCAGGTCTCTGCTGCTGGAGTTCAGGACATCCTGATCTCCTCATAGCTGCTCATCCCACCAGGAAGGAGGAGTTCAAGTCCTTCACTACCAGACAGGCAACTAGTTTGTGGTCTATGAGGAGCTTGTGTCCTCAGCCGTCCCCTGCTCAGGGCTCAGCATTCACCCCATTCCTTGGCTCCCGACTAAAGGAGTAAGAAACCTGTGGGAGTGGGACTGGGATCAGGAGCTGGGGCAGGTCAAGAAGAGACTTAACGCCCTCAACAAGAGGCTGTTTAAGAAAAATAAGCCAAGTGAGCGTTCAGTGACTATTTGGGACTATACACAGATGGCATTTGCCTTAGAGACATCACACACACGTTGTCGAGAAATTTCCTGGCAAGAGCTCTTAACACAAGCCATACGTGGTTAGTAACTACTTGGTAGGCTTCCATGGGGCTGACCACAAGGTAGCCAGGTCCTTCTAGGTCATGCTGGGGGTCACCAGGCCCTGGAGCATGATCATGAGGCGCCGGGCAGGCTTGCTCAGCGTGTTGTGGGGTTCCACCTGAAGGAACTGGAAGAGCTTCTGCCGCACCTGGTTCATGACTGACCCCATGTGGTCTCGGGTGATGGGGTCACTGTGGTCCAAGTGCATCACTGCTTCCTCCAAGTAGCTGACGGAGAGATCAACCATGGTCAGAAGCAAACCTAACATGCAACCCCAATCCCATTTGGTTCATTTCAGCCCAACTCAGCTTCCCCCACCCACCTGAACTCAGCAGTGTTCAGCCACCGGAAAACCAACACTACTGACACTGGCAGAACCCACCCACCACTCCCTCACAGTGCCAGGGCAGCCCCCAGCCTGCCATACACTCAACACCACCTGCCTGCCTAAACTGAGCTGGCCCAGCAGCAAGCCACGACTCTGCACAGAGCTGGAGGTGGCACTTGGCCACGAACCATGGTGGTCACAGTTCCAGAGGTGTTTTCTTTGATGTCTTTTTTAGCATGAGCAGGATTAGTCACTTATTAGACAGTCAAAATCCTCAGCAGTGAGGGGTGTACTTAGGGTCATTTTCCAGTATGTCTGTGCAGGAAGGGGTAAGGGAAGAGCAAAAATTTCACCAAGCAATCATTCTGAAGTTCAGACGAGCCATAAACTTCCACACCAGAACCTGAGCCAACATTCACCACAGGTCTGCACTGACAGACCAGCTTGAACTCAGCAGCAGCAACTTTTACCTCCGTTAGCAGCTCATCTGTTACCTAAAGCTTTGTTTTGGGTTTTTTCCAGCTTGTTTTTCCCTATTGTTGAGTCGACAATTCAGTTCAAGTCTTCTTTTTGCACAAGGAAACCTACAGGTTCCTTAATAAGGATTTTTTTTTAGGGCAGATAACACCATTTTGACTCAGTCACTGAAAAATGTTCGTAGCAAGTATCAGCACAGCTACTATTCTGTCACCTGAGCTTCACTGGGAGCATCTAATAGACAATACTTCCAGCAGCTCCCACTAAACCTAATCAAGAAACCAGGGATTAGTTAGGAGGTCTGAGTGTTACGCTGCCCAGGAAACCTGGTGCTACCTCTGCACAGAGGAATGGTTCCTTAGTTAAAGGAACTCACAGACTACAGTCCAGGAGGTGACAGCACTTAACTTCCTGTAGCAGTGCCCATGTCTTTCACCAAATCCTTACTGGTGGTTCACATGCCAGTAAGAGGCCACTGTTCAAGTTTGAAAGGATCTCAAAGGTCATCCAGTCTCAACCTTCTGCCGTGGACAGGGAAACCTCTCACCAAAGCAGGTTGCCCAGACCTTCATCCAACCTGACCTTGAACACTGTCAAGGATGGAGGAGCCACAACTTCCCTGGGCAGCCTATTCCAGTGCCTCAGAACCCTCACAGGGAGGAATTTTTTCCTCATCTGAATCTCCCCTCTTTTAGCTTGAAACCATCCCCCTTGTCCTATCACTAGAGACACTCATAAAAAGTCCCTCTCCAGCTTTCCTATAGCCCCTTCAGGTACTGGAAGCTGCTCTAAGGTCCCCCCGGAGCCTTCTCTTCTACAGGCTGAACAGTCCAAATTCCCTCAGCCTGTCCCCTCGGCAGAAGTGCTCTAGCCCTATCAGAGAACCCACTTCCACACCCAGGTGGTGAATGTAAAGGTGGAGCGGCAACAGGTCTGCACGGCTCTGATCATACTCACTTCAGCTTCAGTTCCGTACGAGTACCCAAGTCTGAAGAGAGCTGTTGAATGAGAGAGAGCAGCACAGGCTGAGACAACGGGCATGGGTGCTGCCCAAACACCTGCTGGGTGTCCACAGTCTCGCAGACGTACAGGACCAGGTTGAGATCAGCTGCTGTCAGAGCCTGTTAAGGAAACACACCCAGAAATGCAAGTGAGGGATTTGGGACAGAGCAGAGAAAGCCTTGGGGCAGCTCCGCAGCCTGGGAGTAGAAATCACAGAAATACAGAAAGTTTGGTTGGAAGTGACCTTCAACATCAAGTCTAATCATTAACCCAGCACTGCCAGCTCCCCACTAACTCATGTCCCTTAGCACTATGTCTACATGTCCTTTACATCTCTCCAGGGATGGGGACTCCACCACTGCCCTGAGCAGCCTGTTTCATTACCCAATAACCCTTTCACTGAAAAGGGTCTCCAGTGAACTTGCAGCCATTTCCTCTACCCCTACTGCTCCACAAACCCTGCAGTACATGTAGCAGGACCATGTTTAGGAGCTTGGTCTAAGCTCAGAGGATACTTGTGTCTGTTCTGAGCTGTACCAGGCAGAGAGGAGCAGGTTACAGCCAGAAACGGAACCCTGTTCATATCCCCCACCAGCCCACTACTGTGGCACTGCTTTCACTGCCCAAGTGGTTTGCCTGCAGTAGGTCAAATGGGTCTGCCTACATGTTCAGAGGCAAAGGCAAGGTTAGGCTGGTAGATCTGCCTGGAGAGGCTTAGGAAGCTGCAGCTCTTCAGAGGTGCCACCACGTGCTACCGCTGACGGCAAAACACTGCGGCTCAGCGGAGTGCTGCCACTGTCCTGACAGGGCATAGGCAAGGAACACAGAACAGAACTGCTGCCATATCTACCTGCTGGAAAGCTTGGTTGAGGTGTCCCTGCTGGAGCAGCTGGAGAATGTGAGTCTGCTGAGACTGAAAATCCAAGTGAGCAGAGGGGATGGGAGTCCCAGCCGCTGAGCGCATGGCCTGGACGATGCTCGAGGTCACAGCAGCCTGCTGCTCCTTCATAGCCAGGCTCACTTCTCCTTTGATGACTCGCTGCACTTGGGTTAGAATGGACTCCTGCATGCTAAAAAAACCCAGAAAGCAAAACCCTAAAGGTATCTCTGAGAACAAGGGGTTGAGGACAGCGTTGCACAAGGCTTATACGGGTGACAAAGCCCAGGTGTGCCAGGTTAGCACAGTGCGGCTCCCCAAGGGAGCTCTGAGAAACTGCTGCTCTGTGGCCAAGAGCACCACATCCCAGGTGGAAGGTGCTGAGATGTTTCAGGGAACTCAGTCATTATATAGTGGTATAAATCTTCAATGTCTCTGGCTTACAAGCCAGGCTATGGATCTCTACCCTCACCCTCTGAACAGGCTCAGCTGTCCACACCAGATCTGCCAGATACTGGGTCTGAGTCTGCAAGTGACACCTTTAGAATGAGAACACGTGCTGAGCTCAATCTTGTTACCCCTTCCCCCAAGAGCCAGATCCTCCCATCCTGACAAGGGTATAAAGCATCAAGAGCTTCTGTCACAGGGAGAGCAGGAATTCCCTGGGAGCAGACCCAGCCCACATGACACAACCAGAATTTAGTCTGGTAGCCTTCCTGCCAAGCCTGGTCTGCACTGAAGATCCCAGTGCGCTCCGACGTACACTCTAGTGGCTGAAAATAGCCACAGGCATTCTGTCCCACAGGTCACCACCAGTCTGCCTTAACACCTGGCAGCCTGCCACTGGTTTCATGGTGTGCACGTGCTGAAGGAAATGCCGAAATCACGTCTCAGAACCAGGACGGACAAGTATGAATTGCTGCAGAGCTGCTGGGAGGACAGAGCAACCTGCAGAAACTGCTGGTGTGCCAGAGGACACAGTGAAGAAGAACGTACTTTGAAGGACCAGAAGAATGTTTCAGAAGAGGAAGGCCAGTTGGAACTGAGTGTGCTTTCGGCCTGCCCTACATCCTTCTGTCCTCTGACACGCACCTGGGAGCCTGGGGAGAACAGGCCTGGAGTTGTCAGGTGCACCAGAGACACAGAACCTCCTGTGTTCTTCATTCTGCACCCTGTAGGGCGTCCTACCAGGCCATGTGCTGTGCCCAGAGCCAAAACTCAGCCCTACAAATGTATCAGTCCCTCAGCCCAGGAGCCAACTTACTTGCCCACGATGATATGGAGCTGGTGCTGCACCTCAGTGTGGACGCTAGCAGCAACTGTGGAAGCCAGCTGCTCGGTGGTGCTCTGGAAGGTGCCAATGAGCTGCCGGAGCTGATTCAGTAGTGGGTCGCGGGCCTCCTGTTCTCGTACCTTCTTGTTCTTCAGGTGAGTCTCAAGCTGCTGAACATCTGCAACAAATAGAGAAGAAGATGTTTGTATCATGGGGCATTTTATTTTGTACACAGCATAAGTCGTGACCTGCAGCAGTGATGGACTTCAAGGTCAGTGAGGAAAGAAGAGGAAAAATAGCATCTGCGGAGATCAAAAAGCTGGATTTTAGAATATTTTATGAACTGGTCTCAGAAAAAAGAGAAGAATATAAGCTCTGTGGAGAGGCTGGCAATGAAGAGGAAGGGTGAAAAATAAACAGCTGCTGGAGACACTGCAGATCTACAGACAGTAGAAGCCACTGCTGATCCCAAGCCTGGTAAGAGGGAAGATCATCTCCAGTGTACCAGGGTAGACTTTTTCCTTACTTAACAGCAGAGTTTTCTTTCCTCCAGCCTGATTGTGTCTATTTCCAATGTTCAGCCACTACTCAACACTGCACCCTTCACTAAAGCTTCCCCATCTCCATCACCTCTCTGAGGTGCCCTCTCATACAATCATCTTCCCAACGTCAGGATGGGCTTTTTCTACTCAAAGGATGGAGAAAGGGATTCAGAGGAGGCCAAGTGTTCCGCTGCACGGGCTACAGAGATCAGAGTTGAATCTCTTCAATATAAGTTGTTCTTATAACAACACCCACAAAAACCTCTCACTTCCACTTCTCCATCCTATGTGTGAAACGAAGCACGTGGATGAGCCAACAGGCACCAGCGAAACTTGGAAAGGCAAAGACATAGGCAAAGAAAAGAACCACCAGTTTCAGCCAACAGCTGTGGAGAGAAAGCTCAGAGGAGAAAACCTACTCACATTCCTGTGTGCCCTGCTTGAAGGTGTCATTGATTTGCTGGAACATGGCCTGGCAGCTCTTCTCAAAGGCTGGCAGCACAACACTCTGAAATGCTTCCCTGTATGCTGACTGGATTGGCCCCTGCAGGGTATCCGCTGTCGCCCTCACGATGTTATCTGTAAGGTTCTTACAGGCACAAGAGATTCCAGAGAATTAACAACAGAGTAAAGGTGTGACCAAATGCTGGAAGTCCCTGCAAATAACCACATCAGAGAGGGCCAGCCCACCATCAGGAGCTGAACTGGTGAGAACAGGAATTAAATTTGATCACTAGCAGCTATACTAATCCCAGACCCTCCTGGAGATACAGGTGAGATGAGGAATGAAGAGCTGCTACCCAGGCAGGTAACAACTCTGTTTCCCCAGGAACAGCCCCAGGCTGGTTGTCTTTACCTTTGATTTCACTAGCTTGGTGATACTCTCCTTCAGGGTCCCCTCAACAGCAGCAAGCTTGGCTGCAATGGTGTTACTCATCTGGCCAGCGATAGGGTCCACGCTCTTGGAAATGCCTACACACAACACAAACATGTCCAAGTTGCTGCCTTAAGCCTAGAGCCACACTCCAAAACCCAAAAACATCAGAGTCAAACTGTACTCTGATATGACCCAGGAGGAGCAATGGGTACAAGGCCTGGCTAAGGCTGAACCTGAGGAGAAACTTTCTGCTATACGATGGCAGAGCTCTGCAAGTCACCGAAGAGGTTGGGGAATCTGCAGCCTTGAAAGTTTTCAAGGCTTGCCCCAAAAAAGTCATGGCTGATCTCAACTAGAAGAGTAGGTAGCTCTGCTTCAGGTAGGCTATCAGCCACTAAGTGCTGCAGAAGGCACTCCCACCAGCACTTTGCACATTTCCTGGATGATGCCAGCACATTAAGGGCAAATACAGGTTTTGAATCTACCCCAAACAAGTCATGACACTTCCAAACTTGTTAGTCTCTCTCACCTTCTTCCACCAGCCTCCAGCAGCTTTATGTACTATAATGGAAGATCAGATTATGGTCTCTGGAAAAACATCTCCTCTGGGAGCCTCACACTTTTCCCAAACCACACTTCTTCCCAGATTACGGTGGGAGCCACCCACCACAGTTTAACATGCAATGATTAGTCTTCATCTAACCTAACTCCTACTTCCTATGGTGCCAATACTTCAATGCAGCACGTCCTTGTAGGGATAACAGCAGGGATCCACCTCTGAAACCTTCCAAAAACTCACACTGGGGGATAGCCTTCTTCATCTCCTCACGAACGGTCCTCTCCAGGCGGTTACACACAGCAGCGGAAAGGGACTGAGAGAGCTGTTGGGACAGATGCTCCTGAAGCTGTCCATTGAGCTGCTGTCCTTCTGTCAGCGCTCGGTCTAGTCTTCTCTCTAATGAGAGTGAAAGTTAAGGAGCACAACCAACAGATGTCCTCTAGCCTCCACACTCCTGGCCATGAAGGCAGAATCCAGCCTCACTTTCAGATGCTCAGTGAGCACAGATCTGCAGCTCTGGCGAAACAGGGATCTAACACTGCTGATGGATTCATCAGGGTGCTCTTAAACAAATGGTCAGGGTACGAAAAGAGCTCTGGAAGGTAAAGTAGAAGAGCTCAACCGCTAAAATAAGCTCAACAGTTATGTTCCCTACATACTGCACAGCTGCCTCCATACACAGCTCAACCCCACAGAGCTGCTCACTCACTCATCTGCAGTGTAATGGGGAGAGAATAGGAAGGATAAAAGCAAGAAGGAACCATGGAACAGTGGGAGGGGACCTTCAAGGGTCCCACCTAGTCCAGTACCCTGCAGTGAGCAGGGACATCTGCAACCAGAACAGGTTGCTCAGAGCATCAAGGTCCAACCTGACCTGGGGTGTCTCCAGGGATGGGGCTTCTCCCACCTCTGTGGGCAACCTGGGCCAGGGTGTCCCCACCCTTGGCAGTAACAATTTCTCCCTTCTCTCTTTCTCTGTGTACACAGACAGGTTAACTCTACACTCAACTCTGCAGTGTGGCAAGCAGGTGCTATTTCTGCCGCAAGCAGCAAACTTGCAGAAGGAGGAAAGGATCATCCTGCAATTCTTCTTGTCCAGCTGGCCATTGCCTGACACAGGGTAACATATCAAGTGGCCCTCAGCCTACTCCAGCATTGCAGCACTTAAAAGATTAGAGAAGTATCACACATTCTCCATTCTGAGTTTCTTGTACTTAGAGGAGGACCAAGAGGAACTGAAAGAGTTCTGTTGCAGCCAGACACTTGTACAGCACCTACATGTTTGCCCTCCTCACGCCTCCAGTCTGCCTCACAGCCTCCCGCTCCTTAACTTCCACGCCACACTGGCCAATAAGGATACGCTCCTGCTCCTGCTGGGAGTCGATCACCCTCTCCACATGGCCCATAAGGGAGCTCTGAATGGCATCAAGGTGATCTGTGAGCCTCTGCAGCAGGTCCATCTGGTTCTGGCGCAGCTCAGAGAGCTCCCGCTGTTGGCTCCTCAATATGCACATCAGCTCATCCTGGAACTCTGGTGTCACCTAGATTTGGAGAGGACAAGGAAGCATTTAAAATGGGATCAGAGATCAGTCCAGGTTTCTGCTAAGCATGAAGTCAACCCCTGTGCCTAGGACTGAGGCGTAACATCATACAAAGATGAAAATATGGTTGTCTTAATGCTGATTTCCAAGACTTTATTCCCAAGAAATAAAGTGCAAGAGCAAGGCATATGCTGGTCTTGCAGGGAATTCCTAAGTGGTTGCTTAGAATATCAATTGTTTAGATTCAAGAACCCCCTTCAGAGCTCTGGAATAAAAAAAAATTCCAGATTCCATTCACCTTTGACCAGGTACTGAGAGAGTACTTAGATGTTTGTATGTAAATAAAGACCTCAAAAGCTTCTAGAAGAGCTGAGAAAGAAGGAAGTTTCCTAAAACCCTTTTTCAGATCTCTGACTTACTTGAGAACAATGAAACTATGTCTGGTTTGTTGTCTCAAAACATCTAAAGGAGGCCTCACACATCAAGGGCAGCTTAACACTTGTATGCAACTTGGCTGGGATTGTTGTCTGCCAGGTGCAAAGGTACTATCAACAGGGGTAAGAAATCCCAACACATCCCACTTTGAAGAGCTTATCCAGTTGACAGTTCATGTGGAGTCAACTCAACAGGGAAGGGGAAATGAGCAGGAGAGTCTTGGACAACCCAGGGCTTGCTAGAACACAGAAATGGACATCAATATGTGAAGGTGAGAAGGAAGCTGTGGGCCTGGGCAGCCCCTCTCAAGGCCAAGTGCAGCCCTGACCCTGCCTGTTCAAGCACAGAAGGGGCTCATGGTGTTTCATGAACTGGAAAGAACCTTCTCTCACGTCTTTGGTAAGATGGTAACTAGAACTGGAGCACTGTGCCCTTGGGACAGGCTGAAGAGCAGTTCTGACTCACCTGGTTGTTAGATGATCTGGGTGACTGGTTCACATCCCTGTAAATAAAGAGAAAGAAAAGTTGTGATCCAATTATGTCAACTAACTGCTCTTATTATCCAAGTCTGCTGCCAGGCCACACATTGTATGGGCACTTTCCATTTTATACCCCAGCTCATGCTTCTGCCTAGCACAACACAAAGAGTGATAGGCAGATGGTGAAAACCAGGTCCTGTGACTCCATCCTGTGCATGACCAGCAGGTCCTGAATTCCTGCCAGGGAAGGATTCTGAACTGAGTTCTTCATGAGGGCTGTTACAACAAACACCACAGAGTCTTTGGTTTTACCCAAATTCAAAGCCAGTGAAGGCTTTGCCAAACACCTTTTGAAGGCCTCCTGGTATTTTACTATGAAAAACCAAGTATCTGTTTGTCAAATCCAGAATTAATGAGCTTCCAACCATCCAGAATGATTCCAGCTCTCAGGGTGAAGAAACTGGTGATGTACTCCAGCACATCCAGCAGAAAAACCCTGATCTAATCTGCTAAGTCGCCAATTACGGATACTCAAACAGCAGGAGGAAAGCAAAGGTTTGTTGTTCCCTGACAGCATCCATTCAGCAACTTTAAAAGGTCTGAGGCACAAGAAATGAAAGGCATTTCTGAGACTAAGAGCTTCTGGGTGTCACAGCACAGGACTGCAGCCAGAACTCGGTGCCACAGTCCATCTTTGTTATCATCTGCACAGGCAGAGATCCAAACCGTGGGGCTGTGGGAACACAGGAAGAGGCACAGACCCATGCAGAGGCTGCTGCTGTTCTTCTTACAGTTGTATTGACAGGCAGATATTTCCCATCATTGATTTTCACACACAAGATGTTCCTATGGGCATGTTTAAGAACACACCAAAGCAGTAAGGAGGTACAAACAACGGACACTGGTGAACAAGGGCACTGGGCTGGTGTTCATAAGCCAACTGGAAGTGGTGGCTATGTTGAGCCACATTCGCAGCATCACAGTTCCAACGAAGCCTTTGTTGAAACCCCCAAATGGATCTAGTGTTCCCCTGTAATCCTAGAATCACAGACTGGTTCAGGTTGGAAGGGATCTCAGAGATCATCTACCCCAACTCCATGTCTTGGGCAGGATGGCTCCTGCAGAGGCAAACCCAGAGGTGCTACCTAGTAGCTGACTTAACCACAATTCCTTTTCCTGTTGGTGGACACCAGTTGATATCTTGGTCCTTCAGCCAGACAACCAGGCAGCAAACAGGACTGAGAAACAGAGCAGCACAGCAGGGAGAGAGTAAATTATCAGAGCAGAAGAGATCTGACCTAAGGGAAGAAAATAACCCAATCCCAAAGAATCACAGACTGAGATCCCTTCCAACCTCAGCCAGAGATCATCTACTCCAACCCCCTGCCATGGGCAGCGACACCTCTCAATCAGACTTGGTTGCTCAAGGCCTCATCCAAGACGGCCTTGAGCACCTCCAGGGAGGGGGCAGCCACAATCTCTCCAGGCAATTCGATTCCAGAGTCTCTCCACCCTTGCACTGAAGAACTTAGGAAACTAAGATCTAGTTTGAACCTCCTCGCCTTCAGTTTCAAACCATTTCTCCTTGTCCTATTGCTAGAGCCCCTTGGGTTTTCCCAGCCTTCTCGTAGGTTCCGTTCAGGTACTGGAAGGCAGCTCTGAGGTCCCCTTGGAGTTTCCTCTTCCCTGGGCTGAACAACCCCAGCTCTCTCAGCCAAAACTCAGAGCAAAGGTGCTCCAGCCTTTGGATCATGTTTGTGGCCTCCTCTGGACTTGCTGCAACAGTTCTGTGTCCTTCTTGTGCTGGGGACACTAGAACTGGGAGCAGGATTTGAGGTAGGGTCTCACAAGAGCAGAGGAAATGAGGAGAATCCTCTCTCTTACTCTGCTGGCCACCCTTGTCCTGACACATCCTGGGATACAATGTCCCTTTTCCCACACAACCAAGCTAGATGTCAGGTCTCAGCTGGAAAAGTCAGTGCAGAACCAATTCCCACAGTCCAAGCAACACCCAGTGGGGTTACTGCCATTTGCCAAATGGGGTGAGGGTTGGAAGCACTTGGCCACTGCCCACTGTCAGACCCTAATCCTGCTATGGGGCTAGTGGCCCCGGACAGCTGGTTCTACAGCTGCCTGTGTCCTGAGAAGCACAACGTACCCATCATCCTTCTTGCCCTTCCGCTTCAACTTTGGGGAGGCCCGAGGGGAGGCCTTAGCTTTCCAGTCCTTCACAGGCAGCCTCTGTGTTGATGCTTTGGCAGCAAATCCACCTGATGTTGAAGCCAAACTTGCAACTTCATCATCGTGGTCACTGCAAGGGAACAGCAGGAGAAAGAACATCACTTGGAGCACCAGACAGCATTATCTTTGGTATGGGGAGGGCACCTGCATCTGCTCTCCATCCACACATGAGCAGGCCTTGCAGGAAAGCACATTGACCTCCTTGACCTTCAACACAGGGACCTCCACAGAGCCCAGAGCCTGCTGTGCTACTTCTAGCCAGGTCCACTCAAGCTGCACAGTAAGACTCGAGGGGTCCCTACATCATAGACTGTGTTGGTTCAGGCAGTGTAGTGGGATGACAGACAGAAAGCACAAAATGCAGCCAGTATTGGAGGAACTGAGGAGAACCAGGCTAAGTCTGGGATACAAGTGGTCCTCAACACCTTGGAGTCACACAGAACACCAGGGATTGGAAGGGACCTTGAAAGATCATCTAGTCCAAGCCCCCTGCCACAGCAGGATCACCTAGACCAAGTCCAGGTGGGCTTTAAACAGCTCCAGAGAAGGAGACCCCACAATCCCCCTGGGCTGCCCACTCCAGGGCTCTGTCACCCTCAGTGTGAAGAAGTTCCTTCTGACATCCATACAGAACCTCCTGTTTTCCAGCTCACACCCATAACTCACAGAAGCACAGAACATTAGGGACTGGAAGGGACCACGAAAGATCATCCAGTCCAAACCCCCCTCCACAGCAGGACACCCCAGATCAAGTTGCACAGAACACATCCAGGTGGGCTCCAAACCTCTCCAGCCATTTAATACAGGCTACATGTTTCAGGATGAATCTAAGTGGCTTGAACATTTCCAGGAATGGAGCAGCCACAGCCTCTCTGGGCAACCTGTTCCAGTGCCTCAGCACTCTCACAGGGAGGAATTTCTTCACAAGATCTGATCTCAATCTCCTCTCTTCTAGCTTGGAACCATCTCCCTTCTCCTGTAATTACAGTCTCCCACAAAAAGTCCCTCTCCAGCTTTCTTGTAGCTCCTTCAGATACTGGAAGCTACTAGAAGGTGTCCCTGAGTTTTCTCCAGACTGAACAGCCTCAGTTCTCTTAGCCTCTCCCCATTGCAGAGGGACTCCAGCCCTCTGATCATCCTCATAGCCTCCTCTGGATTCACTTGAACAGTTCCATGTCTTTCTTGCACTGGGGACTCCAGAATTGAACACAGGACTCCAGGTGAGGTCTCACAAGAGCAGAGTAAAGGGGGAAGAAGTGAACTCCTGAGATACCCTCACTACCTTGTTTAAGGCACAGTATTTGGAAACTGATCCCTCAATAGGTTTCTCACTGGTCATTAAACCATGTGCAGTTCATGCTCTTAGGAGCAGCACAGCTAAACCTTTCCCTACAGGGAGTAAACTGGACAATGCCCTGAGGCCAGTCCGGCCACCAGCTCAGGCCATCAGAAGATTATGGGAGATGGACTGAAAACACACAGTAGGTCGGAAGACAAAGCAGATACATTCAACCCACATGTGAAGGCTGGCTGGGGACAGAATCACAAAGGCAGCCTGAGCTGAGTCCATGCAGGGCGAGACAGAAGCCTGACCACTGTGATACCTTTGTTCCGCACTTGCATCCTGGCTGTCATGCTGCAGGAGGTGGTAGCTGTGTCGATGGTAGGAAGAGCTCTTGTGCTTTTCTTCAACCTCATCCCTCGGGCTAGAGGAGAACAAAAGAAAATACCATCATGACATCCCTTTCAGCTCAATATTTGGTCACTCGCTTCTCCTGACAGGTCATGATGGAAGGTCTAAGTCAAACACAAACCTCACAGCTACGTGTGCAGACCCAGAGTGGTGCTTAGAGGTGCTGAATAGTCAGAACTTCTCCAAGTGTTCTTCTAGGGGCACTGTCAGCACTTCTCAGTTCTTTGAGAGACTGAGGACTGCACAGAGGGAAGTGTCCCAGTTTGACGGGTCAGCTCTAGCAACTCAATCTGAGTTCATAAAGGTTCTGAAAAGGATACTACAAAGGAAAAAGCTCTGAAAGGAAATGACACAAGCTCCTATGTCATAAACTAGGTCTCTTTGAATTCAGTGTCCAGGACCTTGTTACTCTCATGTTACTCTCACATAGGCTGACGATTGACTGAGCTAGGATGTCAAAAAAAATGATGTGCAAGTGAAATCTCAGATCCAGTGACGTTTGATCTGATACTCTGGTACGAGAGGAACTGAAAAACTCAAAGATAGAGGGGAGTTGCAAACTCCTGGAGAAGTATTTTATCAGCTTCTAATTAGAAGCAAAAGCAAAACCACCACACAGACACAGCCTCAGTGCCCGTCCAGAGCCATCAGAACTGAGATAATTTCTGCAGCAGCACACTGATGTGTGGAGGAACAAGGCAGGGCATATCTGGTGGGAGGGGACAGCCCTGGACAGTTTGAGGACCAACACTCCTGTGGGACCAGCAGGACCTTGCAGGCCTGGCTCTGCAGACTCTGGAAGTGCCAGACATATCTTGCTGTTTCTGTTGCTCTAGCAGACAGGGCCACCAGTTGCGCAATGAATCCCAGTGCCGCTCCCATGTAGTGGTTTGCTCATGGTGTGTGGTGTTGCCCTATCCATCACATTTGCTCCACAGACAAACTTCTCTTAGTTTTCTGACTTTTAAAGGGCATTAATTACAGTCCTGCCTGCATGAGGCCACTCCTAGAAGAGGGATGGACCATTAACCCATAAGCCAACCCATCACTTATGTGCTCATTTAGTCCTTTCAACAAAGCCATGCAGGAAGGCATCACCTGGGGCGACACTTAGCTCACATTTTCAGAGCATAAAAGAGAAATAACTATTCCATCTCAAATCTCCATTCCCAGATGAGCACAAGTCCAACAAGTAGGACTATTCTTTATGGAGATCCTTGCAAGGGTTGTGGACAAGCACCACTTGTTAGAACTGGCCTGGTAAGTTCAGGACACCACATGGACCCACTAAGCTCACAGGAAGGTTGAATCATCTAACCCTTTAAGGAAAGGTAGGCTAGAGAGCTGCTCTTGTTTAATCTCAAAGCAAAGAAACTGCCCTAAGCAAGACAAACCCCATGGATTACCTGTCTGCCATGCTGTTTCTGGTTTCTCTGGTGATGTCGGGAGCTGCTGGCCACGGCTGACTCACCACGCCATCAGAAGATACGTTTTCCTGAGTTAGAGCAGTCTCCAGTAAGGACGGAGCATTCAATCTGTCCACCTCCACTGGAGGCATGTCCAAAGAGTGGTGGCTGTGCTCTGAATTGTGCCGGTTCCTCGGAGACAGCAAGTGCAAGGCTGAGGCAGCAGATGCCATGCTGTCTGCATGGTGACTGGCCTCCAGCACCTCCGTGGGGAGCCCGGACGGAGCTGCCGCATAGCTGCGTTGCAAGGTCTCGGAAGCAATCTCTGGGATATCCTGGGACATGGCTGTGGAAGCAGAGGAAATGACATCTGGCGAGCGCTCACGGGTGGGAGAAGCCTGGGGCACCACCAAGGGCTCCACTTCCTGCAGTTCCAGGGCTAGAGAGGAGTTTCCTGGCGTGATCTGAATATAAAAATCAAACAAGAGCCTTCAGGGTCACATGGAGACGCCCTAAAACTCCCTAGCAGCTTCACCACTCTTGCAAACAGCCAGCTGTACCCTTCCCTCATGGGAGCCTTGTGCTCCCACTCTGTTCAGGAGATAAAGAAGGGCTCCCAGACTTGGAATGGGCTCTTGGCTGGGCCATCACCAATGCTAGTTTGAATATGCTTCAGAAGAAAACTTCATGACAGTGTAGCTCCCCACTCCACTCCAGGATCCCTTCTCCTTGAAGGAAAAGCTAGCTTTAACTGAGCATCTCTCACCAGGCCTGAAAGCTAACTTCGACTTCAAGCTACGGTCAAACTGTTTTAAATGACACCTGGAAAGAAAAGTTTAGTAATAGGAGATGATCGCTTCAGGTCAACAAAGAGGCAGAGCCCTTCCCAGACAGCAGTGTCCTAACACTGGTCCCACAACTGTGACAGCAACAGTGTGAGCTAGAGCTGCCTCTAGTTTTCAGAGTCATGCTGTAAATGTTACCCAAGGTCAAGTTCCATCCAATCAATCATTAATATCCAATTAGACCACATTTCAGCTTATGCAGACCCAGGGAGAGAGGACCCTTAACCCATGAGGAGAAGGAAGGGAAGAGTCTTACAGGAACAGGGAGGTACCTTTGGTGTTAGCTTGTCTGCGAGGCCTGGGATGAGAACGGAATGGCTCCTGGGACTAGTCTGGAGGCTGCTGCTACTGCTACTCAATGTGAGGCTGCTGTCCAGCTGCATCTTGGGACTCACAGCCAAGTCTTCTGATGGCCTGCAGAAAACAAGAGACGCAAACCATTCAGACAGGCCAACCTAATGACACAGATGTGCATCAAGCACTTGAGGTGAGGAGACAAGATCCACAGGCCAATGGAGAAGCCCTACTCAACCTTCACTAGTATTCTTCTCTAGATGATCCTGCTGTAAGCAGGGGGGTTGGACCAGATGATCTTCAGAGATCCCTTCCAATCCCCTATCACTCTCTGATTCTCCAAACTCTTGCTCTTTCCACTGTGGTCAGCCACTTCTTGCCAAACAGTCCCCACACAACCCAATGAAAGACCACATGGAAACAAAAAATGGAGAGGCATCACAATCTCTTAGGATTTGAGGTGTCAGTGAGAGAAGAGATCTGTCACATCTTCAGTTCACACTGTACTGAGCTTAGGAAGAAATGACCTAATAGGTCTTTGTCCTTTTCCCAGCCCTGGGAAAGAAAGTTTTTGCAGCCCAATCTGCAGCGACACTAGTACGACTTTCCTAACAGTCCTAGTTATCTCCTCATCCTTAGCAGCTGCAGTGTTCTCTTACCTGTAAACAATGACAGACTTTTGAGAAAAGCAAGTGAACAACAAAAGTGAGGTGCAGTAAGAGAGTCCATAGGAGGCACAAATGAGACACTAACGCTGGCCCTTTGGATGACAACAGTCAAGTTCCAAGCTGTGGAGATGCAAACGGTTGCCCAGATCAGAATGCAGGAACTCGGGCCAGGGCCAGCTTCTAACTCTGATCACCATCTTCTCTCCTACAGCTCTGTCCCACCCTGTAGAACCACAGGTATTAATATAGGTACAAATGCCTGTATTTAATACAGATTCTACTTACCTGGGCATTGAGGTCTCGGTGACAGACGTGCTGCTCATGCCTGTGACTGCAGTCAGGGAGCTGACACTGCTGCTGCCCGGAGATACAGTGATCTGTAAGAAAACATACACTGGTCAGGGCGTGATAGAGTCCAAGAGCAGAGTGTGACCCAAGAATATAGTTGCCAGAACAACTCCTACTAAAGAGTCTCTGTGAAGAGAGCACAGAAAACACTGATAGGTCAAGCTGTACCGCTCAGACGCTGGCTGAAGACAGGTCCTGAGACCCAGTACATTCTCATCACATGAACCACCACTACTTTGATCAAGCAACTGCTCTCCCAAAACAAAAGGGTGCCTTGCAGGGCTCCACACCAGGTTCCCCATTTGTCCTTTGAGCTAAATTGCTCTTATGAAGGTCTGTGCCACTAGTAAGGCCAGTCTGAGCAGGCTTTAGGTCCTGCACTGACAACAGATGGAAGTTAAAAGCTCTGAAGCTGCAGAGAGCTGGGTGGCAGTGCAGAGCATTTCTGCCTGTTGGCACACCCAAGAGGGTGTACCCAAGAGGGTATACTACCCAAGAGGGGTAGCAGAACCCTGTGCCCAGTTAGAAAGATGTACCCTGTAGGCCTGGCAGTGCCCAGCAGAACCCACTGCTGGCCAATCACATGTGACCAAGCATTAAGAGCAATTCTGTGTTTTCTGACTACTCCATCAGAGTTCTGCTGCAGAGCAAATATCTAGGGCTCTCCACCAAGCCACACTTCTGCAGAGATCACCAAATCAAAACAAACGCTCCATGTACTGACACTGAAGCACAGAAGATCTGCCTTCTGTACAAGCTAAGGCCTCCTGTGTTAGATTCAAAATAACCCACTGAACTACCAGATCACCAATTTGCAAATCTCACAGTGATGTTACAGTCCCACCTACCTATCTGATCAGTTCAGACCTGCTCCACAGGATCCCATCTGACAGCCCTTTTTCTTCCACTGCAACCCCAAACACTAGCAGTGAACCAGCAGAAGCGGCCTTGCAGCTTTGATGCAGTTACTGAATAAAACCACATTTCTACACAAAGCAGCTATGCCAGCAGTTTTGCAGCTGAACACCAAGCTTAGGCCAGCTTAGTGGGTTAGACAGGCCAACATGTCTTCACCCAGTTTGGATTTTGCTGTGTGCTCTGCTAGCACAGCCTAGAAATAACTCCACAAAGCACCACAATCCAAACCTACCCCTAGGCACCACCAATAACAGTGCTGCTCTCCAGTTACCTGCTGGAGAGATGTACTCGGTGTCATGAATGCATCTGGAGTCATCAGCTTAGGTTTGGCATCGTTGGAGAGAGACAGAAAGTCTGCTGGAACAGGGAGGTCAGTGATGCGCCGAAGGTCTGGCTGAGAGCCGTGCACTGAGCCTTTGCCAGATCCCAGCCCTTCTGCGTTTAGATCAGCCATGTGGTCTGGAAAGGCTTCCAAGGAAGAAATACAAATCAACGTACAGGAACTGCTCCCAAAAGCTAAAGGTTTTTTCCACAAAGTGTCAACTTTTTTATTGCCAGTCACACTGGATTCTCCAAAGAACACATGAAATCCCTGCAGTGTCCCAGGAAGAGCTCAGGGCTGAGCAATTCCTGGGTTATGCATATTATTTGCACTAGAGTGGGTGAGGATTGCTTTAATGCTCACCAAATTCCTCATGAGAGCCATGGGAAGGCATGGATGCACTCATTTCTGGGCTGTGAAGAGGCTGGAATCTGATCTGCACATCCTGTAGAGCTCTGAAAACAAAAACCAGGCATCTGTGATTAGTTTACGAATCACCACAAAGAGCTCAACACTTTGAAGGTTTCATGGAACTGCTTCCCCAGACAGAAGCAGCAGAAGCTGATCCCATTCAGCTGCATCACCCAGTTCTAGCAATTCTAGAAACCCTTCCCAGCACCTATATACAAGAAAAGTTCTTAAGTTGCTGTATATTTGTGGCAAAAAGGATACCAGATTGCCCAAGCACTCTGCAGGGCCACTTCCTGGGAAGGTCACACTGAATATACCACAGGAATGCGTTTCTCTGTGTCCAAGTGGATTTTGTTAGGAGCAAAAGGAAGTGGTTAAATTTCTACAGGTGGCTGTAGGGTTGGGACAGCGACGCATACTCACTTGGTGTGCACGCAGAAGAGTTTGATCAGCACACCGGCAGCTGACTCAACAGCTCCAGCTCCCTGAGCACCCTCTGCAAGTCAGATGAGAGTAAACCATGAAGTTGGATGCAAATGGCAGAGAAAGCACTAGGAAAACATCACAGAATCACAGAATCATTAGGGATTGGAAGGGACCTCGAAAGATTATCCAGTCCAGTCTCCCTGCAACAGCAGGATCACCTAGACCAAGTCACACAGGAACATATTCAGATGGGTCTTAAACATCTCCAGTGAAGGAGACTCCACAACCTCCCTGGGCAGCCTGTTCCAGTGCTCCGTCACCCTCACTGGAAAGAAGTTCCTTCTCAAATTTATGTGGAACCTCCTCTGTTCCAGCTTACAACCATTGCCCCTCGTCCTATCACTAGATGACACTGAGAAGAGCCTGGCTCCATCCTCCTGACACCCACCCTTCGCATATTTATAAACATGAATGAGCTCACCCCTCAGTCTCCTCTTCTCCAAGCTAAAGAGACCCAGCTCCCTCAGCCTCTCCTCATACGGGAGGTGCTCCACTTCCTTCATCATCCTCGTTGCCCTACGCTGGACACCCTCCAGCAGCTCCACATCCCTCTTGAACTGAGGGGCCCAGAACTGGACACAAGACTCCAGGTGTGGTCTCACCAGGGCAGAGTAGAGGGGGAGAAGAACCTCTCTCGATCTGCTAACCACCCTCCTTCTGATCCACCCCAGGATGCTGTTGGCCCTCTTGGCCACAAGAGCACACTGCTGGCTCATAGTCATCCTGCTGTCCACCAGGACACCCAGATCCCTTTCTTCTACACTGCTCTCCAACAGGTCAGTCCCCAACCTATACTGGTACCTGGGGTTGTTCTTGCCCACATGCAAGACTCTACACTTACCTTTGTTACACTTTATTAAATCTCTCTGCCCAGCTCTCCTGCCTGTCCAGGTCTCACTGAATGGCAGCACAGTCCGCACAGCTGTCAGTGACACCTCCCAGCTTTGTGTCATCAGAAAACTTGCTGACAGTGCACCCTAATCCCTCATCCAAGTCATCAATTAATAACTTGAACAGGACTGGTCCCAGCACTGATCCCTGGGGC
>VXBP01009567.1:30593-115532 GCA_013400115.1 Rhinopomastus cyanomelas | reverse complement strand
CCATGACTTAGCAAACATGATGGAGAGTGGCCTAGCAATGACTTCCGCCGTCTCCCTTAGCACTCTCGGGTGCATCCCATCTGGGCCCATGGATTTGTGTACATCCAGTTTGTTCAACCGATCCCTAAACCAGTCCTCACCAACCAAGGCAGGCTCCCCTCTTGCCTCGACTTCCTCTGGGCTTTCTAGTTGCATGCCTACATTCTCTCACCAGAGCCTTATAATCATCCCAAGCGGCCACCCCTCCTTCCATGACCTATAGGCTTTCTTTTTCTTCTTCAGTTTGCCCAGCAGCTCCCTGTTGTCTGGCTCCCTTCCTTGACTTCTTTCCTGTTGGAATGCTCTTTTCTTGGGCTTCAAGAAAGTGGTCTTTGAATGTTAACCAGCTGTCCTGAGCTCCCTTACCTGCCAGTACCCTGTCCCATGGGATTTCCCCCAGCAATTGCTTGAAAAGGCCGAAGTTGGCCCTCCTGAAGTCCAGGGTTGTGATTCTGCTAGCTATTCTGTTCCTACCACATGAGACCTTGAACTCCACCATCTCATGGTCACTGCACCCAAAGTTGCCCTCAACCCCTCACACTGGGGTAAAACAGGAAAAAGAAAATCTTACACAGGAAAGAGAAGGAACCACAGAATCATAAAATAGCTAAGGTTAGAAGGACCTTAAGTGATCATCTACTCCAAACTCCCTGTCATGGTCAGGAAGCTGACGTCTGGAATTGATGGTTATTTGTTCTGGCTGTTGATGTGACTGGTTAGATGTATTTTAAGAATGACACCAGCTTGTATCATACAGGCTAGAGCTCAACCATCCTTCCTGGCTGTTCACAGCTATAGGTACAAAGAGCTCTGCAGTATCTTCCCCTCAGACAACACTCACCCAACAACTTTCCAGTCTCACTGCGAAGAAAGCTACAGAGGCTGAGCAGGAAAGATAAGCCTGACTCCTCATTATAATACTGCATTAGGCATAACTATGCAAATTGTCCTGATGTTCTGGGCACTAACCAGGGACCTGGAGATGGAGTCCCAGCCTGCTCCATGTCTCAGTCATTTTTGCTTCTGTATTTCAGACTAATATGCCATAAACATTACCTATTAATACATACAGAACCAGACCTAGGGAAACATACCACACACATCTTACTAACAGTCCAGGAACCTCTCTACCAGGAAATACATTAATGCTTTAACAGCAAATGAGTTACTCAAAGCATCTTTCCAAATGTCACTAACAGAAAGGTGGGAGATAGGGAGCAAGCCAACAGTTGAAGAGAGGCTGCGATCACATAGTGCCTGAATGGGGCAGTTCCCCACTGTCTTATTCATCATGAGAAGGAACCTCATGTACTTCTCCTCCAAGAGTTACTTGTTCACTCCTGTTGCAAGAAGCTTCATGGCTTGGCAATGAGTCCTCCTGACAGAATGGAGAAGAAAGCGAGGTCTGCCTTCGGTGCACGCTGTGCACTGTTCCCTCTGTCACAGCTCTGGCAGTGTGATTCAGAAGCAACCACGTGATTTCTCAGACCATGTGCTCTGATGTTTAACTACACCGAGTTTACTCACAGAGGCAGTCACAGAAATACATTCAGACAGTTATTTCAAGATACCCCATGAGTCAGCAGCAGGGAGCCTCAGCCCTGCACTGTCAGAGGAGCCTGTCCTCTGCCACTGAACAAGCAGCTCAGCTCAGATATAGAGCAGCTTACCTGATACCTTAACCAAAGCACCATTTGTTCTCCTTTCAGCCCACACAGCCCTAGGATTTTTAATATCAGAAATGGAGCTTCTGTGTGCTAAGGTGCAACAGCTACACTCAGGCTTGGGAGGTCCAGGTTCATACTAGGAACATTTTCATGGGGTGCAGCTCTGGGAGAGCACCAAAAAAGTCCCATATGATCTGCCACCACCAATAATCCTGCTTCAAGCAGCATGCCGGATCAGGGACATCCAGAAGTCCTTATACCAAACTCTGCTGTGTTTCCCTGAAGGGCTGTAGCTGCACAGTTTGTATTTCATACTGAATCATTTAGTTTGGAGGAGATCTTTAAGCTCATTAAGTTCAACTGTTCCCCCAGCACTGCCAGTCTCCACTAAACCTTTTCCCTTACCCTACATCTCCACAGCTTTGCAACCCCTTCACATATGGGGACTCTATCACTGCCCTGAGGAGCCTGGGTCAGGCCTGGACAACTCTTTTGCAGAAGAAATTATTCCTCAGGGACAATTTAAAGGATCCCTGGCACATCTTGAAGCCACAGAAATCCTGAGCTCACAGCAGTCAAATTCTCCTTGTCACCTACCTACACTCAAGTTGTCATTCTCCTCTTCTGCTGGGAGCACTTCTGTGTGCCTCAGCCGACAGCGGCTCACTGTCTGGATGCCAAAGCTCAAGACCGGGTGGGTAAGGAGGAACTCTGAGATGGAGCTGAAGTAAGCTTTGCCCTCCTCTTGGTTCTGAATCAGTTCCATCACATACAAGACCTGAAATAATCAGAAAGTCTATCAGGGCAGACCACACGTACGTGTGCGAGGACTGCAAAACCCATTACCTGAATGAGACTTGGAACAACACAAATAACATGAGGAATAAAACCTGGACTGTGGGACTTTGCAACAAACACCCAAGGGAACAACAGTAAGCACAGTGTTGATCAGGAGCTCAGTCCTACTGTGCCAGACACAGTTTCTTCCAAGGGGGAGTTTTACTTTTAGAGTGAGAAATAATCCTTACGGCTCCTCAGGATTAGTCAGTAGAATTGTTACTATTTGTCATCTTACAGTGAAATAGCTGAAGCCAACCTCTGCATTTTTAGGTATTAACACTCAAATCCTTGACCCAGGCAGCAGAACCAGTCATGCCAAAGGCCATTTCTCCTGCTGTCACCATACCCTGCGCAGCCAGCAACAAAACAAACTACTTACTTTTCTCTGCACATCGCTCAGTATCAGATATTCAGCAGAGAGATCCAGGCAGACCTTCAGGCTGGGAAGAATACTCATGGAGCTGAAGATGTCAGGAGAAAAGCTAGAGCCACAAACAAGAGGTGAGGGGATGCAGAAAGCAAGGTACATTAGCATACGAAGAATGACTGCTGTGAAACTGCATTAGTTAAATTAAAAACCCACAACATCCTGAGGGTTTTAGAGCCCTGTTACAGAGCAGCCACCCACTAAGACACAAACATCACTGCTGAAAGTAGTGCTGACTTCAGCTAACAGACTGAGTCAGGGAGATCATACAATGGCATCTAGTGAACACTCAGGCAAAAGATCCTAACACGTCCCACATTCACAGGAGGACAGCAGGCAATGCTACAGGGTTAACAACAAAACTCCACCAAATCAAAGTAACCCTCCTACAGGTTTTGGACCTTCTGTAGTATGAGGTGGGAAAAGCAGCACTAAGCTGCAGTGCACATTCTTCACTCTTTATGAGGGCAGTTCAGAAGAGGCCTTTCACATGCATGTGATGAGAGAGGCCACAATACACCAGCAGAACAGTAAAACTGGGGATGAGAGCTGAGCAAAGAGATTGACTAAAGCTGAATTTGAGCTTGTGGACCTATACTGCTCAGCAAATAAGAGTTAGGTAATTGCTTAAGCTTTGTCAACATTGCAACTTCTCCGTATTTGCATCAGAAAAACCAGGAACAGTCCCTAGATTGGTTACTGAATATTTAAGAAGTATTCTGGAATTTGGAATGGCTCTCCCTGTGTTACAGCTACATCTATGCTCTACAGAGCAACAGGAGGACAACAGATCTTACTAACACCAAGGAGACTGCATAAAAGGATTGGCCACCCCACGCTTGCAAAGCTGAACCCAAGAGTCTGCCACAGCTCTGATAGCTTTCAGTAGACAGGACAGGTTAGCAAAGGAGGAGGTTCTAACTGGGATTACAGTAGACACCACAGGAGGTCAGTGAAAGGTGTCCACCTTTACTAAGTAAGTTCACTTGGAAATTGAGAGCTTTGCTATGGAACTCTGGCTCAGTGTAAATCTAACCCTTCAGGGCAGTTGGCATCTCAACACCTACCGAACAGTCTGAAGACAGGTCCAAGACACAGTGCACCACATCTTCAGTTCTCTGTTCTGATCTGCTCCTGTGATGAGGAATCTCCAGAAGGGAACCCTGCAGGCCCAGAAGAATTAACTTAACTGAAAATCTGGTGCTTCCCAGAACATTTCACAGAAAAGTTCCTCACAAGCAGCCCATGGCTGATTTTCCCAACTGCGTCTTTAAGTTCCCAAAAATTTCTGCTTCCAAGGCAGGTTAGGAACCACTATCGCTCTCAAGAATCTTAAGATGACAACTGACTGAAGAAAAAATTTAAAAACATCTTTTAACTGTAATTTTTATCAACTACAGGAGTAACCTGGATGATAACAGGCCAGTTATCATCCTGACCTTAAGCCTGCAAGGAGTCATCAGTTTAGAACTTCTATTGCTTTCGTGGACTTGACACTAGGATTAAAGATGCTCTAGGCTGTGCTCCAGAGTCTTTTTTTATTTCTCCATCGTTACAAAACTCACTACAAAGAAGACAGGACTTGCTCCTGCCACAAAGCTAAAGCACAAGGCAGTTAGAAGTAACCTAGCAAAGGCAGAGTTAAAAGGTGGTACTACACTTTGATACTTCAAGGTCAGGACTGGGGACTTACTCTGGGTCTTGCTTTTTGTGGTTGTCACAGAAGAGCAGGCAGGACAGAGGCCTCCCATCATGGGGCTTCCACTCGTGGAGACATCTGAGAAAGAATCAGAAAAGACTGAGTGTGAAGGGAGTAGTAAATATAGGGTAGATAAGCTGGACACTGAACACATAACCCCTTGTCCAAGGAGCTTTAAGCCAGCAGCCACCAGGCTGTACCAGCTTGTTTAAAGGTTTAGAGAAAATAAGGAGTCCCACCACACACAGACAGAGACCAAGAAACTAATCAAATCGCTCACAGAGAAAATGCTGCTCTCTGTCCTGTTAGCATTTGCTAATTCCCCACTTACCTTGGCTCATCTTGTCCCTCAATATAGATCTGCCAAAATTTGACAAAACCATCATGGCTTGCTGTGGCCAACACTGTTCCATCTGGAGAAAGGGCTCCCTCACTCAGGCACTACAGAGAGGGAAAAGAGACATAAAAAAGTCATTTCATAGCTTTTTTTTTTAATTCACAGGAAAAAAGAATATTCTCTTCAAATAGGAATCTGACCAACAGTCTGATGGTAGGGTTAGTCTGTATGATTTTGATAGACATGGCATTAGGGAGCCAAACCCTCCGCTGAAGAATCTGCATGACTCTAGGGTTAGGGATTGTTTTGGGGTTTTTTTGGTAATAATAATAATTAACAGTCACCTCTCCAGACAGCAAACTTATGTACAATGGATTGTGCTGCTATTGTTCCCACTGTTACAAACAGAACTAATTTTGTTTTGGGTCTTCCAGCTTTTCACAATTGTTTCCTCCTAGCAGTACAATTACTTTGTCATCATCTTGTTGGAAGAAGTGAAACTGGGCTCTTTCCATTCATTTTATAGGCAGTGTAACACCTAGTGGATACTGAGTCACATCCCTGGTCCATTGCATTACCACATAGAGCTACACTTGTAAGGGAAATTAAAGGATAAAAAAGATGACTATAGGTTTAATTTGCTTCTTCTTTATGAGTACAAGCCACAGCAATATTGGAGATATGGGAAAATAGCTGAAAAACACCCTGAGTTGTTGTCCCGGCCTGTGGAAATACAGACTAGTGAATCAAGAGCAAATGGCCGCGTGTTCACCTGGGTTCTTTCAACAAAGTCTCACCTCTGTGCCTGGTAAGATCATGGAGCAGATCCTCCTGGAGGCATTGCTGAGACAGGAGAATAGTGAAGAGGTGATTGGGTACAATCAGCGTGGCTTCACCAGGGGCAAGTCCTGCCTGACAAACCTGGTGGCCTTCTATGAACACGTCACAACATTAATGGATGAGGGGCGAGTGACTGATGTAATTTACCTGGACCTGAGCAAAGCCTTTGACACTGTCCCACACCACATTCTGGTCTCCAAGCTGGTGGAACATGGCTTTGATGGGTGGACCACTAGATGGGTAAAGAACTGGCTTGATGGCCACACCCAGAGAGTGGTTGTCAATGGATCCATGTCTAAGTGGAGGCCAGTGACAAACGAAGTCCCTCAGGGATCAGTCCTGGGACCAGTCTTGTTCAACATCTTTGTCGGTGACATGGACAGAGGCATTGAGTGCACCCTCAGCAAGTTTGCTGACGACACCAAGCTGTGTGGTGCAGCAGACACGCTGGAGGGCAGGGATGCCATCCATAGGGACCTGGACAGGCTGGAGAGGTGGACACAAGCCAATCTCATGGGGTTCAACAAGACCTGCATCTGGGTTGAGGCAATCCTAAGCACAAATACAGGCTGGGCAGTGACTGGCTGGAGAGTAGCCCTGAGGAGAGGGACTTGGGGGAGATGGTGGACGAAAGGCTCAACATGAGCCAGCAGTGTGCACTTGTGGCCTGGAAGGCAAACCGGATCCTGGGCTGCATCAAGAGAAGTGTGGCCAGCAGGTGGATGGAGGTGATTCTCCCCCTCTACTCTGCTCTGATGAAACCCCACCTGGAGTACTGTGTCCAGTTCTGGAGCCCTTATTACAAGAAGGATGTGGAGATGCTGGAGCGAGTGCAGAGGAGGGCCATGAGGATGATCAGAGGGCTGGAGCAGGTCTCCTGTGAGGCCAGACTGAGAGAATTGTTCAGTATGGAGAAGAGGAGGCTCAGAGGTGACCTTATTCTGGCCTTCCAGTATCTGAAGGAGGCTACAAAAAAGGCTGGGGAGGGACTATTTAGGATGGTGGGTAGCGACAGGACTAGGGGGAATGGAGTAAAGCTGGAGATGGGTAGATTTAGAGTGGATGTGAGGAGGAAGTTCTTCATGGTGACAGTGGTGAGAGCCTGGAATGGGTTGCCCAGGAAGGTGGTGGAAGCCCCATCCTTGGAGGTGTTTAAGACCAGGCTGGATGAGGCTCTGGCCATGCCCATGGCAGGGTAGTAGGAACCGGATGATCCTGTGGTCCCTTCTAACCTTAACTGACTCTATGACTTGGTCTAGGTGATCCTGCTGCGGCAGGGGGATTGGACTAGATGATCTTTCGAGGTCCCTTCCAATCCCTAATGATTCTATGATTCTATGAATAGAGCCAGAAGGTTGTAGGGGATAGTGTGGCCATATGGCTAAGAAATGGGTTGGGTTTTTTTCAGCCACAGCAGCTCCTGAGCCACTATAACCCAGTCACAACCTACGGCCTGAGGCAGTAAAGCAGTTTATACCGTGCTGTGGCCTTTCACCACGATGAAGCCTTCTTTGATACTAGGCACTTCCACTGGCCACAAGCTGTTGTTTGTTCGGATAATGTCCAAATCCCACACCTCAGCCTGGAAAACAAGGATAGGCATGTGAGTTTATTTCTACAACCTACTGGTCTGATTCAGAGAAGGGTTTCTCAGATTCTTCTCTTATATCCTGACACACCAATAACAAGTATGTGACATCAACCTCCTCGTTTCCACCTGATCCGGCCACCAGATGCACAATAAAAGACAAGGTTTCAAAGGCTGGGTTTTCTTACCCTGTCCTCATGCAGCAATGCCAACGTCTGACTTCCCTCTTCACCACTCTCCTCATTATCATCCGGGATGAAAGGGCACCAGATGATTCTTCGAGAGGTGTTCAGTGGGGTATTGTCAGGTCGCTTGATGTTGACCAAGATCTCCTCTCTGATCGACATGGTTAAGGAACGTGACATCCCAGCTGCAGTTTTAAAGCTCAGCAATAACATAAGCAGACTCAGTCCTAGGTTAAATATTACTAAACCTCAAGAGGTTTTGGATCACTGACGTTCAAAAAGAAACCACAGTCTGCTAAGAAAGCAAATGAGCTGGCGTTTCTTTTCTGGTAGAAGAGGTGAAGCTTAGAAAAGTTAGTAACTCCTGAGTTTTCTTTTGCAGGGTGCAGACAGGGACAGGATGACCTCAACAGGGGCAGGCAGCCACATCACAATGTGCGATCCATGGGACTGCGGATGGACACATTAGATTTCACCATAAGCAGAGAGAAAAGCTACCACACTGCCCCCAGCAGCAGGGTTTCCCCCTACAAAGCATATCTTAAATCACCTTTGCTCCATTTGCTTTTGAAACAATGGTATGCAACTCAATTTATGAAGCCACAACCTAAGACATTTCCTGCAGCCTGACACACTAAGCAGTCACTTGCAGGAAAAGATTTAGGGTGCTGAAGCAAGCACTTAAAATATATTTCAGGACTACTGGAGGAAGAGGGATGAGAGGCTTGGAAGGCAGACAGTGAGCAGGAGAGAAGCAGCCCATCTTCTTCTCTAGGAAGGTAACTGAGGAAGTGTTAGAAGCAGACAAGAGGCGAGTAAAAAGCTTTGTCTGTATAGTGGAAGTGGCACAGTCCCTTTTGAAGACCAGCTACTACAGACTGACAGTTCTCACCGACTACTTCTGCCTCAGGAGCACTGAGGTATCACTCCCAGAATTTCAAGTAATGTGTGATTTGAAGTGATGATTGTGCTGAATCAGGCTGATTTGATACTCTGGTAGTGGCAGAACCATGAGCCTCCTCCTTGCAAGCTGCTAGTCTGCAAAGGCTACAAGCTCAGATGCAATTCTGCAGTCACACCTAACCATTACACAAAGTCTGACGCGAGGTGTATTCTGACAAGATACTGGATTTTTTCTTTATCCATGGCCAGGCGCCACACAAAGAGGTTCCCAGCCTCATCCAGACACGCCAGCTGATTGGAGTTGAGATGAGCGAAGGCCAGATCTGCCACACCACCCGTGAATCCTTTCAGCAAGGTCCGATCAGCGGTGCTGACACTCAGCACTCGCACCATTGCGGAGCCGTTACTGGCAGCTGCAGAGGAGACAGAGGGAGAAGTCACTGTTTGTTCCCATGGTTTTCCTGCAGGGCTGCATGTTTCCAGTCACCCATCCTGCCATCAGCTGGTACCGGCAGTAAACTATCAACCCCTATCGATAGGTACTGTGTTAAAAAGCCTTTCGGAGACACAGGGATGTGCCCAAACATTCAGTGAGCCTGCTGAATTCAGCACAGCAACACTGAGATGTGCTTTGCCTGGGACAAGCTGAATTCCCTGCATCTTCTGTCTCCCGAGTACCGCAAATTCTAAGCTTTCTAATTCAAAGTTCAAGTTGTTCTAATCAACTGACTTCTCAAAATTCCCAGGATTGTTCTCATGAAAGATGCCTTCATTAAATCTTATCTCAATCTTTATCTTGACCTCATGATTAAACCAATGTCCAAACTGACCTCTAGTGACAGCAAATGAGTTTTAACTAAGTTCATCTTTGGTAACCAAGAAAAAGTCGTCACTAAGGGACAGGCAGCTCAGATACATGTTCTGTAAGAGGGATGTAAAAAAACATAAACATCCACCTGACAAAAAGTATTTCTTTGTGGCCTGCATGACTGAAAAGAACAGGCTTTAGAAACAAGCAAAGCTTCCAACTTCCCCGTTTCAGGCAAACGTCACAATTTATAGACTGTACTGCTTCCACTTGTTGATGCCCAAGCAACCCTGGCAGACCACTGTTTTCTGTAGCATTGCTCTACCCAAGTTTTCACACCTTCCAGAAGGGTGAGACACTAAAACTGTTCCAAAACAACCTCAACAAAGGAAAAACAGAGGCACAGAGTAAAAGATTTTACCAAAGGCCAGACAAACAGATGGGTACCAGAATTAAAAAGAAAGGGAAGAGCTGATGGAACCCCAAACTCCATGTGATTATAGAAGAGCAGAGACATTGCAGACCACCAGGTGTTCATTTGTTTCATGTATGTTGTGAATCTTTTCCAGAGTTGTTCTGCCTCTCTCTTGTACTGTCAAACATGCTGCATCCGCATAGCTCTTTGGCTCCTCTAAATTTAGCCTTCAACTCAACTCTAAATTCATGCACGCAAATCCATCGCCAACATTGATCTGCTCAAATTACTATGGGGCTGCTCCTAGGCTTAGCTACAGAGAAGCTTGCTCGCTGCAGAAATATTGAATTAGAGGCGTGATCTGAACATGAACATAACGTCCAGTGAAACAAACACAGTCCTTCAACTCTTCCTCCATCCCCACCAAGTCCTTCTCTTCCTTTTCTGACTTCAGAAAAACTTTACTTCTCAGTGGAAACTCTACTACACGAGCACTTCTCTCCCCTGTAGGTCCAGCTTCACTTCTATTCCCTCACCAACAGCACCCTGATCTGGGTATTGCAGGATATGGTTCATTTATTATCAGTTACCTACAAACTCTGCCTCTTTTAGAGATACAGAGCAAAAGAATACAAACCACGTCCAAGAAAAATGGCATCTCACCTCTAATGGCATACGCCAGGTAAGAGTTGGAGACAGCTATCAGATTGCCATAGTAGTATTTCTGCTCCCAGTCATATCTAGCAACGGGTTGTATCTTCACCTGCTCAGGAGGAAGCAAATAAAATATGAGAAATGGCTGCAATGAACTTTCTCCTGAAAACTGAAGATACCTTGGCCAGGCTCTGCAGTAACAGTAACAATTAGCTACAGCATGCTGCTCCCTTGTTAAGCTCCTGACAAATTTCTACCTTATTACAATCTCCTACAACAGAGAAAAGAAGACTGTAATTTCTGTTTAAAATATTCAAGTGTGAGCTGAAGTGACTGAAAACAAGGAGAGACTAAATGGTGCTCTCCCTTCGACTTACCTTGTTACTCCCTCTGGCCTTACTGGTGATGCTGGAATCACTGCTGGCCACTATCTCTACATCTTTTGCTGATATGATGACGCAAGTGGAGCTATCATCACCAGAAAGGCAGCTTTGAAGAAAAACGGGGGGGGGGGAATTCATTAAAATTTTCAGAGAAAGAGAAGGAAAGTCAAATACTTACAATTGTATGAGATTAATTTAAAACTAGATAGATTTTACCGACGTATTCTATAAGCTTATGTTCTCTTGCATGTAAGCAGTAAAAGCACATGTGCTGCCCAAATCACATTGACATCTATGTGCAACTCGGCACAAAGTTATATGTACACACCTAGCTTGGGATCATCTGTCTTGGTTTTAGAGCCTTGCTAATTTATCTTCTGCTCCTATTTAAACAGTCCTGTTCTACTCCTCTCTAAACAGCTCTGCTGATATTCCCTGGTTCCTGCGCAGCGAGGGGGCAGGTTCCACAGATCAAAAGCTACAAAAGCTCTGACCAGCAGTCCAGACTCACAACTTGTACCTGAAATCAACAAATCAGACACCCAGCATGCTCGTCCACACACCTCAAAACTTGTTTCTATCATTGTCACTTCATTCCTTGCCTTTTTTTGACCAAACTTACATTACTTGCTTCTCCTGCAGGGCTCCCAAAGAAATGCTGCGATGTACTGGCTTAGACAAAGATGGTCCATCTCCGGCCACGATGGGATCAGGCACCAGCAGTCCATTCAGGTCTCCATTATATGAATTTGATGGTCTCTGGTTCTCATTCACTGAGCCTAGGGAAACGCACAACCAATTGCACACGGTGCCAACCAGAAAGACAAAGCCCTGGGCAAAATGCACAGTTCCCTGTCAGGATCTGCTGGTCTACCGGGTAGAGCAGGCTGAAATGGTTGGGAAAAGTATTCTTCTCCAAAAGGCATGTGTAAGGGACCTGCCATGTAACAAAACTCCACCCAAACGAATGACGCCTCAGCTCCTACCCTACACAAGCAATGCCAACACAGGAGAAATGCATCAAAGAACAGAGACAAGGAACTCACTGGGTTCAAGCAGCAAATACTCCTGGTTCAGAATGATTAAGCTGGAATTCAGCTTTACCAAACCATGTGACTATTCAAAGGGCCCCTGAAAGGTTGTTTCTGGTGCTCATGCTGCACAAGGATCTCTTTGGTGATCTGCTGCTGTGCTGGGGTGGCCTGGCATTAATAATACATTTGATACTTTACAAAATTGTGATACCCAACCTCAAAGTCCAGTTCTTTGAGTAACTGAATTATGGAACTGTGCAGCTGTGCCTATGGGATTCCCAGACTTTTCCCTCAGTCCATAAGCCATAGAATCATGGAGTGGGTTGGGTTGGAAAGGATCTTAAAAGATCATCCAGTTCTAACCCCCTGCCATGGGCAGGCCCACCTCTCACCAGACCAGGTGGCCCAGAGTCCCATCCAGCCTGGCCATGAACACTTCCAGGGATGGAGCAGCCACAACCTCCTTAGGCAGCCTGTCCCAGTGCCTCAGCACCCACATGGTCAGGAACCTCCTTCTTACATCTAATCTTGAAGGAGGTTCCTCTCTATTTCAATAGCAAGGAAACAGTAGTTAACAATCCCCACTAGACCAAGCCCACTCCTTCTGCATTTAGACATCAGAATAGCAAGTCAAACTCTTCCATCTAAGCAAAATCATCTCTTGAAATTTCTACCAGTTTGAAAAAATGACGTTCCTATCCTGTTGCCAGGTAACAACTGCTGCTGAGCTCTTGTAAAATGGCTGCTCCCAGGACTAGGAGGACCATCGTCACATGGAATAAACCTCAGTCTAACTGTGGGCAAGAAGTAGAGTCTTTGGAAGCAACACAACCTTTCTGTTACCGGGGGGGGCTTCTAACACATCAGGATGAGTGCTGCTGCCTACAGAAATAGCTGCAACTGTTATTCGCCCACCAGAATAATTTTTAATATGTGGCTGTTTATGAACAGAGCCTTTAAATCGGCAGCTACACCATGGGGAAAAAAAGGTCTGTGGAGTTAGAGGCTGTCCTGAGTATAAATCCACCACAGTGAAGTTCAGGAATGGCCTTAGTCCATCCCTGTCTTAGTAGGAACCAGACAAGCACTGATGCTACTTTCATACAGTCCTGACAGTGTAAAAGAAGGGCAGAAGCTCAGTGTTAAGTAGGTACACGAACAAACCCGAAGTGTTAGCCCAGACTGGCAGATCCAGGCTTTCAAAGGGGAACAAGTATGGTAGCATTCACCACCTTTTCAAGAGGAGCAATCACAGCAGAAATACTGAACTCTTTAGAGCAAGGAGTGTTTCTTGTCACCTGCGTAGACAGCACTCAGGGTGTCATACTGCTGCTTGTAGCTGTGTGCACCTAGAGCTGAATGACCATCTTTGGGACAACAGCCTTGGAAAGCAGCTGCACTGGTCTCTGCCTCATATTGAAGTCTGTAAGCAACACCTAGAGTACAACAAAAACTGTAACCACAGAGGAGCCTGACCACAGCCACTTTATACCAGACAAGATTAGCAAGTCATAAGGCTGCTTCTATTCTCTTTCAAAAGCCTTGAAGGCTTCTGCAGCTTCCCTTACCTCTAACATCCTGATGGGGTTATCAGAGACTTTTCAGCTAACACACATGTACTCTTACTCTTTGCTTTATTACCTCTGGTTCTTTCAAGTCTGTTTGCTCTCACTCAGGCAGGGATTTTTGTTCTGTGAGTGACCACAGACACCTGACTGCTTGACTTCCTGTCCATTTGTTCCTTTTCCTCTCCACTGTCACCCTGCGCACTAGAGTTGATAGAGAAAGTATCAAGAAAATGAATAGGAAAGAAAAAATGAAAATAAATAAGCAACAGTGAGTAATAACTCCTTTGCTTCATCCAGCAAGAAAAGTTGCTTCAGGGGAAAGTCAAGTAATCCCGAGGAAACAGAAATCATTTCCCACCCATGACACATCCTTTTAGTTCAGAAACTGCCAGTGAAAAGAGTGTTCCCTGTTCTGGCACTAAGTTCTCCTTTCTATCTTTCAAGTACAGAGTGCCACACCATGAAAGAACTTTTCTCATTAGAATTGTAATCTGAACGCAGCCAAGTGCTCCGGAAACAAGAGAAACTACTTCAAGTAATGAGAAGCTTCTTGAGGGGTAGTAAAAGTAATGAAGATGTTTTCCTGCAGGTTAGTTCCATCATCCCATATCCCTTTCACAGCAATCACCTGGTCCAAGTGCTCATCCTTTCAGGGAATCACAGAACTGTTTAGGCTGAAAAAGACCTTCAATCTCATTAAGTCCAACCACTAACCCAACTATCTCAAGGCCATTGCTAAACAATGTCCGTGAGCTCCAAACTTCCATTGAAACTTTGAAACACGTCCAGGGATGGTGATTCAACACCCTCACTGGGCAGCCTGTTCCATGGCCTGATGACACTTTCCATGCAGAAGTTTTTCCTAATGTCTGACCTAAACTTACCCTATACAGCCAAGCAAAAGGGAGTACACATGGCAGCAGCTTTAGAACAACTTTAAGTGTGTCAGGACACTTAAAAGCTCTGTTACTCCTGCCTCTCCCTCAGCAAGAACACAACACGGGCATAAACTCTGTCCTCTACCCAGAAGTTTTTGCAAACCTGTACCAGTTGTGGTCTTCTTCAGACCACTGCCTCATCAGGTTTGACCAAAACAGCGTGGTAGGCTTGAAATGATGTGAGGGGGCTGAGAGAGATACTCACCTGTAGCATAAGAGGTTCCATCTGAACATAAGTAAAAAGTTTCTGTGCAACAAGGGTAGCAGAGCCCTAGCCCAGGCTGCCCAGAGGTTGTGAAGTCTCCTGTTCTGGAGAGATCCCAAAGCTGCCTTGACATATTCCCGAGGGATTTGCTCTACGAGATCATGCTCTAGGAAATGGGCTGGACGGGACCATCTCCAGAGGTCCCTTCCAAACTCCACCAGTCTGGCATTCTGTGAAGACTCACAGTCCCTTTAAAGGAGGCATTTGTGATCCCACCGCACATTCAAGCACGGTTGCTCGGGGAGGTTGTGGCTACTCCATCCCTAGAAGGGTTTAAAGCCTGGTTGGATGGGGCTCTGGGCAGCCTAGTTGAAGACGCCCCCGGACATTGAAGGGAACTGGAACTGGATGGTCTTTAAGGTCCCTCCCAACCCAAACCATCACCGGGTCCCGTCCCGCACAGCGGGGCTCGGGCTGGGCCGACACTCCCCTCCCACCGCCTCCGCTCAGGCCCCAGCGGGACCCTCTCCGGCCGGGCCCCGTGCGCAGCCCCGCCCGTCCCGGGCCTCCCGCTGCCCCGGTCCCGGCCCTGTCTCTGTCCCTCACCCCCTGGCCGGTCCAGTTTGAGGATGTCTCGCAGGTGCTGGGTCGCGTCCTCGATGTCGATGCTGGAGGAGGAGGCCATGGGGCCCGGCCCGCGCCACCGCCAAGCCCCGCTGCCGCCACCGCCACCCCCTACGCTTCCGCCTCCGGGCCGGGCCCTCCGCGCCGGCCGGAAACCGCCGCCGGGAACGACCGTTCCGGGGCTGGACCGGGTGTCACAATAAATAGGGACCCCATCAGGGCCTGGGTCAGGACAGAATCCATCACAAAGAGAGTCCCGCGGGCTCCTGACGGGTAAAAGAAGTCCCAAGACCCACCCTCCCCACAGGCTGCCTGACCCTGCAGGTGACAGCTGGGCCCAGCCCAGAGCTTGCTCTGAACATGAGACAGAAAATGTATTTGGCCTCAAGAGTGATCAGAGTATCAAAATATTAAGGAATAGTGATATAGAAACAGTTTTTCACTGTGGGAGCGGTGACACACAGGCACAAGCTGCCCAGGGAAGTCATAGTCACAATACTCTGGAAGGTAGAAATCAAGTGACAAAACAACACAGCAACTGACCCCGTCGAACCTGCAGCTGCCCAGCCATCACTCCCTGTTTCCTCCCTTAAACATGGCTGGGCATGCTGTCAGTTTGGTACCGAACGTGCCTTGTGCTGCTTCTGTTGCATTCCAATTCCTGCTGAAGTTCTAACAGCAGTACTCCGTGACTTCATTCCATGATAGTCTGCTGTCAGTCTCCACATGCTGTTAGATTTCTGCCCTGTCAAAACAGGACTGTTGAAGAGTCACTGTGTCTTGCTGGTCACTTTTGTCTCTCCAGTCGGTGGAGCAACTTTTGCATGGGGATCAGGGAGTCTCGGTTAGTATGGTACTGATGCTGGTGTACCACTGTGGCCATGATGGCTTCCTGCTGCTCTTCCATCCTCCGTAACCCCTGCAGAGCTGTTCCTCAACCCTCTGTAACCCCTTCAGTTGCCTCCCACTCCAAGGCAGATCTGCCAAAGGCCCACCTTCTGCGTCCCTGAAATACCCTCCCCTGAGGCCATCTGTGCGATTTTCTGGGCCAGTCACTCCAATTTACTTCAGCTTCCAAAGCTGTGAGCTGTTGGGGCTCCCTGTCAGCCCAGAAATACCAGTGGGTTGTTCTTTCCCTTGATGACATTGAAGTGCTTGGAGTGCCGCTGTGCACTAGAGCCCTGTACTCCTGATTCAGATCTTTAGAAATCACCTCCAGCACAACCAGTTCGCTCAAGTCCAGAGAACCTCCTCTGTGTTGGTCACCACTTGCCTGGGTGACATGAGACATCTTCCTTTGAATAGGGCCCTTTCCTTCACACCTGACAGAAGCCACCTCCAGCCGAGCGCTCATGTCTGTTTCCCAATCACCTTGTCAATGCCCTCTTCCCTAGATGGGTGTCAGGGATTAATTCGATGGGGGGGGGCATCTGACCCCAGAGATGACAGAAGACACCTTGGGGACCACTCAGTAGCCCTATTCCTTCCCTGGCCTGTATGTGGGGTGCAGAGTCAGTGCTGTGGGGTTTGCAGCTTCTCCTGGTTCACAACCTCTCTCACATGTTTAGTCACGGTTCATGTGCTCAGGAGTTGGGCGAGAAAATTTTCTCTCCCTCTTCCTTTCCCCTCTAACTCCACCTTTCCTCCCTTGTTCTTTATATTCTTTCTCTCCGGATCCAGTCCTCTGGGGTTGGATCATTTCCCCCCACACTCTTTACTTTTTCCCCCTATCACTCTCGCCTTTATTAATGTTTCTTTTCTCCTCCCTCTTTATTTCCATGTCCTGCCTGTGGGGATCAGGTGTTTCGGCATTTGGGGTTTGTTTTTTCTTTCTTCTAACTGTCCTTTTTGTTCTTGTTACAAACCTGGTTTTCACTTCTCTCTCCTGTATATTTTCCCATTTTCTTCATGTTTGAAGACCCTGGAAATCTAAACCAGCACAGGGGATGCACCTGCCCCAATACTGGCCAAACCTTCTCAGCTGTAATTCCTGGGCCAGTAAGTTGTGTGGGTTTTTGTTGGTTTTTGGGTGGTTTCTCTATGGCAGGAGGTGGGTGACCAACACACAGCAGCACCAGTGTTCTGTGACAGGTAGGAGAGAGGCTGGAATTTGCAACATTTGCCAGCCTTTGGAGGATTAACTTTTGTTTTCTTTGTCTGACTGTGCCACTAGTGCTGAAGTAATTCCTCGTCTGCACGGCAAGAGCTGCTCCACTCTGCCTGTTGGTGCTGCTCTGCCCTCCTGGACAGCAGACAGCACTGCCTACCAGTGATGCCAGCTGAGAAAATGGGCAAAATGCTCAGTGTCTGCTCTGAACGTAAGGGCTGAGCAAATATCTGTAACAAGCGTTGCTTGGGAAGCAAAGTCTCTGTGTTGCCTAAAGGTAATGAGTCCTCAGTGCAAGAGAGACAAGCAGCTACTTAGTGGCCAGAATCCAGTGCAGAGACACGGAAGTGATCAGGGGGCTGAAGTATCTGCCTTAGAGGAGAGGCTGAGAGAGCCGGGGCTGTTCAGCCAGGAGAGGAGGAGGCTGATGGGGTATCTCATCAATGCTGATCAGTATCTAAAGGGTGAGTGTCAGAAGGATGGGACCAGGCTCTTCTCAGTGGTGCCTAATGACAGGACAAGGGGCAATAGCACAAACTGTAACACTGGTGGTTCAACCTATACATAAAGCAAAACTTTTTCCCCAGTGACAGTAGCAGCCCAGAGAAGTCATGGATCTCCTGCTCTGGAGAGATGCCAAAGCTGCCTGGATGTGCTCCTGTGGGATCTGCTCTAGAGGATTCAGCTCTGGCAGGGGGTTGGAGTGAATGATCTCCAAATCTCCACCAGTGCGTGAGAGGCAAAAAAGCAACCTAGTTTAGTGGGAAGTACTCCTGCCCATGGCAGAAGGACGGAACTAAACAATCTTTAAGATTTGTTCTAACCCAAATCAGTTTGTGATGCTCTGAGTCCATGAACAGGTGTGTGAAAAAGAGGCAAGCAAAAGCCCAAGAATGATCTACTTGCTCAATTTTAGGGGGAAAACTGTTTTGGACTTGTAACTGCCAAAAAAGTCTAATTTTAGATAGTTTTTAAACTAACATCCACCAGTTTTTTGAATCTGACTTTCAAGCCACCTCTTTCTTGGCTTACTGAGCTCATTAGTCAAAGGACAACCCTGCTGTTGCAGAGCAGATCCTTCTGCAGGGCAGGGCTCATGGGACAGATCTATTCTTAGACCCCCTCCTCTGCCAGGCTTCTTTTAGATCTGGAGCTGCAACACAAAGAAGGAATGAATAAGCATGATGCAGCACTGACCGGGAGGTTCCTGACATCAGCTTCTCAGAAAGCTGTTGATTCAAATGTCAAAGCAGCCAGATTTAAGACTCAATCATCCCATCCTAGGGTTTCCTGAAGTGCCAAAACACGAAGTTCCAGTTTCTCCCAACTCTGAAAGCCTACGTTTGAGCAAAGTGTGCTAAACCTGTGAAAACTGGGATCTAACATCTTAGTGAGGTCTAAGGATGATTCAGGTCCTCTGTCCCCTCCTGTGCTGGCAAGACTAATTTGCTGTCCCTTTGCTGGTGGGACACTGCCACCTGTAGGGAGGAGGACACATGACAGCCAACCACAATACTAAGAAGGGATGCTAGAAAAACATCACCAAACACACAAGTCTGACCAGGGCTTTAGAGCTGGAGATGCACTCCAGGAGGACAGCACTGGATTGACACCCAGTGTAAAGAAAATACAGCCGCAGAGTTTAGCTTTGAGGGTGACCATGACAAAATCTTCATAGTACCTGTTAAGGGGCTTGTCTAAAAATGAGGATTATGAAGAGCCGTTTTATGTCAGGGAATGCAGAAATAGGATGAGCAGTAAGTTTTAAATTGAAAAGGGAGTTTTAGGTCAGATCTTTGGAAGAAATTTCTCCCTGTGAGGCTGCTGAGGCACTGGAACTGGCTGCCCACTGAGATTGTGGCTGCTCCATCCCTGGAAGTGTTCAAGACCAGGATGGATGGGGTTCTAGGCAACCCGGTGTACCTGCCTGTGGCAGGAGGTTGGGACTGGATGATCTCTGAGGTGTCTCCAACTACAAACCAGTTTGTGCTTCCGTGATTAACTGCTGGCTACCGGGACCATTGTCAGTTACTTTTGAGGCATTTATCTTACTAATACATAACAGTAGAGAGCAAACAGGTCAATGCTCTGTCATCCCGTGACACTGAAAACTGAGCTCAAAGTCTCTGCTGGAAGAACTGCTGAGAGGAAGGGGAAAAAGAAGACATACGGCTAAGGGTAAAGTGATCTCCTTCCCTGGTAAAACACTGTCCTTCAAGATGGAGTGTTAAGTTTGTAGGCATCTCCCCAGCAGGTAGGCGTACTGTATCCAAAGCTAAGTGGCACTGTATCCTCTATATCCAACTCATTAAAACCATTTAAACTGTTAAGAAAATCTCATGGGTTTTATTGTGTAACGTAGCATTGAAACATCTGAACAAATCAGTATCTGGGCTGTACAGGCTGCTGTTCTTTCATTTCTTTGGGTTATAGAACATCTTGTCAGTACATAAACAACAACCTTCTGCATTAGAGATTCTTTCCAAGGCATGCTGGTACAACACAAATTTCTCTTGTCAAACGCAGCTAAGTCTAAACTTCCAAACATCATGCACAAGAATCTAGTGACAACGTAAACTCAGCAGAAGGGCAGGTCACAGGTCTTGCTTGCTCGCACTCTGCGGTGCTGCAGGTTTGTGTATGATATTTGGAATGTTCCGTGAGTGTGAGTAATACCAGTAAAAGGAGAGGAAAAAAATAACCCAAAACAAAACAAAAAGCACGTCTCTCTCGGGGTTGCCAGCTCAGCCAAAGTTGTGCAGTGCTAGCCTGAACATGTCATTGGTGCAAACCCAGGCATCATTGATGTTCTTTAATAGAAATATCTGGTGGAATCCCATGATAGGATCTTCATCAGCCTGTAGGAAGAGGGGGGGAGGGAGGAAAACATTCAAAAAACTGTCCTGATGAGAAATATATTCAAAGTGACTGTTAATGATTATGTCACATTAAGAGTCACATCTTACCTCAAGAGACACAAAATCAACCCCAAGTTCTGCTCCAAGGAGCACTTAGGGCCAACGAACAACCACATCCTGCCAAAGCACCCGAAGTTGCATTTTCTGTAAGACCTGCAGACATCTCCTTCCAGCAGCTTCACAACACATCCCTGACTCAGTGCTGAACTACAAACTTGCTTAGGGCTATGCACAGGAACCAAGAAGTTTCACATTTCATCTGTGGCTGCTGTATTTGATGACAAGAGGGGGGTTCTGTTAAAGTTGGTACCAAGACATGGCCTGAACAATCTAGGTGATGGGCTGGGCTGCTGAAAGCATTCCCAGAGCTGGCACAGCTGGCCAGCAAGGCAGCACTTCCCACTTCCAGAAACAGCTTGAAGGGAGCAGACCATCTTGCTAGAGCTGCGATGAGATGTTCCAGGCATGAGAACATGCAGCCATGCCTCAATTCCTGCCTTGGACAACTCAACCAGGCAGGTCATGGTGCTCGCACTGTATTTACCCTATTACTGCAAAAGCAGAAAACAGCATTAGAGGCAGAGTAGTTCTCCCACCTAAGCATTTATGACATCACACAGGAGGTTAAAGCCTCCAAATAACTTTCCCATACTGGCTGGAAAGGACACTATGTAATGTCAACAGCACTCAGTATCAAAGCTGCAGAACAACCTCCTGATGCTGAGTGCATGAGTGTATTCAGTTCAGCGTTCTGGGAGGATTTTAAGCTCTGTTCTTTCAGCACATGACTATTCAGCTTCAGAAAAGGGGAAAAAAAATGCATAAAAACAGAAAAGCAGCAGTCAGGTTAGCATGTGGAACAGCCTGTCAGAGTGGTGAACGTTACCAGCAGTGCTCTACCATTGCGCACTGAGAACAGCAAACGCAAAGGTCCGAGAACAACGTAGGCTACAAAACTAAAAAATCCCACATTTTCACTTCAAGCCGTCTCAGTGATAAAATGACTGTGGAGTAAGCTGGCTTTCAGGAGGAGGTTTCCTCTGAGTCTCCTTTCTCTAGTTCACTCCCCACCCCCACCTCAGTTCCCTCAGCAGCTCCTGAGAGCGCTGGTGCTCCATTCAGACCCTTGCCCAGCTTCACTGTTCCCAGACTGCATCTACACAACCATACTAAAGGATGAGAAACCCCAAAAGCTTTACAGAATCTGTAAGAACCTGCTGTCTGGTCACAGGACCACAATGCTGCAAGCTGTGATCTGCCTAACGGCCACACAATAACGTTTAAAAACATGACTGTGCCAAACCAGGGGCAGGTGTCTGGCCCACCACATTGAGTGTACAAGGCAGTCACATCATTGTGCTGTGATGGTGGCTGGAACCCACATTCAACCTTTCAGGTCCACATTGCCCAGTTAACAGCACAGCCTGTGGGAGTTTGAGTGGTTTAATGCCAGAGGTGCCACCTGGAGTTAATAGAAAAAAGAAACCTAAACAGAAAAGAAACCTAAACCTACAAGAAACTGAGTTTGGAGGTTGGCTTGAGTTCTGACTTGGCAGCATAGCTGGACTAAACCCTGACAAAGCTAACTGATTATTTTAACCACTGCTAACCAGCTTAATCGTCACACTTTTAACAGCAGAGTAAACTCGGACCTTACTGCAGCAGGGTAAGGGAAATATTAATGCCTCTTGAGCCCGTATGATATTTGTATATATGGGCAGTATGCAAATATGCCTGGCAGGAACACTCAACTGCCAAATTCCAGGTATTTTACCTAGTGTTACTTACCTGAAAGAGTGTGCAGTTTGTCAAGTCTTGAACAGTAGAAGGATAACACCCCAAAGCAATGTTATCAGTGCTCCTTTGCCTTTACCAGTGCCCCCTTCCCTCTTCTCAGTGTTCCCCTCCCCACTAAGGGAGTATTTTAATGTTTTAAGATATCAGATGATTTAGAAACCTGCAGAACCCTTGGGGGTTTTGGACAGAAGCTTTTGTCGAGCTGTAACGGGAAGAGTTTACCTTAAGCTGCCCCACTACCATACTGAGTATACAGCTGTCAGGTGTAGGTTGGTGGTCTTGTGCTGTGATGCTGTGTTGTATTTTTTGGAAAGGGAGGCTCTGCAATGAGAAGAAACTAAAGTAAAGACATGTTCAGCCATTCATTATTTCCCTTCCCAAACAAAGATCAAACAAGTACATTAAAAGGCGTCAGACAGATTGGGTCACACTGCGTGGAAGGTTGCTGCATCTCAGCCCAACTCAGGCTGGCTTGATCCTAACAGTTGTTGGTTTTCAAGTCATGAAATATGTCACCATACAAGTTATGGAGCACCTTTTCCTAGACTAATTACGCTGCCCCAGGAGCTTCAGTTCAGCACAAGCTGAAGGTTCACATGATGAAGGCACAAAGCTTCTCTGCTCTGAACGGTATTAAATGATTGTTTACCAGATCACTCCAAATTAATTTGTTTGACAAAGTGACCACATGCAGTGTAGCTGACCAAGAATCAGGAATCAACTTCTCCACCTTTCCTTGACAACCGTACCTGAGGAGAACCAACACAGCAACAGGCACTGTGTCTGTGCCACATACCGGCAGAAGCTGAGGAGAAGGAGGAGGAAATGCCAGGAAGTTGTGTCAGGGGAGGTTTAGACTAGCTTTAAGAAAAATGTCTTCATTGAAAGAGTGGTCAGGGATTGGAACAGGCTGCCCAGAGAGGTGGTGGAGTCACTGTCCCTGAAGAGCTTCAAAAACCATAGATCTGGCACTAAGAAACATGGTTTAGTGGGTGGGGTTGGGTTGGGTTGACAGTTGGACTTGATGATCTTGGAGGTCTCTTCCAACCTTCATGATTCCATGAGATTAGATGCACAGAGTACAAAGAAAAAAGCTTTACCTGCTCATGGAACAAATGCAAGTCTGGCTAGAGTTTAGTGTCCAAAGGTCAAGCAGGAGAAACATCAGACTTTCTAGAAGGCATCTAGGTACAAGGACAGGAGCCTCAAGCACAGTCTTGGCTCCACAAGCATCAGGCTCTGGGAAGAATACCTGGAAGTTCAATCCTTAGATAACAGGGAACACAGAAACTGTGGAAGGGTAAGGACTTGGAGAGGCACAGGAAGTGCACACAGAAGCCCTATAATCAGAGGGACACTATTCAAGAACACTCTCTAATAGAGCTTGCAGTGCTTCCTCTTGGCTGGGAGGACAAGCCCAACCCACCATGAACTCCCAAGTGAGCCAGCTGCTTTCTAACAGCAAGCAGACAAAACCCACAGCAGTCAATAGAATCATAGAATATTTTCCAGGGTCACCAACCCAAACACTGTGTGCAGCGTGCCCACACGGCCTGCCCTTCCTATGACAAGGGGCCTGTGAACTCTGGTCCCATCTCAGCATAACCACTTCTTGTCCAAGTCCTCCAAGAAGCCTCTATTGAGAAGGCAGAGGAGTGAAGGGGAATGAATGTGGTTGTATACAAAGCCCAGCTTTTGGTGTGACAAGGTGACAGAAGGAAAGGCTTCAGAGTGAAGAGCTCTGCAAAATGGTTACAAAGAGCCAAAGCCAGGTGAGAAGGGGCCTGTTTCAAGTACCTGATTGACCCCTTCAGAGAGAAGCACCCCAACGGCTGGGCAGCCGCCCAGCGTGCTACTCTTGTGATGGAGTGTGGGCAATCCTACTAAAAAGACTGGAGTCAGCGGACAGGAAAGATCATGGGTTTTTAGGATAGACAGAAGGTACCTGAAAAGGAAGGTTGCTTATGGACATCCATCTGTTCTGGAGAGGAGCATTTCTTGATATGAAGAGTATAATAAAAGCAACTGACGAGTGAGAAGCCACAAAACCAACAAGGTTTTGACTATCCTCTGACACTAAAACTGGGCTGGGTTTTCACTACCAAAACTGTGGGATTCTTCTTGAGGTCAAATTACAGAAAGTCTGCAAGAATAAAGTCAAGTGGCTTAAACTCCTGGCAGGAAAGTTACCTGTCCGGCTTCCTCCTTGGTCAAGGAGGTTCATAGAAATACAGGATTCTCTCCAATGCTGTGTAATCAGGCTATATTAGCATCATCTACCAAAACAGGATGAAAAGATGCTATAGTGTTGCTACTGCACAGCAGAGAACTTGCTGTAAGAAGAAATCTGTCTCTTGGTGCTCACACTGATTAATCAACTTGGCACTGAACACGAGACGGCATAAATAGAAAACAATTCCCATGTCAAACTGTCAGTGATCTGCTGTGCTAAGAAGCTCCAGAAGCACAGTCTGAGTAGGTCAGTACATGAAGCTGAAGCCACTCGACACTGACAGTGGCTGCTGGAAAACATTAGAGCTCTTGTAAGTTGATACAGCCAGGCCGCAGGGGCCAGTGGAAGGGCACAGAATAATTTCAGTGTTTCTTCCTTTAAAACAGTTAGCTGCAAATGAGAAAAGGTCTCCCCAAGGTGATGCAACATGTCTTCACTCACTAAGCAAGGCTGTGCAAAGGCACATGGATCCAGAAAAGCCCAACCGGCACTACAGACAGGGAGGGGACAGATGAGTAACACTCTGGTGGAAAGGGGCCCATCTGAACTGAGTCAGATCCAAGTCAGCAGTGTGAGACACTGGGGCCAAGCAAATGCTTGTCTGGTTGGGTATCTAAATGGCTGCTAGCCCAGAAGTCTAAAGAACACCAAGTACATAAACAAGCAACTCTGGAGCTTGAGTATCTACTCGTCTAGAAGGGAGCAGCTGCACACTGGACTATTCTGAGGTGTGTGAACTTCTCAAAGGCAGCACAGACCCAAGGGCATTAAAGATGCCCTGGAGGGAAGTGGTGACTGTACAAGTGTTGGAGTTACAGATTTTTTGTTCTCCATGTATTAAGAGTGTCTGCCTGGTACACTGTGCTCCAAAGTGAAGGGCCAAGGACCTCGAGGATGCAGCTCCACCTATCTTGCAAGAGAAACAAACTTTTTAGTTTAGTGACCGTGTGTAAATACACACAGCTTTATAAGAGAAGCCCAAAAGGTAAATCTCCTCCATGTTTAAGTATATGAGCATGGAGAGTTTCAGTCTCTCTGCAGAAAGAAACACTTTCCTCTCCCTTGTAAAGAGGAAACAGTGGTGTTGAAGTCCTGACCCATAACAGCTGACAAGTGCAGCACTGAGGATAAGCCAGGTTCTCCACTACAGAACTTATTTACAGCTCATGAGAAACCAAATTGTTCCTGATAGTGGCTTGCCTGGCCTCTGGGCAGACCCAAATAACAGGTTTGCTGTTGTGACTTCCCTGGCAATTAAAAAAAATTAATTCCTCTAGATCATAGGGTCAGCTTTGTAAAAAAAAAATGCATCAATAACACCAGGTGCAGTCACAAAACCTCACAAACCAGCAGAATCAATTAACATCCCCCACTAGAGCTGCTAATGAAACAGTTAAATCACATTTTTGGAAGACCAAAAGTTGGAAGCACAAGTCCTGCATTCAAGCATCTTAAACTGCTGACACTAAAATAAAAATGTTGGTAGCAATTCATTTCTAGTCTTTGGAGCAGTTTCCCAAAAACATTTGAGAAGGATTCTGGACTTACAGAGAGTTTTTCAACAATAGCTGCTTTGCCCTGGAACTGCTGTCCTTCCCACGTAAGGCATGATGCATCAATCTGGGGGAAAAGAAACCAAAAAATTCATCAACCTGCTCAGGTAAGTCTTAAGAAATCCTGGTAAGAGACTCTACTTGCTTGGCACACATCCTTACATCCCAGCTCTTTCAAAACTACCCCAAAGAGCAGTTGAAAGAAACCACCAAGAAAAACTAAAAACATTAAAGAATAATTCAGTTGATTAATATTTCATTATCACTATCACGATTCCATCAGCAAAAGTAAAGATTCTGGGATCCCAAGGCAGTTAGTTTTTGTAAGAAAAGCCCCAAGACACACACACAAAAATAAATCCTATGGACACAAAGCTAGGCAAAGAACAAGAAATCAGATGAGACAAACTACAACCATCTCAGGTACCGATTTGCACATCCTGCTCACACCCTGGAAGGCAGAACATGCCTCTCGAGGTTTTCTAACAACCTGCACTGTGTAGCATCAAGTGACTTTGCTGGTTCAGCTTCTAAACTCTTCCAGCATTAGAAGAATGTTCTAAGCAGGTGGTGTTAGAACAGCAACAGGCAAGAAACTTTCTGTTCTTCTCAGGACACTGTTTGAGCCAGAGATGCAGTATTCTACAGCTCTACTGTGTAGCTCTGCCTTCTCAAATGTAGCTTTAACCCTGGCAAACAGACTGTAAATTGGTGTTTACTGAGGTCAGCACCTGACTGCTGCCACTTCTGTTGCCCCATAGCCAAGCCCCTAGATCATGGATGGCTCAACTTTCCGCTGCTTTCAGTTTAAATACCTCCAGGGACACCATTTCCAGCTCTTTCCCCATCCAGCTTTCATGGATACTCTGAATGCCTCATAAGTAAACATCAGATACCAAAGAACCATTGTGTGCTCTCTGGTGGGTTATCCGAGCCCTGTTTTTAACCCACAGCACACCCAAGAGCCTATTTATCAGACATTCACACTGTGCTGAGCCCACACAAGAATCACAACCACTCTGAAAAGGCTTCTGGTCCTTCATCAGAAGGAATTACACAGTGCAGGAAGAGCTGACAGAATGCAAAAAGGGATCAGGGGCCACAACACAATGCATTTTCCCTTCCAGTACCTGAAGGGTACTTTTCTGAAGAAACTCCTCTAACACAGAGAAATTGTGAGCTTGGTTCACTTTCACCACACAAACAGGATCCCATCCTCCACAGCTTAGGAATCACCCTAATCAATAGTTCTCCTGACCATCTTTGGTGTATCTGCACTGCATGGGGAAAGGCAGAAAGCCCCTAAAGGTGGGAAAAACCCAGGGCTTTGCTGTGTGAATTTTCCAGGAATTTCAATGAGCCTGTGCTTATCACCAATCTTCTGAGGCCTGAATGTGCTTTGGTAATGACAAGTGAGCAGCTGCTTCAGTGCCTTCAGGGCTGAAGAAAGGCTGCTTGGTTTTGTTGCTTTCCAGACTTCTATGTACACAGAATCCAGCAGATAGCAAACACACAACAACCCCCAGAGCAAAAATCAGCCCTGCGCTGGGTGATTCTGATATGAGGAGAGGTGTTAGACCAACAATTTCAGCCCTCAAGAACTGTGTGAAGCTTCATACAATTCATCCAATGTATGAAAAACAGGTCAGAAAAACAGGATATGCTGCTGGAAGACTTGTAAGACTTGAGTGTCCTGCTGACATGCCTCAGCCACCCATTAGCACTCCTCATCACTAGCAATCAGCTCTACGCTTTGTGTATTCTGGAGCAGTCTTCCCCAAAAACTAAAAGCTGATGTTCTTTGAGTTTGTTACTCTCAGTGTGGAAACAAAATCTAGTTTGCCCCAAATAAGAACACCCCCCAAAACCCTACCGTTTTAAAAGGTATTTAAAAGGAATTTAAAGTTATTTTACAAACCCTATATATTCAAACAGGATTCCAAATTTTAAATCTATTCTAATGTTCTGAGGATCAATAAGCACAAGATCCAAGACAAGAAGCAGATGCAAGAACTGCTAAACACACAGTAGGACTTCAATTCCATCCCACCTCAAGAGGGATCCAAGAAAATTAACTCCAGACTAAAGCTGTCACCTTTGCTTTTACAGGGAATTTCATCACAGGGTCATCATGATCCCACTTCACTACAAGCTACCAGGGGTTTTATGCCTGTAAATAAGGCAGGCAAAGCTCAAAATAAAGGTCAAATGTAAAAAAAGATGAGATTTATATGATAAAAGCTGAATATGTGTGACTACACCCATCAGAGTCCACACAAAACCCACTATCCCACTGTGTATTTGATCCCACACATCAAACACTTACATATATTGCTCCTAACTGAGTCCTGTCTGCATCAAAAAGCTGGTAGTAATGTTGTACGAAGCTGGACCCAATCTGCTCCCAGATAGGCTTGTCTCCCATTCTGAATCTTCACCTAAAGCTGTAAAAAAATCAAACCAAAGAATCATTAGAACAAATGACCACATCAATAAGCACAGAACTTGACTTGTGGATGAAGCACCAGGAAATACAGATCCTCTTAGCTAGAAAGAGTGTGCCAGCAGGTCAAGGGAAGCTCTTCTGCTCTGCCCTGGTGAGGCCACATCTGTACTGAGTCATCGAGCACTGGAACAGGCTGCCCAGGGAAGTGGTGGAGTCACCATGCCTGGAGACCTAGCACTTAAGGCCATGGTCCAGGGGTTAGGGAGATGTTGGGATGAGGGCTGGACTTCATGATCCTGGAGGTCCTTTCCAGCCATAATGACTATGATCTGGAGCTCTGGGTCCAGTTCTGAGCTCCCCAGTCCAAGAGGGACAAACAGCTACTGGAGAAACCCCAGAACAGGGCCACAGAGACACTGGGGGGACTGCAGCATCTCCCTGGTGAGGAAATAACTGAAAAATCTGTGACTGGAGCTTGGAGAAGACTGAGAGAAGATTTCATTGATACATATAAATATTTAAAGGATGAGTGTCAGGAGGAGGGGACCAGGCTCTTCTCAGTGGTGCCCCGTAACAGGACTAGGGGCAATGGGTACAAACTGGGGCAACAGGTACAAACTGGAACACTGGAAGTTCCATCTAAACACAAGGGAAAACTTCCTCATCATGAGAGAACCAGAGCCCTGGCCCAGGCTGGTCAGAGAGATTGTGGTCTCCTCTCTGGTGTTACTATGGCTTTAGTACACATAGCATTTATCATTGAACATAGGGTCATTGTGAGAAAAACTGTCATTTTTCACAGTGGTGAGAATCTGCAGTTCCCAGTGATGGCACTGGGAGCTCAGAGAAACACCACTTCTCAACAACAGTCTAAAATAGGGGGATTAAATACACAGCGTATGCAGCAGTGCAGACAGACCCAGACTAGCAACTGTCATGCACAATCAGCACAGACAATCACTTTAGGCCAAGATCTGCCACTCACTAGCCCCTCTTTGCAAACTCTGAGCAAGAAACCTTCAGCTGCAGATCTGGAAAGGTCTGAAACCCTGGGTCCAGATCTACCAAAGAGCAAATATCTTCTATTGAATCAATGGCACAACAGGAGGCAGCTCACAAGATTTCAGGACAGTAAATTCAGCTACCAAAGTAAAATACAAACTTCTACAGCTTATTTCATTGAAGGATGGAAGCCAAGACAAAAATACACCTACCCCAATTTTAAACAGCCTTATTTCAATAGCAAATACAGCATCAGCACTAATCTCAATAACCCTGTATGCTAACACAGACTAAAATTTCCAAGACTTGTTGCCACTGGCATCTCTCACACAACACCACCAATACACAACTTGGTCATTCCCCTGGGAAAACAAGTTAAGTAAAAAAAAAAAAGCAAAATAGGTTTTTTCTGATGTTGTACAACAGTAGGACAACCCTTATGTGCCTCAGAGCCACCCAGCCAAGCCCATCTGTGGTTCTGGTTGGTTACTGAGGCAGGAATATTAACTACTGAGGCAGTTAATATTAAGTCAGAAAAAAGTTTCATTAAGCTAGGAAGCTCAGAAGACATGGCACAGCCATCATTTTACAGGCCTCCCACTGTATGTTACCATTGATGAAGTGTCTTGTTGGATATTCCACATTAATCCCTCATGGAAAAGGGACAGTATCCCTCAGCTAATTAATTTTGTCACTTCAAACCTACCTCCCCACCTCCACTCCATAACACTGCAAGCCATTTGACTAAAGCTCCTTCACAACAGGGTGACACTTCAAGTCCTATCACTCCATTTCTTGGGGTCTGCCCCTATCAGGGAGTTTATCCCCACCTCAAATAACTGCCCAGCAGCCAACACTCAAGATGAAACCAAACACAGCGCTTGGAAGCTGTGGCTGCCAGCAGCTCTCTCTTCAACAGGTACACGCTGACCCCATAGAACTAGGATTGCAGCTCCACAGGAGACTTCTCACCAACATCTAAATCAAATTTTCCAACTGCTTTGCCAGGCCACACACTGACACATCCTCAAGTGTTAACTCCGACCCTCTACACACCTCTCAGCCTGACTCCCACAGCTCTCGTCCTACACAGCTCTGTAGCTCCCTGCGATCTTCATTCCCCAGCCCAGCACTGCTCCTGCTGAACCAGTGTGGTGGGGTACACAACATCCTTGAACGCACAGCAAAGGTCCCGTGGTCAGCATCCCACACAGGAAAGGGAATTCACACCTAAACCATGCACAACTTCACAGGTTCCCAGCACAGAATGGTTGCAGCATCATCAGGACTTCTGTAGGGCTTCCCAGTAGCCCAGCCCTCCTGTTGCCCCTCAACTTTGACAAAATAATCCACGGCTATACTACACTCCTTAGCCTCTCCCCCCTGTTCCTCATATGTTCCTCCAGTCACATCCTGTGCCACCAGCCGCAGGACAACCACCTGAACTAAGCTCCTGTTCATCTGCTTTGGCATGTGGTGCCAATATGATGCGAAGCTGCAAGATCCAGAGAGCAGAAGCACCAAAGAAGAAGAGGCGCCAAGGTATGGGGCAGAGGAGACCTGGAAGAGAACAAAGCCTTCGCATGAGACCTGGAGTTGCTCTGGCCTCATGCAACAGATTTTTCTATCCAAAAAATCTAAACCCACAGAACCTTCCCCATTGCCTGTCCCAGTTTAGGAGTTCCTATCTACACTCATCCCCTTTCCTTCTCCACCTTAATTCTGGGTGTGAGAGGTCAGCACAAACACATCTCAACTGCCCTAGCACAGCTCTTAGAAGACCCATTTCTGCAAAAGGTCTGGATGAAACCTCTTCCCATGGCTTCCTTCAACATGCAAATCACCAATCATGCCCGACTGGAGAAGGGCTCTGCAGTACAGGGAAGACAGAAGAATTTTCCCAAGCAGCAACTCTGTTTTCTGCATTATCTGACCCAGCCATGTGCAAGTCTACCATTGTAAACTTAAAAGAACTAAGTTTGGTTTTTTTAATTCAAGTGTGGCAGAACCCCACTTCTAAAAAACCCAACATTTTCAGAAACAACCCAAAACTCAGTATAATGTGAGTGGCCATGGGAAATTAGGGTGGTCTTATGGGCAAGCTGTACTCAGAGATAAGCTCTAGTGAAGACCTTCTGAGCTGCAGAACATCAAAGAAAAAAGGATGTGAAGAGGGAAAAACTCACACCAAGAAATTCCAACATGATAGCGAAGGGAAAAAAAGTGGCATCTCTTACCCAGTTCTGATGACGCTTACTCCACACGTAACCAGAGCACAAACCATGCTCTCCAGATCCTAAAACTGGCCCTACGCACCATAGTTAAAATCTCTTAAAAGAGAGACTGGCCTCAAGCTTGTTTTCTGGAAATCAGGGCATCAAGACTCCCCTTTCAATCAGCACTCTGAATCCTTGACATGATTGAGACTGTCAGTCACTGCACCCTTTGCTACTGATTAACAAGAGTAAATAAAGACAACGAAGGAGCTTGTGGATGTTTCAGTGCCTACTGCTCATGCCATTTCTAACTGTGGATTTTTGATTGTTCAGATTAAAGAGTAAGGTAGAAGAAGTTTTCTGACTCTTTTCCTTTAATCTCTCTTCTGTTGCCACCAAAACATACAAAGATTAGGGTGTCTCCGTACACTTTCCAGGAACATAAGGGAACCAGCATCACCAGTCACTTCCCTGACAGACATATTATCTACTCAAAGATGGAAACAACCACCTGACAACAGACCATCCCCCTTTGGCAAACTGAAAAGAAACTAGGCAAATTATCACAGGACCCCAGAATAATCAGGCTGTAAAGGATTTCTGCTTGAAAACCTGTAAAATTTTCAGCTGAGGAGCAAATCTCTCTGTTCAGAGAGGCTTTTCTTAGTTATCTTTGCTAGCATCTCCACAGGACCCGACTGTTCCATGGGGGTCAACAATCTGAAAATCACCACTGGGGACCAACTGGAAATTATTAATTAGAACAAAGCCCTTCACCAGGCTGCAGTGTGCAAGAAATGACAAGAGTTCTCATAACCCTTTCAGATTTCAGACTAATTACAGTCCAGATATGTGACCAGTGGAAGGATGCAAAAAGGAGACAGGGGAAGAGTGACAAAGTGCAGACTACTTCCTTCTGAAAAATACAGAAAATAAATTTACTTTCCCCTTCCTGGTAGTTTTATTCCCCTCTTCCTACTTCATTAAGACAAATTTATGTGAGAATTATGCCAATCCAAAGTCTGTTTTTTGGTTGCAGATGTCAGCAAGTACGAGACCACTAGGTAATGGAAAACATTGGGAGGACTCTGGAGGAGCTTTCACTGTGCCTAGAGCTTGGTGCTCGTCCTGTCTGCAACTTGCCAACTCAGCCAAGTCACAGAGAGTCAGCTGAGACCACATTCAAATATACAGCCAGATCTCAAGAGAGATTTGAAGAGGAAAGCAGAATATTTTGTTGTTAAGCAACAGCCACACATCAGCCATTTTGTCCAGAATTCTCACTGCAACCCAAAATCTGAAGTTTTCAAGGCTGAAGTCGTGTCTCTCTTTTTCACAGAATGGATGAACCCAAGACTGCTCAGTGTTAAACTAAACAGAGGAGAAGGCAATGGGGAAGTCATTGGCAAAATAATGCTCAATACTGACTTTTACTCTAGTAGAACTTCTAGCAAAAACTAGAACATGATCTTTGCAAGTTTCCTGTGGTTCCTAGACACATCTGGAAGCAACCGCTGTTGTGTGTTGGTCAGAGCGACCAGTTGTGAAAATAACTACCTCAAATTAGATGGCACAAAGGAAGTCACCCCTGAAAACACAATTCCTCGTTCCCTGGTGCAACGTCAAACACAAGAGGACAGAGATAACACTGCTATTTTCAATTCTATTACCCTGTAGGTTTCAGTTTAGCCACAGCATCCCTCTGTAAATGACTGGCAGCATTCAAAATACATAAATTTGTCTCCAGCATGGTTTACGATCCACAACCTTTTAACGTGTGCAAGCAAGGCTCATTACCCCTCACCTCCACGCCACTGCTCTCTGCCTGAGCTCCAATTTCCAACATACACCTGGGAAAAAACAAAAAAATAATTACTGCAACTTTTCCTACCTGTCTGATACTCCTGATCCTGCAGTTTCTCTCCTACTTCACTTCCTTTCCCTGCAGCTTCCCAAGACACAGCGCATGGGCACAGAAACTGGGTTTGCACAGGTACAAGTTTCAAAACTGCCTGGGAAGCTGCAATGTGTAGTAGGAAATTTAAAACAACTCCAACTACATTACCAGCAACTAGTACATCCTGCAGTCCTTACAGAGGACACCCTCCACACCACCCCTAACTGAGTAACCCCGCTACTAATGACAAAGGAAATGCCAGCAGGGAACTGCAGGACACTGGGAGAATTTACATTTTTCTAAAGAACTGCACCTACACAGATGTTACAGCAAACAGATTTCAAATCATCCACTCAACAACTTGCAAACTTTTAGAGAAAAAGGTCAAGTAAGTAGGACCCCACTGGGAGAATAGCGAAATACTCCAAGTGACTCAAAATATAACTTCACTTTCACCCATAGTGGTGCTAGTAAATTTTCTCCACTTCCACATGTAGATCTGTGAAAAAAACCCCTTTTTGTTGTTGTGGTGAAAAGAAAATGTGAAGTCACTGCACACAAAAGCCTGAATACAACTCCTCCCACAGAATCAGAGAAGCATTCGCTACAGAAGGCAGCTGACTACAGCACTACATTTATCCTTCCAGCAACAGCTCTGCAACCGACTCCTGTGCAAGCATTTACCTGGGCTTTGTCCCAGTTCAACCACAACACACTGCAAATCCAAGTGTAAAAGACAAGCTGGTGCTATGAGTGGCTTTAAATGAGAAGAAACAGCCAAAGCGTTACAGTTAAATCTGCCTGGCAAGAGCAGCATCTTTGAACTCGATGTCTTCAAAAAACTGCTGCAGATGAACAGAAAAGGACAGGTGCTCCTCACTCCTGCACATTTCCACAAGTTCTGAGTGTTTTCAAAGCTAAATTAGTGACAACTTCGGAAGTGGAAGAGTAAAAGTCACCTCGTGTAGAATCACAGTGGAAACCAGCAGCTCCAAGGTGGCAGCAGATCGCTGAGCACTTCACAGAACCCCAGACTGGCTGAGGCAGGGACATCTACCACTTAGACCAGGTTGCCCAGAGCACCATCCAACCTGGCCTTGAATACTGCCAGGGATGGAGCAGCCACAGCCTCCCTGGGCAGCCTGTCCCAGTGCCTCAGCGCCCTCGTAGTGGCTGGTTGGACTCCAGGGAAGCCCCAGCCTGCCGTTTTCTACGTGCCAAAATGATCCCAACAGGTCCAAGTTCCAGCCTCGCACAACCTTCAGCCGGGGTGGGGGGGGGTGGGGACGTCGAAAAGAGCGGCAGCATCGCCTAGGGCTTCCCGCCGACACACCCTGGGGAAATACTGAGCTCGGTGCACAGAGAAAGCCCAGCGAGCGGCCCCCACCCCCCATTACCGCCGGGTTCCGCTCCCTCATCCGGGGCGCGGCCTCACTCCATTGGGGCTCCCCCTCCGCTACCCTCAGCCTAACAACCGCGGGCGCTGTTGCCCCTCGGGGACCTCAAAGGCGGCGAAGGTCAGGGCGGTGCCTGTTCCCGTCCAGTCCGACCCGAGCGCAGGGCAGCGCCACGTGCGGGAGACCCCGAGCCCGCTCCCCTTCTCGCCCGCTCCCCTTCTCGCTCCTTCGCGACCTCACCCCGCCCCGCAACTCACCGCGCGGCTCCCACTATGGCGGCAGCAGCGGCGGCCCCGTGCGCGGCGCGAACCCCTCTCGGCCTCTCTGTGGCCCGCGCTACCCGCCCCGCCCCGGTCCCGCCCCCGCCCCGGGGCATGATGGAACGGCGAGTCCGGCCAGCGCAGGGGGTGTGCGCTAGGTGAGGGACGCAGGACTACAACTGCCGGCGTGCACCACGCCGGGCGCCTCGCAGTGAGGTCCGGGGGCCCGCGCTGTCCCGCGGGGCATTTTGGGACAGCAGGGGGGTGGGGTGGGGTAGAAGCCGCCGTTCTGTGGCTTCGTTTGGTGGCTCGAGGGGCTTCCTGTGCGCTGGGCCTGGTGGTTCAGGCGACCGTCCGTTTGCTCTGGACGCTGAGAGGATTCTCCCGCCTGTTTGGGGTGAATCAGTGATCTGAAAGTGACAGTGGGATCCTGAAATGTGCTTCTAACTCAGCATGCAAAAGTGACACAGGGAAAAAATCTGCTTTTTAAAAAGGAAGCAATGTTTAGCTCACTAGCAGTGAAACGAGCCAGTCATGAAGGTGTGTGGTACAAAAACACTTCAAACGTGATAGCATATCAGTGGTCTAAATCATGTGGTGTGGGACTTGCTCGAGGTCCAAGCAGCAGCTAATAAAGGTGAAGAACTCTGTTACTGGGTAGTTTAAGTGAGAGGGCTGAGCTGAAAGTCAGATTAGTGCTTATCCCATACTGACAACAGCATTTGGACTCAGGTCTGAGGGGTTTGGGGCTCTGGCAGCAAACCTAAGAGTTACCCATCTGCTTCTTGTAGAGACATGGGTTCACACAACCATGCAGAGTGGAGTGGTCCATGAAGCGTTTGGCCCCGCTTGCTGAAGGTGAACAAGGAAAAGAAGACTGAGGCCCCCTAGACTCTTAATGTCTTCCAGCAGGATTCCCTAATCTGAAAAAAAGCAAACCTGAACACTCTGTGGCCACTATTTCATGGTTTCTTGCCCCATGTGTCCTGGCAATGGAGCTGCAGGCAGCTGGTACTCCAGTGAGAACAGGTGAAGAGTAGCTGAACAGTAAAGAGGTGATTTTTATTTTTATTTTTTCTCCCTCTCTGTCTTCCTTGTTTTCTACTTGATGTGCTGATTCATGGCAGAGAGGAAATTAGGAGCTTTATTATTGCCTTTATTCCCAGATCTCCTGAGATGTGGTCTTGTGCTCTACACCATGTGGTTGCTAAAGATGTCAGTGGAACAACTGGCACCATCCTGACCACAGTTCTCTGTGGACTGACTCACCTTAAGAATTTGTATAGTGAATAAAAACTGGGTTTTTAAACTGTGAAGCCTGTGACGCTCATACACTTGCGTGCAGCAACCCTGACTGATCGAAGTTGTAGGAGCTGCGTTGTTTATACAACCATGTAATGCAATGCAAAGCTGTGAATATGCAGAAAAAGCCATTTATTCTTGGTATGGAAAGGCAAAGGAGAAGGATTTGCATGACAAGGACCTTCTGGGGTCCTTGTTCTAGCTGATGGTTGTGGAGTCAGTTCCAAACCTTGGACACAAGCCTGGAATGCGCAGCCTGTGGGATAAAGTGGTGTTGATGTTCCTTCTGTTGTTCATGTAGTAGCTATTGTAGAGGGATCTTCTAGGATATGACTGTAGTAGCCCCTTTTTACTCTGTGCAGCACAGGTTTGAATTTCTGCAAGGGAAAATTGCTATGTGATTTGGGAGGAAAAGTAGAAATGATATGTTGAAGGCAGAAAGGAGCCTTCCTGAGAAGGTTTTGGGGGGTTTTTGCTTGTGTGAATGTCTGTCAACAGGTGGTAACCTCAGCACCCACACTTGGCTTGGTAGCATCTGTCTTGAGCAAAGGTGAAGTCATTCTCCTTGGCTGCTTCTCAGCCAGCCCTTATGTGATCATGTGTTTGTGATACTGGACCCTTCAGGGTTGAGGGCACCCTCAGTTTGCAGATGACACTGACTGGGTGAGTGTGTCCCTCTGCTGGAGGGCAGGGAGGCTCTGTAGAGAGATCTAGACAGGCTGGACTGATGGGCCAAGGTATGAGATTTAACAAGGTCAAGTGCTGGGTCCTGCATTTGGGTCGTAACAGCCCTGTGGAAAGTTACTGACTTGGGGTTGTGTGGTTGGACATTGGGAAAGGACCTGAGAGTTTTGTTTGATTGTGGGCTAAGTGTGAACCAGTGTGTGCCCAGGTAGCCAAGAAGACCAACAGCATCCTAACTTATACCAGCACTGGTGTGGCCAGCAAGACCAGGGCTTCTATACTGGGCACTGGTGAGACCCCACCTCAAATCCTGGGGTCAGATGTGAGCCCCTCACTCACTGAAGGACATTGAGGGGCTGGAGCCAGTCGGAAGAAGGGCAGTGGAGCTGGGGAAGGGTCTGGAGCACCAGTGCTCTGAGGAGTGGTTGAGGGGACTGGAAGGTTGAACTGGAGAAAAGGAGATTCAGGGAAATTGCTCCTAGCTCTCCACATCTCCCTGAAATTCAGGAGGTTGGAATGAGGTGGAGGTCAGTCTCTTCTGCCCAGGAACAAGGGACAGGATGAGAGAAAACAGCCTCAAGTTGTGCCAGGGGAGGTTTAGGTTGGCCCTGAGGAACTATCTCTTGTGTGAAAGGGTGGTCCAGGCCTGGCCCAGGCTGCCCGGGGCAGCAGTGGTGTCCCTGTGTGTGGAGGGATTGCAAAGCCTTGGAGATGTGGGTTGAAGGACAGGGACTAGTGGAGACCTGGCAGTGCTGGGGGAACGGTTAAACTTGAGGAGTTTAAAGGTTTCCTCCAACCAAAGTGATGCTGTGATTCTACAAGTTGCAGAGAAGGAAAAGCAGGTCAAGAAGCAAAAGATTGGGATTCTCTCAATTTATCTGTTGTTTAGCGCAGAAATTTCAGCATTTCTGCTGTCTGCAGAGATCTGGGGACTCTTGGGCTGTATCCACCAATTCCCAAGGAATCTCTAGCATCTGTGTATCAACAGTTGCTCACACAGTGACCTCTGCCCTTTCACATCAAGGTCCTTGGTATGGGGCAGAGGCAGGAACAGTGGGAGGAACTCTGAGGGAAGGCAGGAGATAGGGCTGGCACAGGCACAAACTGACTTACACACTATGAAACTGCAGATTATGTGTGTGGGCAGGGCACTGGAAACTGTTCCTCGCAGGTAAACCCACCCCGTGAGAGATGCTGTGTTAAAGGTCATAGAGACTATAATCTGCCCAGTGAGTCCATAATAGCCAAAGCAATTTTAAAAAATATTCTTCTTAAACTTGCGTTAAAAAACAAGTCTCCTTCTGGGGCCAGTGCTTGAAAATATACACAGGGGAACGTGGGAACCAAACACAGAAGAAAACCAATGCGAGGGTATGGGCTGGCTCAGAACAAGGAATGCAGAAAGCCAAGAGCTGAAACGGAGAAAAGCATTCGTGTTGAGCAATAATAGAGTTTATTTGTTAATGTATGAAGGTATACTTCCCTACAGAATCAGCTTGTCAAGTCACTGCCAGTACTGTTGCTCAGTTTACCAGGGAGTGGGGGCAAGCATGTGTGAGGAGACACATTTTCTTTTGTCACACAGCTTCTTTTAATGTCCTGGGTTCAACCCTGAAACCTGAGGCACAGCTGAAATTTGTTGCTGCTTACAGTTGTTTGGGACTGACAGCTCTCAACCAACCCACTGGGTGAAATTTAGGGGAGTGGGAATTACGCTGGACATATGTTGAGCTCCTCTGAACTATTCCTTACCCTTCCTACTTACACTGCTACAGCCATGATGTTGATGAGGAATAGAAAAACGTTGGAGAAAAAGAAGACAAGCCCAAGCCACAAAGCTGTCTGCAATCTCTATATATACAGCATGGAAACGGGCAGCATAACAAAACAAAATATACTTTATTAAAATTAAGCGTGTTAGCACCTCAGTGTAACCTGGAGAATTTGAGTCCAGCAGTTAACCAGTCCAGCAGGTTAAATGTCCTGAAGCACATTCCAGTGGTAGAAAAAGTACCAATGACTGTTCCACCACACGTGTTTTCAAGGAGCAAGGAAGCACAACCCATCCCACCTGGGAGGGGAGATGCTGTGCTGCCTGTTGTCTTGATGGGATAAGATCTACATCTGCTGGACCAATTACTTACATTAAATCATGATGTTGGTGCATGTATCTCCTTTCCTTACAAAAAATAAACCACAAAAAAACCAACGACCCCCACCCCAGAAAAAAGATCATTGCTGTTACTGGACGCACAGGACAATTGGTACATTGTGGTGCTGAAGTTAAGAGCTACATATCAGATTGGAGAAAATAAATAAGGATGAAATAATGGGAAATACTTAGTACATGAGTAGACCTTTAGTATCCTTATGGTTGACCGTCCAACTCAGCACACACATTAACAGAGAAAGGACCCCATGCATGGCATCGCAGGCTGTGCCAACGGGCTACATGGTTAACCAAGGAACCTCTGGTGCCAAATCCCATCGTGTCCTCTGTCTTGGTTGCATGGAGTGCCCAAGCTGACAGCTGCCTTAGCCAGTGTTACAAGGATTACGATAATTCAAACTAAAGAAATTTTTACATTTAGAAAATGCTGCTAGAAAACTTAGTAAAACTGACGTCCCACTCTACCGACTGTAGCACAGGAGAAAGATCTTGTGGACACAGAGGGCATCTGGACTCTGCTCCCTTGTGTGTGGTTATGGGCACACTGGTGAGCTTCCCCGTGTTCCCAGTGGTCATTGCTATCAACTCCATATCCCCTAAGCACAGAGTGCACTAGATCACCTCCTCTTCCTTCTAAAAAGCACTGGGGTATCTGCTCCCCTGACCAACCTGAGAGTACACTGCCCAGCCTTACCGCCCTCTCTCACCCTCTTTCTAGCCAACATGATTCAGTTTCCTGTTGCTGAAAGTGAGCAGCTAGAAACAGAAATGACATAATCATTCCAGGTGGATTTGTTACGATACCCTTAAATCTTGGTTTAGCACACACAAGCACATTTTACTGAGGTCTTGCTTAACACACAGATTATTAGTTATGCCGACTAATTCAAGATTAGACAGCAAGGCCTTGCAACTGCTGCAGATAAACTTGCTTCGCTCCTGTTCTCTCTGAATGAAAGCCAAGGATTTAAATTCTGACGTGTTACAAAGCCTCCATTTCATGAGAGGGAGTTCTTAAGCCAAGGAGATAAGCTGCAGCTGTCAGATGCCACCTGATTCTTTGGACCAGACCATAATCCTTTCTAGTGCTGACAGCATTGAGACGTCTGTAACAGACACGTATGTATTGCGGAGAAAGCAGAAACTACAGCATACAAGAGCACTCTTTTTTCACACTATAAACAGCAGTCTGATATGGCATCAGTAATTTACTGAAGAAACACATGACCCTGAGAGGGTTTCTAAAGCTTTCCTTGGGCCTCTGCTAGGCAAGGCCAAACACACATTGCTGTCCGTTCATTCCTATGAAGGGTTCTATGCCAACCGCACTTGCAGACACACCTTCTCCAGGGTAGTTGTTGCTGCTACCTCACTGGACACAGGAGCAAGTTTATTTGCCCAAAACCAATGTCCTGCGTCCACTTCAGGGTGACATGGGTTTCCCACCTGCACCAAAATAAATGCTCTGTGCTGCTGCCATTGCAGAGATAGTGCAGGTGGGCCCAGTACAGATGGGATGCTGGTGGGCACCCACGGTGCTAACCGCAGGGTATCATCAGATGGGTAACGGGGCTCAGTATTGACTTTCAGATCAATAACAGGACTTGGTATTGACTTTTGGATTGATAACAAGGCTCGGCATCAACTTGAGGGCAGCCGCCCTGTGTAGGCAGAGGAAGCCGGTGGCACGGGTTTGCCCAGCTGGGGCTGCTTCAGCGGGGGCAGGAGAGATTGGGGCACCGGGCCTGCAGCCTGAACTGTCTCCGCTGGGTCTCGGCACCTCAGCGAGGGCAGCAGAGGCTCTGGGTCGGGAACTCAGAGGCCGTGGCGCTTGCGGGTGCCGGCGCTGGCAGCGTGGAGCAGCCGGTCCTTCTCGCGGATCTCTTCGCGGAGCTGAGCTTCGGCCAGGCGCAGGCGGCGGATGCTGCCTTTCATCTCCTTCATCTTCACCTCCAACAGCGCGATGATGTCGCGTTGCTCGTTGAGTTTCCTCAGCAGCTCTTCGGACGTGGTGCCCGACGACAGAGAATACGAGTGGTCCGGGGGGCCTCCGTCTAGCGGGCTGTCTTCTTCGGGGCCGGGCCCAGCCGTTGCCCCGGGGCCGAGCTCCGCCTGCACCGTCAGGTCGATCGGTTTCACGTCCTCGCCGGGGGCGGGGGCAGCAGCAGCAGCGGCGGCAGCCCCCGCGCCCTGCGCGGCGGAGGCGGTGGTAGCCGCTGCAGTGGCGGTAACGGCGGCGGGTCGGGGCCGGCGGGCGGCCCGCTGGGCCTTGCGCTCGTTGACCCCGCGCAGGGGGAAGATGGTGGGGACCCGCACCAGGTAGGACTTGCGGCCGCCCTGGAAGTGCTCGCTGCACACACGGTGGCCCGTGGTGGGCTGGAAGGTGCTGAAGCAGCCGCTGACGCCCGCCCGAGACACATTCTTGAGCCAGAGCCGGCGCAGCTCCTCGTCCTTGGGGAAGGTGTAGAAGTGCAGCGCCTTGTCACGGTGCGAGTTGTTGTAGCAGCCCGGCACGCAGCAGGTGAACCCCGGCATGGCGGGAACGGGGCGGGGGGTTTACCGGGACACCCCCAGTGGCTGCGGCGGCGGGACCCCCCGCCGAACTACAGCTCCCACAAGGCCAACGCACCGCGGCCTCTCGCCTCCCGTCCGCCCGCTCTAGGCCGTACCGGAACTACGCGGCCCACGATGCACCGCGGCGGCGGAACTACGCGCCCCACACTGCGCCGCGCACGCTCCTCCGCCCTGCTCCAAATCTCGCGAAGGGTTGCAGGGTGGGACTCAGCCCTCCTGTAAATTTCGCGAGAGTCTTTAGGGTGGGGGCAAGCTACGCTGTTCTTGTAAATCTCGCGAGAGGTCGCAGGGCGGGAAGTAGCCAGCCGTTACAATGTCGGGGAAGCTTCCCCGGGCCCGCCACCGCCTCAACAGTAGGTACCGGGCGGCGGCCAAGGTGAGCACAAGGAGAGCTCGAAGGGGAGTCTGGTCGCGTGCGGGAGAGAAAGTATATCCTGGGGCCACTGCCCGAGCGGCGTGAGGGGGAGGTGGAGCCCGAGCCCGAGAACTGCTGTTCGCCGCTTTAGACCGGAGCCGCTGGGCTCAGCCGGCCTTGGCACGAGCTGCCTGGAGCCGTAAGGAGGCCTCACCTAGTTAGGGGGTACTGGCCTGAGGCTGGGCCTGCCGCAAGAGCAGTGACAGGTGCTCTCTGTTAATTTGCTTTTCTCCTCGCTCCCTCCTCAGAAAGTGAATAAGGGAGAGAGGTTTGGAAAATAAAGGGACAACACCTTTAACGAAAGCAGCGACAGTATTAAATGGATACAAAACTGACCCGAACCTGATCCTGCTGCTGGCAGTTGTATCACCATCACCGCTGATGAGAATGCTGGGGAAGTCCCAGACTGGGGTTGGCAACAAGCAGGTATCAGCACTAGGAGCTGGACTCAGGAATGCATTGTAGGTGGGATGGACAGACCTCCTTAGATACCCTGCCTATGGCAGGGGGTGGAACTGAATAGTCTTTAAGGCCCTTCCAACCTAAACGATTTTGTGTTTCATACCTGTTGCACAGCTAGGACAGACTGTGTGTACAGCCCGCACACCTTGGTTATGGGTTCTTTTTATTTTGCTTTTCCAGGCTGTTTTGATCAAAGCTGTGAGGGACAAAAGGCCATGGGCCTTCTCTTAGGCTGGAGACATCTGTGTCCAAGGCCTTCAGCCCCCAGATGAAGCCCTGATATAATAAAAAGCCACAATGCGCATTCTGCCTTTGAATTTGGCAAATGCTTTGTATGTGGGAACTCAGAATTATGTTAGAAGGTGATTGATGGATTCTTTTGATGCTAAGATCTGTTTTTAATGTGAAAATGCTGTTTTTGAGTGTCTGATTTCTCAGTCACATTTGTGATCTCTGTCTTCAGACTTCATCTGATTCAGGAAACGAGCATAATTCTGACAGCAGCACCTTATTGAAGCAGAGACCAATTGCACTCCTTGGTCTTGATGATGACACGCCACGGGTTATGCTCAAGAGAATCATCTGCACCCGTAAGTATCTGATTTGAGGGGAGGGAAACGGAAGAACCGTTTTGGCGGAGTTGTGAGCAGGAGGTGTTCCTTTGTAGCCTGTTCCCCTTGCCCTGTTCATCGGCACAGAAATCCAGACTATTGTGTGGCTTGCTTGTGTGAATGACGAATTGCCGCCGCAGCAGCAGCAGCTGAACGGGGTCCTGTGACATGGCTCTTGTCTTGAAGACCAGATTTCATGATTGTGCCTTGCATTGATGGAATAATATCCTTGAGAACCCCTTTACTGAGTTGTCTAATCCCAGCGGGCACATGTGTTTTCCTGCTGCTTCATGTAGAATGCCCATACTGCTGCTTGTTGCTGTATGTGCCAGTCCTCTTCCTAGGGAAGGAACTTGCATAGTTTCCACTAGGTTGTTACTTCAACCTGTTAAATGTAATTTGCAGACTGTAGTGTAGACTTGACGTTTGGCTGTGTTGTGGCATTCTTTTCGGGACTGAATTTGCTCTGGTTTGTTGGCAGAACCACAAGTTTCACCTCTGGTGCTTCAGATACCTAAACATGAAGAAACAGAAGCAGCTCAATCAGAACTCCCATCAAAGAGAGCTTCCAGCACGTGAGTGTTTTGGTTTTTAAAAATACTTACTTGGACTTACTACTGTGTACAGCAGTAGGTCAGGGAAGCAAGGGTTCTGTTTTGCTGGCCAGAATTGCGTTATGCTGGTGGGGTGGTGGTGAGAAATACCCCTCCAGCTGTAAAAGTCACAAAGGAATTGCTGCAACGGGTAGAATGAGTAAGAAATATATCCAGTTTGGGCTTAGTCCTCCTGCTTAAATGCAGACCTTTTGTATCTGCTGATGATTCCTTGTGACAGAAGCCAACTTTTCGTAGTTGTCTATGTCAGGTACTAAAGCAGAGAGGAGTTTATTTGGTTGGATTCTTTTATTAATTTTGGAAAGATGATTATTATTTTAGTTCCTTTTCGATTTTGCTTGTCTTGAGCTTGCTTGAATGTGCTTTTTATTGGCATTAAATGAAAAGGCAAGGCACTGAGCCTTTGCAGGGGATTGCACTCCCTTTGTCAACTACTTGTTGAAATTAAAACAGGTGTTTAGAGCTTTTTGGTTTAAATCCTTCCTTGCAACCACTCTGTAGCTGAGATGATCCTGTATGTGGGCGTTGATTTAGTAGGAGGCAATATCAGGTTCCTGCATTTGCTGAGCTAATGACCAATTCTGTCTCTGCTGCAGCAGGGGCAAGTAATTGTCATTTGCTTCTCACTAGTGTCATACTAGAGAGCAGTTGAGTGGTAAATGTCCTTTGCTTAAGGCTTGTTTTGTGTTGGTAGTGGGGAGATGCAGCTGCCAGACCTCCTTCCTGAGGAAACCTCTGCCACCACATTACGCCTGACTAAGAAGAGAATGAGATTCAGTGTTTCTGAATTTGAGAGAGCAGCAGACAAACGACTTCCCCAGAACCAAGGTGAGGCTGCAGTTGAAAATTACCTTATTTAGCACTATTTTTCTTTCAGTTGGTTTTCATCTGCTGCAGTTTAGCTCTTGGTCATTTGCTTTGTGTTTGCAACTGAAGTTCTTCACCTGGCAGCAGCAACTAGGAGAGGATTCAGCATGGAGTTACAGATACTGGAATCTCAGGCACCTGTTTAACTCAATTAGTAATCGTTTGTAATTGGAATGTAGACACCCCAGTATGGGTGCTTTAGTCAAGAGCTGAAGTGTGCTTTGACTCACCTGCAGTCACAAACTCTACTTGTGTGGTTTTAGCCTGCTGTTCTGATCAGAAGCAGCCGTTCTGTGAGGTCAAAGTGCATGTGCTCTTTTTTTGTTCTAGTATGAGCATGGTTATGTCATTCCTCTCCAGATCTGCTTCTGGGTATTTGGGACTGTTGTGAGTAGAACAGGTCTGAGATAATTTTACCGACAGTCTGTGGGGTTGTTAGTTTGTACTTTGGAAGCTTCTAGGTGCTTTCTTGTTGGGTTTGGGCTGCTGAAAGGTGGTTGTGATGGAGGCCCTGACCCAGCACCTTGCTGTGAGATTAATGTTGAGTGTGAGGGCATGTAACATATTACATTTTCTTTGAAATAACTGGTTTATTACGCTTTCAGAAAGCACTTTTTACAGTTCTAATACACCATTTTGAAACAGAGACAGGAAACTGGAATGAACATGTCTTCTGCTGTCAATAAAGTTTAACTTCTGTGGGTTGTAGCCTGGCAGACTCTAGAACAAGTGGGATCTGTTAAGGTGTTCTGTAGCCTCTGCTGTAGTTTCTCAGCTAATGTGTCACTAACCTTTTCTAGCCCAGTCGTCATTGGACAACACTGCTTTGGCTCGGTGAGTTTAAAACATTTAACTTTTTTGGTTGTCCTGACTACAGCTGCCCTGGCCCATCACCACTGCAGCTGTGAAGCGCAGGGATATAACCAGGTCCATGCCAGAGACTGTAGTTGGTGATAACACAGTCATATCCTTCTCTGGTGACAACACCTGGAGGTTTTGCCTAAATCCTGTGTGCTTTTTAGAAACTCTCTGCTCTGTGGGCCTGGCATGGTCTGGCTTGTGTTGTTGTTGCTGCTGCTGCTGCTCCTTTTTTGCTTTTTCCCTTTCATTCATGTTTTCAAGTACATAATATTATCTTTGCCTGTTCCTTGACTCATTATGCCTCTGCAGTCTGTAGTCCAATGTTCTTAGATTGTAAAGGCTTTTTAGCGAGTCCCAGTGCTTTTTTCCCCACATTGCCTGTGCTTCACTAACAATCCCAGGCATGAATAGCAGTTAATCTCGCCTTTCTCACCACAACCCTTGCTTTGTGACCCCATGTGAGGTGAGTTGCTCTGTACTTCCCATCTCCAAGGTGTTTGGGCTGCCAAGGGAGAAGGGCAGGGACAGAGCCTACAAGAACAAAATCTGAACAAGATGTGATGTCATCTCTTAGGTGGTGCGATGAAATTAAATGCTTTAAAGAAGACTGGCATGTAATATTCAGGGATTTTTGTGGTGGAATTCCTCCTAGGATTGTGAGTGGCACTATGTCTGTAATCTCAGGGTAAAAATCAGTGTAAATTTGGGATATTTTGTCCTCTTTTTACAGATCCCTTCGCGTGTCTGTTGGTTCCTTACTCCCACCAGACACTGTTGAAAAGAGAGGTTTAGTGCGGAGGCCAAAACACCGCAGAGTTATTGATGTGGAAGCTTTTGAAGAAGGAGTAGAACAAAACATGCTGACTAGAAGAGGTTTGTTTTGTGCTGATACTTCTCTTCTGGGTGGGCGGGACTTGTGCAAGGTCGTTTTTAGAAGCTGCTGCTGAAGTGAGATGTATTTTAGGGTGTAATGGCTACTGGCACATTCACAGAATCCCAGTGGAACCTGGAAGGGGAGACCTGTAGGTAACTAAATTCTGTGTGCTTAAACGTGGGCTTCCTCCACCTAGTTTGGTGAATTATACTATCAGAAACATTTGGGATTGTGTCTGTGGCTGGGTGCTGGGGAGACAGTTTGGCAGAGAAAGTTTCGGGGTATGAGGGTACAGCTTTGGTGTTTGATCTGTAGAGGATGAATGAAACTTGGTCAAATGGCTGAAATTTTGAGTGATGCAAATCCTGGTAATCAATGTGTGTCCCTGTGACCTATTCAAATAAAAATTTTTCATCTAAACAGCCCAGGACTATCCTGTGGACCCCCAAACAGCATCCAGGATTGAAGTGGCCACACTGATGAGCGATGCAGAAATTGTGCTGGATAACACAGAGCTGTTTGCTCGGTCTGAGGTTGATAATCAAAGCCACAATAAGGTTTCTGCTCTCAAACCTCAGCTATTGGATTCCAGAAGCTCAGTACGGAGAAGCCCCTCTTCTGATGCAGCTCAAAACAAAGCAAAGCCAGCAGACCTGCTGTCTGGCATGGGTACAGTTGAGGGAAGGTCTCTGAGTTATTCAGAGGACATAGTCCTTGATAGCGAGCGTGCTGATGGAATGACTCGTGTATCTCCAAAACCACCTGCAAACCAGCAAGAAGGTCAGCCAGATGATTCCCAGCGGAGTAACCCAATGGAACAGCTTTCTGTTGCAGAAGAGATGGTTGTTCACAGTGAGTACTATGATTTAGGACTTGGGGCTTAGCAGGTGTTACCTGATATCACAGGATGATTGGGGTAGGAGGGAGATCTGATGGTGTTCTCCACACCCCTGCTCAAGCAGGGCCACCTGGAACTGCTCAGGGCCATGCCCAGGTGGCTTTTAAGCGTGTCCAAGGATGGAGCCTACTAACTTTGGGGCAGCATGTGCCAGTTCTCAGTCACCCTCCCAGTGGAAGAAGTGTCTCCTGGTGTTCAGGCAGAGCCTCCTATGTTCCAGTTTGTGGCTGTGTACTCTTTTGGCACTGGCTACAACTGAAAAGGAGCCTGCTGCTTTATCTGCTTTTTTTCCCTCTTGAGATACTGGCATGTACTGATGAAAATCCCTGAGCTTTCTCTTCTCCAGGCTGAACAGTCCCAGATATTTTGAGTCTTTCCTTCCAGGAGACATGCTCCAATCCCTTAGTGATCCTGCTGGCCCTTTGCTGGGCTCTCTCTAGTATACCCAGTTCTCTCTGGTACTGGGGAGGCCAGAAGTGGACACCTTAAGCTGATCACAAATATGGCAAGAGATCACATGTAGGAGCTGCAGACAGGTAGGAGTCATCTCAGGATGTTTCTACTCTAGACCTTTATTCTGATGAGGTCATTTATGTCACAGCTAACTACTTCACTGTCTCCAGGGTCCTAAAAATCACTGGGGCAGGAGTAGCCCCTCTGGTCACTCACCAGCTTTCCCCTGGTGCCTCTTCTGTGTTTGTTGTAAATTCCCTGGCCAGTCTGGGGAACTGCAGCCTGGTTTCTTCATGTTGTACAGACTAGGCCCCAAGAGATGGTTGTAACCTCAAATAGTCTGTTTGGTGACCTGGGACAGCCAGCTGGGAGAGAGTATACTGTGGCGAGCAGCTTCATGCAGTTCTTTGGTCTGTCCTCTTCCTGTGCTTTCATAGAATCTCAGATTGGTGGGGTTACACCCACCTTTGGAGATCATCACTGCCAGAGCACGATCCTCTAAAGAAGATCCCACAGGAGGATGTTCTGGTGGGTTTGGAAATGTCTCCAGAGCTGGAGACTCCACAACCTCTCTGGGCAGCCTGGGCCATGATGTACCACTAGCCTGGGTCTTTTTCATTGACCCTTTTTGTGATCCGCTGTCAAAAAGGGCCACAGAACTGGTACTTAGACTGTTTGATGTATTCAGTACTGCTCCAGCCAGGAGAAGGTTTCTAGCCATGAAAAGCTTAGAAATTCATCAATGCCTGGGACTGCTGTGTCATACTCTGTGTCTGAAGGATTATCATGGCTGAGCTTGGTTTGGAAGGTCGAGGGATGGGGCGAGCGGAAAAAGGCGCCACAATTGCCCTGAGGAGTTTGTCCAACAGCAGAGACTTCTGGGACAGAAAGAGGGGGTGGTGAAAATTCTGGAGATGTGGAGTAGGAGGCAGGATAAAATGAGAGAAGGGGGGGAGGAGGAAGGGCAGGTGGGCAGTGAGAGGTATTGTGAAGGTGCTGGGATCTGTACAGCGTTAAGGTCTGGAATTAATGCCTTCCCAGTTCTGTTCTGCCAGGAGTAGCTGGTGACTTTGTTGCTCCTCAGCTGAAGTGAAAAATAGTTGCAAGAACTTTTCCAGCTGACTCCTGAGGCTGGTCCAAGTCACCTCTGAGTTGTCTCAGTTCTGTGAACACCGGCTCTGAGCTTTGGGAAGGTGGTGAGAAAAGCAGATAACATGTTAAAAATTATGATGAAGGGAACTGATGATAAATTATTATAAAAAGATGACAAAATGTTACGGTGCTCATCTTGAATTGTGGCTGCAGTTCTAACCCATCCATCTCTGAATAGATTTAACAGAAGTGGAGAAGGTGCAGAGAGAAACTATTGATTACCATTATCCATAATCAAACCTGTGGAGCAGATTCTGTGCATTGATTGACTCGAGGGCTACTGAACCATGAACAAAAACAGCTGCTGTGAGAGTGAAATAGAAGTTTAAAAAGACAAGCCATTGAGCAGTGTGGAGGAGATGATTCAGCAACAAGTGGAAGTCAACAGCTGCGTGTTTTGTAGTGCAGAAACTAGAGAGGAGCAGCTGGCCCTGACAGCTGGCAGGTTACACTAAGTGGGAGCAGGTATCACAGCAGCAGCAGGTTGTCCACTGTGCCAGGGCTGTGGAGAAGGGATTGAGTAGTGTGGGGAGTCACTGGTGCCCATCTCCCTTAGGCAGCTTAATGTAGAGTTTTAAGCTTTTCTCCCCACAAAGCTTATTACTTTTAGGTGAGATTTTTGGCTTGTGTTAGTGATCAGAGCCCAGCATTCTAGTCAGTGAGGCTGGTGTTGCTGCTGTTTGCACCACCTTTGGTTGTAATTTTGTCTCTTCACTGTGGGTTGGGGCTCTCAGGACTTTGACTCTTGTACTTTTGAGTCTGAAAGCTCCCAGTCACTGGAGAGGATAGGAAAAGTGCCCTTTGCCTTTTGAGTAGCTGAATTTTTTACACATGCAAATGTTTCCATTTATTTCTCTGCATCCTGCCTGCTCCAATGCTTGTCCAGGGTGATTAGAGCATCACATTTCTGAGCTGTAAACTCATAGAAGGGAACTTGTTTACAACTTAGAATTCTCGCTGAGTTAAATTACCACGAGGAGGTTTTAGCAACTGTTAAACTGTACACTGGTGTTAATTGGGGGTTTTGTGTGCATGTAGGTGAGATGGCTGATAGAATTTCTTATTTTAGCTGCAGAGCATCACGTAAGTCGTGGATATCCCAAAGATTTGGGGAAGAAACTGAACAAAACAGCAGAATCCAAGATAATTATGGCACAGGATGCTGTGACAGCTGAGACAGAAACTGCCCCCACAGAAAAGGGAACAGCGGAAGGTGGTGTTGAACACCAAGGCTCTCCTGACACTGGTGAGGGCAAAGCCTAATTGTGAGGCTGATCTTAAAATTTACTAGTGGGAGTTTGCACAGAGACTGACAAAGCTTGGAGACCTGAGAGTGCTGGCAGATAAGGTTCTCTTGCATTACTTCTGATGTGCTGTGTCCTCTGTGTTTGGAGGACTGACTTTGGTAAGATTTCTTCTGAGAGTAAAGTTTTTAATAGAGGAAGCTCATTGGAAAAGAGGTCAGATAAAATTTTACCCAGATCTCAGGCTTCTCCACTGTGTCAAGTGGGATTTTTTTTTTTTTCCCTGTGTGACCTCTGCACCCCCAGATGTAGCAGGGGGAGAAGCTGAGGACTCAGTAGTGCTGATACCCTAATAATTTAGTAATATCATAGCTGGCAGTGCTGTCAGGAATGGCAAGCTGAGTTTCATTCTTGGGAGAGTTCTGAAATTCTGGCTGGTATTTGTTTGAGATGTATTCTTCCTGTTTTGGAGATGCAGAATGTGGAATTGCCAAAGGTGTTGGAGCTGGAAGTCTGAGCAGCCTTTCTCTTGCTGCTTTTCCCTCTGAAAAGTCTGGGATGAAGCCATTAAAGGAGGGTCTTGAAGAAGCAGATGAACTGGAGGACCAGGCTGTTGTAGATTTGGATGGTTTGGAAGAAGAGCCTGCTGAAGATGACACTGAAGGCTCTGAGAGTGAAGGTAAGAAAACTTGCAGCAATAGCAGAAGGCAATCAGATAAATCGTTCCCTGTTGTCTGTCGATAGATTGAGGAACAATGTAGTTAATAATGTGATTCACTCTAGTCCATTGGATAGTTCAGGGGAAGACAGTGGCTGCTCTTTTTAGGGCCAGGTTGTTACTGTCTCATTAAGTGCTTCGGAGACCTGGTTCATCTTGCACTACTTGAAATGAAGGTCATAGAAGTGGACAGAGAAGAGTGCCATAGAGATATCTCCATTCTGTTCCACGTGACTCCTAACTCCATGCTGACTTTTCCATGCCTTAGCAGTGAGCCTTTGTTTCCACAGCTCTTAACGCGATTCCAGACTGGAATCCATTTCTGTACATGTCGTTACAGATTTCCAGCTAACTAAAAGGGAAGGCTGGGTTTGCAGAAAGCTTGAGGCTTTCTGAATCATCTGTTCCTCAGCAGTTCTTCAGACATTGCCTCAGTCTGTTCTGCTGGCCTGAGAGTGTTTATGCTTCCTGGAAGAACTAATGTGTTACACTGAGCTCTCTTTGGTCAGGGCCGTGCTTGAGACATGGAGTGTGTTTCAGCATCACTAGTCTCTTCTTCTACATCCCACTCCCTGTTCTGCCAGCACACACAAAAGTTTCTTCAGGAGAAGTTGCTGTGAGGAGCCACAGTGCTTTTCTCAGTCTTGCTTTCTTTGGGAGACTCCTGGCCTCTTTTTTCCCTTAGAAGTTTCCGTGAAGATGCCAGTGTTTGTCGGTGCTCCAGCTAACAACACACTGCTGTCAACCCCACTTCCTGCAAAACCTGCTGCTCCTGTGTTGTCAACCACATGTCCTGCAAAATCTGCTTCTAAGTGAGTGTGAGCCACCCCGTGATGTTCTTGTACCATTCTCTTGGCCTTCAGCACAAAACCTTTTCCTGAGAATTTTTGGACTGGTACCTTCCATGGAACCATTTGCTGCAGTGTGGGATGCAGAGACTCCTGTGGAAGAGAGGGGGAGTGGAGTGGTGGCTTGTGTCATGTTGATCCCATGAAATGAGGTATTTATGTTGACTTCAGACACCTAAAGCTGTAGGTGGATGCCATGTGCCGAGTCCAAGCTCAAAAGTGAACCCATCCTCCACGTCGCTCCTGATTAATCAATTTAGATTGGTCTTGTCACCATCTTCACTAGGAATTTGTTGTAGCCATGGGCTTCACCAGAGCTGTTGACAGCGGGGCCTGAGGGCTCAGCTGGGATCTTCTAGCTCATTGCTCCATCTTTGTTTGTTGACACAATGATAAAGTTCTTGTGCCCTTTGCTGCTGTGAATAGAGGAGGAGGAACTTGACCCTGGATTGCTTCTCCTCAGCCCATAATGTATGAGCTGTTTGCTAACTGGGCAGGAGTGTTTTGAACAGTTGAGAGGGAGAAATAAAAGCTTGAGAGAGTTCTTCCCCCTTTAAATCTGGCACATGCTTTGCCCACACTCAGCCTGGTGGTCTCTGCTCCTGTTTGCTTGTTGGATGTCTGAATTTGTAAATTTCTGTTCCTGCTGCAGGTCTGCCCTGCAGCCTCTACAGGCTAAGCCAGTTCAGAACAGCTCGAGAACCTTGCGGAGGAAACCACGTGAACCTGAAGTAGCACGGAGTTTGATAAAGAAGATATTTAGCCATTATGTGAAGATGCCAGTGACCAGAGATGCCTTCAAAATAGTGGAAAGATGGTAAGTGGCAACAACCTGCTTCTCTTCTCCCACCCAGCCCTTTTTAGTCTTGTCTTAGTTTCTTTGCTCTCCTGAAACAATAAACCTGTCCAGAGCACTGCTGGCAGCTGCCAGTGGTCATGGGAAGACAGATTAAAGCAAGGTCCCGTGATTCTCCCAAGCAGGCTGTGACCTGCAGGGCCAGTGGCTGTGGTGCCACTTGCCCTACAGAGCTGGGTCAGCAGCTGCTATTCACACACTACAGCCTGGTTTCATTTCCTTCCTCAACCCTTCCTCAGCTGTGACAGATACTTCAAGCAGATAAGCAATGATCTGGAAGCTTATGCCAACCATGCTCGGAGGAAGATGGTGGAGAAGGCTGACTTGGAAGTCCTCATGAGGAGGTCAGTGCAGGTTATGTCCACCCTCAGTATGTGTTTGCTGGTGCTTTGATAGCCCAGTCAGGCTGTTGTGTGCAGATGGCACTCAAGGTGTTTAGAATCACTGAATCATTTTGGTTGGAAGAGACCTTCAAGCTCATCTAGTCCAACCACCAGCATTGCCAGGTCCCCACTAACCCCTGTTCCTCACCTCACATTTCCACAGCTTTGCAACTCTTCCACATGCAGGGACTCCACCACTGCCCTGGGCAGCCTGGGCCAGTATCTGGTAAACCTTTAGGTGAAGAAATTGATCGTCACATCCAGTTTGATCCTTCCCTGGCAGAACTTGAGATTGTTTCCTGTTGTCCTGTTTCCTCATGCCTTAATCTACATTGTCCTGTGACAAGAACACAAGGGATTTGTTCTTGTCTTGTGACCCCTCTGCAGAGCACTGTGGGACATGAAACCTGTCGCTCCTCGTTTACAGTTATCACAGCAGCCTGTGATTCCTTGTTTCTCTGGAGGTCTTTCAGATGTGATGCTGAAATAATCAGAGGTTTGTGTGATTAAAACATAACAAACCCTTTGAGGGCCAGTGTAGGTGGAGCTGGTGCTGCTGCTTAGAAAGAACTAGCTGTTACTGCCCTGGTTGAGATACGGATTTTTCCACCTGGCACATTGTGAACAGGGTTGGTGGGAGCTGCCATGGCTTTGCTGGCCAGGTCTGAGGATTCCCTACCCTTGCTCCTTTACCTTTTTCTGGATGTCTCAATGTCTTTCTGCTTCATCGTAAGGCAATTAGGAATTGCTACTGTTCTTTCCACAAGGAAATCAAATAACTGCTGTGGTTTTCACTTTCTACAAGTCCAAGTGACGATGATTTTTCAGGCCAGTCAGCTAATGAGGTACTAGAACAGTCCATGGCCCACATGGGTGGAAAATCTAACCACATCTGAACTGTGAACAAAAATCCTGCTGGGTAATGAGCTGTTTGGTTCTGTTCCATTACTGTGCATGTCTGTCACTAACAATTCTTTCTCCTCTCCTCTCTGTGAACAAAGACAAGGGCTGGTGACAGACAAGATGCCACTGCATGTGCTGATAGAGCGTTACCTCCCGCTGGAGTACAGAAAGCTCCTCATTCCGGTTGCCACCAGTGGAAATAAAGTGATCCCCTGCGAATGAGCGTGGGCAAAATCAAGACTGTGAGTAATTCCCTGGAACCAGCGTCACCCCAAATGGTTTTCCACCAGTAACCCGTGGGGCACCAAATGGTCAAGGTTGTCTTGAAGTGGCACAGGCTGAGCTTGCGTAGTTCCCGTAAATAAAATCTTTGTGTTTTCTGGACAGTGCAAACGCTGCTTATTCCTGTGAGCCGACAGGCTGTGGCCTTGCATGGGTCAGCATGTTCCTGGTGGATGTTTCACTGTAGTAATGCTCAAAGGAGAAGAGTCATGTGCGGCCTTCCAAAGGGAAGCAGGTCCTTGGTCCACTGTCTTTGTGTCTTTGGTCCATTGAACAGAAGCAGCTCCAAATTGGACCCACTGGTGGTCAAAGCTGAGCCCATCAGCAGTGCTGGTGGCACCTCTACAAGGAGGTGTTTAGGAAAGAGTGAAAATACTGTGTAGCAGCTCTGGGAGGGAGGAGTACGGAAAGTGAAAGAAGACCCTGTAGATGGTGAGGTGAGTGAAAGGTGCTGGAGCAGAGACTTCCCCTGCAGCCTTTGGAGAAGACTGGATTGTCCTGCTGCAGCCCTGGAGGACCCACTTGTTAACAGAAGATCTTGTTGGGGATTTAATAGTTGGTGGCTGATCATGAAATACTACGGTTCTCAATTCTTGGTGGAACAAGGAGCAGGTCTGGGGGAACTACCACATTTGACTTCTGGAGGACAGACTTTGGTTTCTTTTTGGCACATGGTGAAGAGTCCCTTGGGAGACATTTCTGGAGGACATAGGAGCCTGGGAAGGCTGGGCATACTTTAAAGAATTAATTTTAAAGGTGCAGGAGCTGACCACCCCCAAGTCACATAAGACTAGATGATGGGGTAGGAGACCAGCTTGGCTGAAGAGAGAGCGTTGGCTGGAACTCAGGAGTCAAAGGAGAGTTTATAGTTTCTGGAAGGGGAGGGGCAGGCAGCTTACCAGGATTACAAACATGCAGTGAAGCTATGTGGGGAGAAAATTAGGAAGGCCAAAGGTCAACTAGAACTAAAATTGGTCACAGTGGTGAAGGATAAGAGATTTTCTAAGTACGTTAACAGTAAGAGGAGGGGTAGGGGTTATCTCAAGGTGGTGGTAGATGCAGAGGGGAAAACTGACCAGTGATTAAGAGAAGGCTGAGGTGCTTAATACTTTGCCTCAATCGTTAATAGTAAGATTAGTAGTTCCCTGGGTGCACAGCCCCCTGAGATGGAAGATAGACAGGGATGGGAAGCAGAATAGGCCCCTCATAATCTATGAGGAGATGGTTATGAATCTACTACATGAGCTAGATGCTCATAAGTCTGGGGGACCAGATGGATGATACCCTAGAGTACTGAGGGAGCTGGTGAATGTGGTTGCTGAGCCACTCTCCATCTTTCAACAATCTTGGTTAACTGGGGCTGTCCCAATGGACTGGAGGCTGGCAGATGTGATGCCCATCTTCAAGAAGATGCCCAGAAAGAGGACCCTGGCAACTACAGACCTGTCAGTCTCACCTTGGTGCCAGGCAAGGTTGTGGAATGGATAACCTTGAGAGCCATCATGGATCAATTAAAGGTAAACCCAGGGGATCAGGCCCAGTCAGCATGGGTTCATGAGAGGCAGATCTTGCTTGACAAACTCGATCTGAGTCTGTGATAAGGTGACCTGCTCAGTGGATGAGTGAAAGTCTGTTGATGCAGTCTGTCTGGACTTCAGCAGGGCCTTTGAGACCATCCCCCACAACATCCTCATGAATAAACTGCCTGCTCAGGGCTTGGACAGGCACATACTCTGCTGGGTGGAACACTGGCCGGATAGTAGAGAGTTATGGTCAATGGAGCGAAATCCTCTTGGGAAGCCAGTTGTGAGTGGTGTCCTCCAGTGCGGACAGCTGGGGCCACTCCTGTTCAACATCTTTATCAATGATCTGGATGAGGGGATTGAGTGCACCCTCAGTAAGTTTGCAGAGGACACAGAGTTGGCAGGGAGTGTTGATCTGCTGGAGGGTAGTAAGGATGTGCAGAGGGACCCTGACGGGCTGCATCGATGGGCTGAGGCTAATTGTCTGGTTTTCAACAGAGCTAAGTGTCAGGTCTTGCATTTTGGTCACTACAATTCCCTGTGACGCTACAGGCCTGGGGCAGTGCGGCTGGGAAGTGGTCTGGCAGGAAAGGGCCTGGGGGTTTTAATTGACAGGAGGATGAATATGAGCCAGCAGTGTGCCCAGGTGGCCAAGAAGGCCAAATGGCATCCTGGCCTGGATTAGAAACTGTGCTTCCAGCAGGAGTAGGGAGGTGATTGTCCCCCTGTACTCCACATTGGTGGAGCTGCATCTTGAGTACTGGGTCCAGTTTTGGGCACCTCAGTCCGAGGAGACATCAAGGTGCTGGAGTGAGTGCAGAGGAGGGCAACAAAGCTGGTGAAGGGCCTGGAGAATACATCTTATGAGGAGAGATTGAGAGAGTTGGGGCTGTTTAGTTTGAGGAATAGGAGGCTTAGGGGAGACCTCCTTGCTCTCTACAACTGTCTGAAAGGACATTGTAGAGATGTTGGTGTCAGTCTCTTCTCTCAGGTAGTTAGTGACAGAACCAGAGGGAAGGGCTTCAAGATCTAACAGGGTAGATTTAGATTGGACATCAGGAAAAAAAAAATTCTTCATGGAAAGAGTGGTCAGGGTGGCAGCTGAGTCACCATCCCTGGATGAGTTTAAAAGATGCTTAGTTGTGTTGAGGGATCTGGTTTAGGGGTGAACTTGTAGAGTAGGATTGATGATTGGACTTCTTGATCCCAAGGGTCTTTTCCAACCTGAATGATTCAATGATTGTGACCCTGCACCACGGCCCATGGTGACACCCTGTGGGAAGCCACAGACTGTGGAGAGGAGCCCAAGCAGAAGCAGGTTTGATGGGGGCGCTTGGGTTGGAGCAGTTCTTGAAGGGCTGTGCCTGATGGAAGAGACTTTGTGCTAGGGCAGGGGAAAGCATGAGGGACGAGTAGCAGCAGAGAGGATGTTTGGGGTTGTCTGGAGCCTTGGTTCCACCTCCCATCCATGCTGCTGGGTAGGGTGGATATGAGACCATTGAGCCTGGAAGAAGTTGGGGAAGCTCTTCATAGTCTTTGTTTCTCCCTGTCCTAATTAGTATGTGTCTTCCTCAAGCCAAATCCTTTCAGACCATTACTAATTGCTGAGAGATGTCCCCATCTTTCTGTCCACCCTGGAGCTTTGCAGAGGATGCTGAGTCCCAATTTGGAGGAATGGATACAGAAGTCAAACTTTCCCATTTCAATTCCATGTCTTCCCAGGGGTTTGGTCTGGCACTGCTAGTGTTTCCAGTCACTTAGTCTGTAGTTCCCAAGGCAATGCACAGCACTTACCATGGCTTGGAGAAAAACCAGTGAGTATTTGTTTTCTCCCCCACTAGTTCTTAGCATGTCTGTTACCTTGATCTTAAATCTTGAGCCTTTGCATTACTTAATTTAACTTATACTTGGGTCTTTAACTGGATTAACTTCCAGATGTCTGCTAAGAAGTGATGGCTCGTGGTTCCTGCTTTGCAGCCTTGGGCAGGACAAAGCAGAGGCTGAGCAGGGGTCCAGCTGGGTAACTTGCAGCTTCACACAGACCTCCTCTTGTGGGTGGTGGGACAGACTGGTCAGGGTCTCCACTTGCACCAGTGCAGGCAGAAGCTTGGTTTTGGCACAATTCCATTAACACAGCACAATTTCTTTTGCAACATTCAGAAGGGCATGTCCCCTTATGGGACATGTTCCCTAGTGATGTAATGGGAAGGGCAGAAGAAAAAGACTTGATGCTGTTCACAGTGGGGAACTCTGGGATGGGAAGTCTGCAGAAGGAACCAAAGCAAGTGATTCCTGCTCTGCTGCTTTCTCCTCTCCCTCTTTAGGGGTTTTTCCTGATTTGGTGGTCACTTACCCAAGACCATTTTGGTGTCCAAGTTCCCTGTTTGAAGCTTTTAAACAAGAGTTTTGCTGCTTGGCAGCTACTCCTTGCAGACTATTTCAAGCTACTTGCAGTCAGCACATTTGGCTTCTTAGTCGTGTCTCCCTTTTCCATCCTTTTCCATTTCCTTTCCTGGGGGCGTGCTCCCTTCAGGGCCACAGCCCCCAAAAAAGGGCACGAACAAAGACCCTGCCCTGGTTTTTATAGGCTCCCCCTAGCCCACCTGTCAGGGGCAGGTCCCAGGACAGACGCTTCTGGGGAAGGGTCCTGTGATCTGTGCAACCGGGGACAGGTCCCCCAGAACACAACACAACTTTTCTTCCTCATGAAAGCACTTCTGAAAATTCTAGCAGTTCTCAAACTGCAACACTGAGACACATCTCCAGTTTACAAATGCTACTGGTTTTTGCAAATGCTCTAAAAAATGGTTGAGTTTTAGGAAGATGACTTTGGATTTCAGCTCATTCTACGTTTCTAACCGGATTGTGAGAAATAACAGGGACTTGCTTCTTGGGTTTGCTCTGCTTTCTTGGCAACTGGGCTGTTTTCCTACAGGAATTTTGTTGCAAGAACTCTTGTTCCCTCCCTGGAGAAGGTTGGGTCCTGGATGGAGAGGAATGATTGACTGATGCCAGTGCTTGGAAAGGCAGGTACCAGCGTGGAGGAGGTCAGTGTTTCTGGGTGCAGGCTGCTTTCCCAGCTCAGAATTTGTTAAATCTGCTCATGAGGCAGCACCTCAGTTTCTTTCAAAGGAACTTCATAGTGGGCAACAGCAGCTCCTTGGGGACAGACCAAACTTCGCAAATGCCCCTTTGAACCCCTCAGTGTGAGCACAGAGACTGTTAGGCGCATGGGCTGAAACAGACTGGAGTCTGCTGGTGGCTGCTCAGGTTCTCAGGGTACCTGCTGGGGGACAGGCCTTTGGTTACCAAGCCAAGAGCCCAACAATCTGTAGTGCCGTGGGGCTGGGAGACAGTTCTGTACTGATATGTGTGGGGAGAAGTATTTAGTGCAGGAGCTCTGGCTCCCAACCTGATACCAACACATGGAGATCAGATTGTTTATTCATAGCACTGGAAGTCTCCTCACTTCCCTTTGGAGCCCACCGTGGCTGGCGACCCTGCTTGCCTGATGTCCCCTGTCAGCAGCTTCTCAAGCACCGTTTCCATGGGCACAAGTTCTTGCTCAGGCTGCTGTCTCAGGAGCTGATAAGCCAGGCCGATGTAGGTATCTAGTGTCTGACCATCGACATCGGGATTGATTGCGCAGAAGGCAATCTTCAGGTCATCTGCCTTCACCTCCCTGTTGAAAAACAACCTGCTCACTCCTCTGCTCTGGTGCACAACAGGAATATTTTTACTTGTTTGTGCCACAGTGGGAACCCACATTGCTGGAAATGGGGAACAGAGATGCCTTTCAGATCTCATCTCTGCCTCAGCTAGTGTCCCTTTGTTTATTGAACACGTGGGTCATAAAGACCTGGCAGTACCAAGTGACTCGCGGAGCAACGGTCAGGGAGTGTCAGATTCGTGTTACCCCCCTCTGGTGTTCTTAGCACTCAGTGCCTTATGCTAGCTTTTTCCCTCTGCGGTGATTTGAGGTGGATCTAGTTCCCACACAGGCACTTCTAACTTGGCACTTGTCAGTCCTGTCCCCAGAGCCCACCTCAACAGAGGATCAGGTCTCCACCGCTAGTTTTGGAGGCCTGAGGAGTCTCGAGACATGAGACTTGGGTACCAAAGTGACAACTGTTGGTACAAGCAGTTGTCCCTACTTACTACCTCACACATCCAAGCCGTTTGGGTGCAGAACTGACACTGCAGGGCTCAGCCAGGGTTTGGTATCCACAGCTATGCTCCTGCGTCTCTAGTAGGGTTCCCTCTGCACACGCTGTCCGGAACTGCTGTCCCCAACAGCTCCTCCAGACTTACGCCACATCTCCCAGCTCGTTCTTCAGCTGTTGCAGATATTCCTGCTTTTCCCTGATGTATTGGCTCCTGAGCCTGACCACAAAAGGTTCAGTGTTTCCCTCATCATCCTGGAAGGAATTGCAGACCAAAGACAGAAATTAGCACTGAACACGTGTTCCCAGCCAGAGAAGACCTGACCCCCAGTGTCTATGAACCGAACTCTGCCATCCTAGAAATGAGATTTCCACAGAAGAAGTGGAAATAAAAAGGAGATGGAAGAGCCCCCAGTGCAGGAAAGGCACAAGCTTGTGCTATTGCCTGCAGATGGCCCTTGGTTGTCAGAACTTGCAGTGGGCTCTGCAGCCTTGGTAGTCTGATCAAGCCTAACTTAGGGGTTAAATTGTTTTTATCTGAAACAAAAGAAAAACCTAAGAAGGATCAGCTTACTTCTTCAAATAAGGATATGTAGTCAACAAGGTCTCCTGTGCTGTCCAGCTGGTAGCTGCTGGCATCGAGCAATTCTTGGATGGACTGTCTTCTTTTCAGGGGAAAAGTTTCCCTCAGGGCTGTGCTGTGCGGAGACAGGCAGTACAAACAGGGTGTGTGAGACGTGACAGCATGAGGCCAGCGTGGCTACCTAGACTGCCAGCGTGGGCCTCTGCTCCGTGGACTGCATCTCCAGAAACTCTGCTGTCCCTTAAATAAGGGCAAGGCCTTTAACAGTGCTTTGGATGCTCTGAGGGCAGCTGTGAGTGTGGATTACCTGCTGGCCACAGCCATGTTCTCAGCTAAGTGCTGGAAGTGGCTACCGCTTCTCTTCTGTGTTGTGGCCCAAGGAAATTCTGTGTTTAGAGAGGCACTTCTTAGAGAAGGCAGAGCTGAGCACTGACCTGGGGGCAGGCTGGCAATCGTCACACCTGTGAGGTGTGGGACCTGTGACAGGAGCTTGTGGGACCCTGGTGTAGGGATCCGTGACCCCTTGGGGAGCCTAGCGGAACGTGTGGCCTGCCAGCCCAGCCCTTGGCATGTTTGATGGAGCATCCTACACCTGCTTTTGGGGCTCTGCAGCTGCACCTCTCAATGCCTGCAGGGTTCATGTTATCCTAAACCTAACACAGAGGTTAACGAGCACTAACTTGCTCCAACACAGAGATTGAAAAGAAAGAAAAGTGTCCTGTGGGTGGAGCTTGGTGGACAACTGGTGGCCTCTTGCCTGAACTGCTCCTGGGTCAGGACTCTGCTGTCTGAGCTGTCACAGGCAATCAGCTGCTTCTGTAGGTTGGAGAGCAGTTGGTTCTGGCTGTGGTACTCTTCTTCACCCACCTGTGAAACAGAAGAAGGGTCAGTGGTCAGAACCTTCCACTGCCCTGTCCCTTAGACCATCTTAAAGTCCAAGGGACTTGAGGGCAGCAAAGCTGCAGAAGAACAGCCCCAGCTGCAAAAGGACAGCCCCTGCTTCAAAAGCCACCCGAGCAGCTGTTTGCAATTTACAAATAATCAGAGGCCCACAGTGGCTCCTTGTGGAGCAACCTGTTCAGTCCCAAGTACAGATGTTTAACACACACCCCCCCAAAACAGTGGCAGCATTCCTGTTGCCAAACAAGACACAGGTAGGGGGAGGATAAGATGACTTGGGAGCCATGTGTCTGTGTTACAGGAGAGGGGAGGATGTGGCCAGGGCCTGCACGGTGTTGCAGTTCAGAAACTACATCCTGAACTTCACAAGCACTCAAGGGGGACCAACTGTGAGTTGGGAAAGACCTACAGAGACGAAGAGAGCTGGGTGTAAATGTAGCCAAGAGGAGCCTCTCAGAGAGGGCAGATATGACATGAATAAAGCATTGGAAAGTGATGGGGTCTTCCAGAAGCTCTGCTGGGAGCAGTAAGAGTCATTGAATGGTTTGGGTTGGAAGGGATTTCCATGGGCAGAGACACCTTCCACTAGACCAGACTGCTCAAAGCTTCGCCCAACCCCTAGTGTGGAGTTTGCGATTACTTTCACTCTCATGAGAAGGTCCAGCTTCCCAGCTGCCTCCTCCCACATCACCGGGGATACTGGGTTGTGCATTGCCTACCTTGCCAGTGAGCACGTCGTAGAACAAGCTCAAGATGTGGTTTGAGCGACAGAACCGCATGTTCTCATAGAGGTTGTAAGACCACTCAATGGCATCAGTCTCTCCGTACTTCTTCTGCAGGTAGCTGAGAAAGAACTCAGGCAGGTGGGACTGCTTCCCCGTCTGCAGATAACAAGTGAGTAACTACCGTAAGCGGCTGAACCAAATCACGTCTGCCCATTCAGTTCCAGCTGGCTGCACACAGATGCCTGTCCCTTCTGGTGGGGATCTCGCCCAGCGCTAATACTGGCTGGAGCCCACCCTGGCATTAGGTCATCCAGAGTGGTGTTCTCAGGTTCATGAAGCTCTTCTGCTGCTGGGATTACTGAGGAAGTCTCTTCTCCTACCAGTACCTAAGAATTGCTGCCTTTGAGTGAGGCACCATCCCTGTAAGGTTGGGCAGAGCTTGGCTCACGGGCTGGGAAATGGAGGTGGTTATCGGAGAAAAGCAGAACCAGATGGTAGCTGCAGCAGCCCTGTTTTGCCAGCAAACCAAGCTGAGTATGAAACAGCTCCCATCAGAAATATTTAAGCCATTTAGGGCTGATTCTCAGAGATATTTCAGGTCTTCTAGCTCAAGAGAAGATTTCTGTAGCAACTCTGCCTCTCTCAAGGTTGCTCTTGTGATTGAGAGCTTGTCTGTACCTGGAGCCATCCTTGTCCCTAACATGGGAATAACTGAACAGCCACTTTTAATCTCCTTTTGAGTCTTGTATGGCCCCAGATGGGCAACCCAGGACATATGCCTTGGCTAAAGACAAACAGTCACCCCTTTGGCCTCCAGTTGTCACTCCTGACTCACCTAGGACAAAGAAAGGGAAATTCTTGGGGGTTTATGTCATAAAATAGAGGCATTTTTATATTGATTAATGAATTAATGGAAAGTAAGTTTTACCCCTGCTCTTCTCTCATGTGTGTGCAAACACTATGAAGCTTAATAACAGCTTGGCATGGGGCAATATCGATCCAGCCAAACCCCCTGGCTATGCTTGGGCTGCACAGATGTTGCCACCAAAGCAGTGCTGAGTTCTAGCCTCCCGACTGTCTCTGAATTTGCAGTGGTGGCCAAGCATCAGTCACTTCATGAGCATCTGGCTCTCCTGGGAGCAGGAGATGCAAGAGAAGCCTCTTAGGTCTGAGGTGTTTTCTGCAGCATTAGGTAGGACATGGGTGAGACCTTGGATTTACCATCATAGTAAATTCTGTGTGTGGAGAAGGAAAATGGGACAAACCTGCTCATCTAGGGCAATTTTCTCATTCCAGACATCCTTTAGGAGGGTCACCACATCCTTCTTAGTCAGGTGTTTGTTCTTGACGTCACCTTTGTGCCTCAGGTACACAGGCACCTGCTCATCTGTCCCCTAAGCAATGGAGAAGAATACACAGAGGCACGGCATTTGCCTTGCTGGCAGTGGTGCGGCACCAAAGCAACGTTCGCGCTCTCCAGAGCAGTTACAATCAGCAATTCGTGTGAGTCTTATTCCCGTCACTATGAACCACGTCTGTCAGCTCCTCTGTTGTGTGTCTCTAGTGCTCCAGGGTGGACAAAATGGGATGATCCAAGAGGTTCAGCCCAACAGAAACAGGAGAAGAAAGACCATCTGTGGAAATATCCTCCAGGAATGGCATGTTCAGCGGTTCCCACTTCTGGAGAGGGTGAGAAATGGACGAAAACCCAAAGAAACGCTCCTCTGTCCCTGAGCAAACCTTTGGATACAGTGATGCCTGACATGATGTGAAGAATCCTTGTGGAATTTCCTTGTCCCTGCATCATTTCCTAATTCCCCACATGCTGGGTGACAATGGGACAGTGTGAGTCAAATGAACTTCCTCGTGTCTTAACATCCTGATTCCCTGTGATGGCACCTTGTTTTAACAGCAAGACTTTTTGCTCTCTTGTTGTTCTAATGCTTGGAGTTCATCTCAGCAGCAGAGAACTAAACCCAGGGGAAGGCCAAATTCTGCTCTGCTGGATGCTGTCCCATGACTAGGGATAGGGATAGGGGATGAGGTTTCCAGCAGCACATATATATGTGTGTGTAAATATATATATAAATATTCAATAGAATCATCCTGGCTAGAAAGGACCTCCAGGAACATCGAGTCCAGCCCTCATCCCAACATCTCCCTAATCCCTAGACCACAGCCTCAAGTGCGCTAACAACCCATTTTTTAAACACCTCCAGGGATGGTGACTCCATCACCTCCCAGGGCAGCCTGTTCCAGTGCCCAGCCACTCTGTGTCCTAAGATCCAAGCTAAACTTCCCCTAACGCAACTTTAGGCCATTTCCCCTCATCCTATCATTAGTAGTTTGGAAGAAGAGACCAGCACCAGCCTCGCTACAACCTGCTTTTGGGTAGTTGTAGAGAGCAAGAAGGTTTCCTCTCAGCCTCCTCTTCTCTAGATTAAATAGCCCCAATTCCCTCAGCTGCTTTTCATAGGTTCTGTTCTCCAGCCCTCTTCCCAGCCTCGTTACCCGTCTCTGGCCCCACTCCAGCACCTCAATGTCCTCCTTATTCTGTGGCACCCAAAACTGGACCCAGTACTCAAGGTGCTGTCTCATGAGTGCAGAGTACACCATCACCTCCCTACTCGTGCTGTTTACACTGTTTCAGGCCAGGATGCTGTTAGCCTTCTTGGTCATCTTGGGCATGCTGCTGGCTCCTGTTCAGCTGGCTGTCAATCGGCACCCCCAGGTCCTTTTCTACCAGGCAGCTCTCCAGCCACTCTTCTCCAAGCCTGTAGCGCTGCTGGGGGTTGTTGTAAAATCTCATCCCATTGGCCTCAGCCCATCACTCCAGCTTGTCCAAATCCCTCTTCAAATTCTTTTTAGTGGAAACATGTAGCAAAGAAAGAAAACTGACAGGTACCTGCCCAGGGAAGACATCTCTCTCTCTCAGCTCTGCTGTTGCGATTTCTTCCAGAAGCACATCCACTAGCTGGTTGCTGGTCTTCCCTTTGGCCAGATGGTCCCACTGGGCAGCTCCCCCATGAATCACCTCTGCAACAGCAAACAGAAACTGTTGGCTTCTGGAAGAGGAGAATGTGCCCAAACATGCTGATGTGAGTCCCACTAGAAGCCTCATGACAGATCTCCAGAGGACTCCTAAGATGTCTAAGATCCCTTACAAGCTCCTTTCAGGCCACTCATGAAAGCCAAGGAGAAAGCAGGATATTGCAGGTGAGAAATAGCCACAGCAAGGTGTTCATCCATGAGCTGTCCTCAGCAAACCACACTCGAGATGTTTGGCACCTGAGCACTTGGCCCAGTCCGGCCTGGGTGTGCAGTTGTGGCGGGCTCGCTGCAGTTCAGTGCTGAGCATGTCTCGCTCTTCTGTGGTCTCTCTGTGGGTTTCCAGCAGGGCTTCTTGTTCCTTATGGAGCTGATCAAAGTCCTTCTGCAGAGTGTTCATCTGAAGGATACAGAAAGGAGTATGACAAACCACCCAGTGCGTCAGCCAGCTCAGGTGAGCAGTGAGACTTGGGGAGCGCTCCTGCTTGCTAATCACTTCTGGATCCAAAGAAAATGACGTTACTTACTAAACGCTGTTACCATCTACAAAACTTCGGACAACACGTGTCCGTGACCCTTTTTTACTGGTTTTTGTGTACAAAAATAGATCTTCACAGAATCACAGACTGATGGGGTTGAAAGGGACCTCTTGAGATCAGTTAATCCAGCCCCCCTGCTAGAGCAGGATTCCCCAGATCCCACAGGAACCATCCAAGTGCGTTTGGAATCTCTCCAAAGCAGTTGTCAATCCACATAAGGATCTTAATCCACTGGGAGAGAATGGGAAGAAACATGGGTTTATGTTCCAGAAATGTTCATGTCCATCCCCTTCCGCTGCGCTGTCATTTACTGAGGAAGCGTTTCTTCCCTGCACAACTCCTCTCTGCTCTGCTAGCACAAAGGCAACGCTGGGGCCCAGCAGCAGCCCCAGCTCTGGTCTGCAGTTTGAGGGCTGTGTCTGTGCTGATCACGCTACGATGTGGGGTTGTGAAGCTGTGCTGATGGTCAGGGCTGGAGTGGAGCTGCCAGTGGCCCAAAGACATGTCAGCCAGCTCAGCACAGATTTTCTGAAGCAGAAGGGCAGCATTTTTTGCTTTAATGGACATCTGGGCACTAACGGTGTGTGATAGGATCTGGTGTGTTCTTTTTCACTCTCCTAGAGATGAAGTCACTGCTGCTGCGGGCTGGAAGCAAACCCCATCCTAACTACTGGTGCATGTTGTCCCTGTGCTGTCTGCCACATCTCCTCCTGAGCACTCCAGTGCTAGCTACACCAGCAGATGTTTGTTCTGAAAAGGCTGCACACAGATAGAACGTGAAGAACCTGGCCCAGTCCTTTTGCAGGTGGAAAACATGTTCTTCTGCCCCATAGCTAGAGTTAAATGAGCCATGAGAGTTAAAAAGCCAGCTAGCCACGTGAGTGGTAGCAGCACGGCAGTATGTTTGGTGAGTTGTGGTTTGGAGAGAACTGTGCAGCACATGTGAGGTGGATGTGGTCCACTTATGCGTGTGTAAGATGACTTCAGACAGTTGTTCCCATGCTGTGGGCTCTGGGTCATCTGTGAATGGTGACAGCTTTTATGGCATTAGCTCAGTTTAGCCTTGGGCCTGTGTGGGTACATGAACTGCGAGTGCTCAGTCAGTCTGTGATTCCAATGGGTAGGGAGTGTCAGAGATTAGAAGACAATGGCTTCACATGGATTTTGTGTACAAAGAAACATCCTTATAGATTCATAGAATCATTCAGAGTGGAAAAGATCCTTGAGATGATCAAGTGCAACCATTATTCCTTATCACTACTGAACTGCATTGCTAAGCAAATGTGACCTCTAGGTTTTCTGAGTTGCTATCCCAACCTGAGCACTGAAACCACTGGGTTTTTGTTTATGTCGTGTAGGCAGTAAATGAGAAGCTTATGCTTACCTCCTGGAGTAAATCAGAATATTTTTGTTCCAGTGACTCAAAATCACTCCTGGGTACAACATCTCTGTAATCTGCTATCATTGCGTTCAGCTTCATCTGGGCATTGGTGAGGTCCCGCTGCGCTACCTTCAGTGCCAGAGTGAACTCCACCTTGTCTTCACCCTTGATGTCTTTAAACAACAGCCGATGGTGAAAGCTCCTGACAGTGAAACTGCAGTCACTGTTTTTTAAATCTTCTGTGGATGCCTAGAGCCTGTAACCCTAGGAAATGTCAGTGAAGGCTGAGTGGTTACGTGGTGGGGTTATTCAAGAACTGCCAGTCCAGGAGAGTTGTGGCGGTCTCATTCCCACCCACGGTCCTGCGTGCTCTCCCCTGTGCACACATTGGCTCGGGGGTTCAGGGTTGGTGCAATTAACACGAAGGATCACAGGGGTGGAGAAAACCCTTACACAGCTGCAATGAGCAGCACTGTGGGTACCAGTTACCCATCTGTGCATGGGGCACTGGAAAGGTCTCTCCCACCACATGTAAGCCCTGTGCCAATTGTGACACCTGAATTGTGGACAGGCACAAAGCTGCCCTCTGTAGCCGAGTACAAAGTGCTGAAAGCTGGCACCAGAGACACAATATCCCTAAGGAAACTCTGCAGTGAGCAGCTCTTGCCTCCAACGTACCTGTTACACTGAGCAAAAGCATATGAGAATCCCAGCAATGACTTAGGGAATCAGACTGGACCAGCAGGTACCTCCCTGCCCATTCCCCTTTACCTATTTATGGACTTCTGACCATGAACTTGTTTAACTTTTTTAAAACATCCAAGCATAGCTGAAAATATTTCAGAGATACTCTGGATGTTTCCTGCTGGGCTGCACCCTTGAGTCTCCGGACAGGTCCTTACATTGCTGCTGCTCTCTCTACCTTGGACTTGGTGACGTGTTGCATCCAGCTGCTCGCCGTACGCATCATTCAGTTTTGCTAGAAGCCGTTTGCGGGCCTTGGACTCCTTGAGATTGTGAGTGTACTCCTTGGCCAAGCTTGCCTTCAGATGCTCCACCTGCAGGAAACAGAGGCTTGAATTCATTAGGAGCATGAAGGCATCAGAGGGAACCCTTGAGCTGGTTTGGTGGGGTTTTTGGGCTGGTTTCTAGAGCAGAAACTGAGGAGCTGGGAGTGGAATAAAGCAAGCAAAATGGGAACAATTGGAGTAGGAGAGTGGGCAAGTGATAACAGTGTAGAAGAGGATGGGTTCGTGCTTGGATGTGGTGTGCTCCATCTGACTTTCAGACTTCTAGATATCAACATCTACCAGTCTGAGTTATGCTGTTTAAGGAAGATACACATTTAAAGATGCTAAGCGTGTAGTGATGTAAAAGAGGGCACCTGTTTCTACATAAGAACTTAAAACATTCCTGGCAGGAAGCTATTTATTTTCTCTCCATTTCAAGTGGAAAAGTGGATCCTGGAAAAGCCAGATGGGACAAAGATTCAAGTGAAGACAGTGGCAGCAAAGCCTGTGCCAAAGTAACAGGGATGTTCTCTAGAGCATAATCTGTGCCACATGTTCTGTGCCTGCTCCAGAAATTTGGCTGGCATCAAAAGGACAAGAGGCTGGGAGGTAAGAGACCAAGTGTTAGCAGTGCCCAGTTACAGGACAAGGGGCAATGGGCACAACCTGGAACCCAGCAAGTCCCACCTGGACATGAGGAGAAGCATCTTCACTGTGAGAGTACCAGAGCCCTGACCGAGGTTGCCTGGAGAGGTTGTGGAGTCTCCTCCTCTGGAGACCTCCCAAACCCTCCTGGGCCCATCCTGGGCAGCCTGCTCTGGGTGACCCTGCACTGGCAGGGGCTTGGACTGGATGATCTCCAGAGGTTCCTGCCAACCCCCACCAGTATGGGATAAAGTGCATCCAGCTGCAGGTTGGGAGACATTTGACTCATTGTCTGATTTACCTGAGTGCGAAGAAAAGCATTTTCTTCCTTCATGTTGTCAAGGCACTTTAACAAATGTTGTTTCTCTTGCTTTAACATGTTTATTTCGTCTTTCTCCTTCTCCTGCAGTGCCACAATCTGCTGGGTGTACGCCTCGGAGACAGTCGTGACCATAGTCTTCAGGGGCTCTAGGGCACGAATTGTCTTCGTCTGATGAGCTAAAGAAAGGGGAGGTGGTGTCTCACAAAGAGCCACAAGACGTGGATGTTCTCGGCTTAGCTGTCAGACCTTCAATGCCTAAACTGTGCTGGTGGGAAGTGGGACTCAATGTGGGACTGGTGAATGACAAGGACTGGGAGTCCTAGCTTGTGGCATTATATCCCCTTGTTCACCCACTATGCACATGAAGTTCCCAAGGGCTGCTCCATAAGGGTTTCTGACTTCAGCTCATGCTGGTTTGGAAGTGATGGCTTTGTCATGTTTGTTTCACTGGGTGGGAAGTGTCACCATTGAATCTCAGGCAGAATATGGGGCTAATGAGAGCTGGAATTAGTGACGCACCCTCTTAATGAACTTCAGTCTGTTTTCTTGTCTCCTCATACAGGGTCTTATGCAACTTTTTGTATTGTCCCCTCTGTTTCAGCCTGTCTTTACACCCCTTCTCTAATCTAGTAAAGAACTTGCATGCTCTTGGCTTTCTCTGCTGTACTGTCTGCTTTTCACTCTCAGCTGCTTCCTCTTTATTTGAGAACTTTCCTTGAAGGTATTTATCTGAGGAACCTAGTGATAGGACTTGGGTCCCACACCCTTGCCACAGGGTAGAATTTTATCTGGTGCCACCTCCTTGGTGTGGAGGCTTGGATGGAAAGCCACCAGGAGAATAAAGTGATCAGAGAGAGGGTAGGGTGTGGTTCAGATGTTTGTGAGTAACTGTGTTCTCCAGCCATAACAACTGTCATACCCACTCCTGACCGGGAGAGGAGAGATGCTGGTGGGTGCTGAGTAATTGGACTTGGAGGGCTTTTTCCTCCCCAACGAACCCTGGTGTCAGTATTTATGTACAAATACTCTGCCTCAGATGTTACATTCTAAAAGTGAGAGCGCACTCACAAATCTAAGAACAGGAACTACTTTTCCTTTCACATTTGGGTGTGAATTTCCTTCCCATGCTGCGACTGTACCAAAGGTTTTGCAAAACCCTTTCATTACAATCCTTGTCAGGATTGGCAAAAGTCGGAGTACCAGCACTATGTTCTGGAGCTGCTCAGTGTCAGCTGAGAAGAAGCCCAAAACTTCTTAACACGTCAGTAAACTCATTTTGAGGCAAAGTTAAAAGTGTTTCACAACCGACTCATCACCACAAGCAAGTGCAAAACTATTTCTAATTGTAGCTGCCCAGTATGTCAGAAGTTGAGGCAAAACTTCGTGGCTGCCAGAGGGCTGAGAGTCGACACTGGCCAGTGCCATCTGAGAACATCAGCTCCTGGATGACCTCTTCATGCCAAGAAAGGACAGACATTCTCCCACTTGAAAAGAATTCAGGTTTTGGGGCAGCTCTTTGCAGGTACAGAATTGCCGATGGGTCCACAAGTTCTGGCACCACAAAGGGGTTGGTGTAGAAGGCCTGTGGCTAGAGCAACTGGAGTATTGTTTCAGCTGAGAAATGGATTTGATGGTGAACAATGTCACCATGCAGTGAAGACCTGCTCTGTTGCTCAGCTTTGTCTTAGAAGAGTTCCAGCAGTGCAACCTCTATCTTGGAGTCAGGTAGGGCTGTAGGGACTGGATGCCTTCTCCTCCATGGTGCTGCTTTTCAGGTTTTGCTTAGTACCTTCACATTTTTGTGGATTTGCTCCTGAAATGATTCCACAACATCTTGGTGGTGGCTCAGCACCACCCCAACACCCAAAGGAGATACAGCTACAGCTGCACGTCCAGTTCTGGCGGGAGATAAATAGTTCTGAGCACTGGTACCCTCCACCCATTCCACCCTCACGTGTACTAGTCACTTCAAACTTTGTCCTGACAAACTGATGCCACTAAATATACAGTGCGAGCAGAACAGATTTAGGACATTAAATAATACGATTTTTTGGTGTTTTTAAAAAACAGGTTTAAGGGGTGAGTGCAGTGGTGAGCACCTTAAATGTCATATAGCCCAAGCTGGTATAGGATATGTGGCCAGGGCAGAAAATACCAAGTAAGACAAAGCTGCTAAATCAGGCTACAAGGTAGTAACATCCACTTGTCTGAGAAACACGATGAAGGAGGTTTTGGTTTCGTTTCAGAAGGAGCTAGAATGCTCCACATAGAATCACAGAACGTTAGGGATTGGAAGGGACCTCAGAGATGATCTAGATAGTCTAATGCCCCTGCCAGAGAAGGATCACATAGATCAAGTCACACAGGAATGTGTCCAGGTGGGTTTTAAATGCCTCCAAAGAAGGAGACTCCACAACCCCTGCTGGGCAGCCTGGTCCAGTGCTCCGTCCTCATAATGAAGAAGTTCCTTCTCATATTGCTGTGGAACCTCCTACGTTTCAGCTCACACCCATTTCCCCTTGTCCTATCATTGGGTGCCACTGAGCAAAGCCTGGTTCTGTACTCTTGACACCAGCCCTTTCCATATTTATAGACATTAATGGGGTCACCCATCAGTCTCCTTTTCTCCAAGCTTAAGAGACCCAGCTCCCTCAGCCTTTCCTCATCAGGGAGATGTTCTACTCCCTTCATCATCTCTGTGGCTCTGCTCTGGACTCTTTCCAGCAGTTCTATGTCCTTCTGGAACTGAGGGGCCTAGACATGGACACAGTATTCCAGATGCTGTCTCACCTGGGCAGAGTAGAGGGGGAGGAGAACTTCTCTCAATCTGCTAACCAACCCGCTTCTGATCCACCCCAAGATGCCACTGGCCTTCTTGGCCACAAGGGAACATTGCTGGCTTATGGTCATCCCGCGGTCCACCAGGACCCCCAGGTCCCTTTCTCCTGTGCTGCTCTCCAGCAGGTCAGCCCCCAACCTATACTGGTACCAGGGGGTGGAGTGAGGAGACATCTCTCTGTCAGACTGCCCCGTTTATCAGCTCCAAAGCTGCACCTTGGGAATCCAAGGGCTGCACTGAAGGACTATAAAGAGAATATAAAATCCTGCTGTTGGGAGGCCTCTCACAGATTTTACAGAAGCTGGTTTTGCTAAGCATGGTCAGACATCGTTTATGAGCAAAGTAAAACCTGTAAATGGGAAGATGAGTCCACAATATACAGGAAGGTGGGAGGACCCACATCCTAGCTTAAAATAATAAATTAGTTTTATCCTTTGAGCTTCAACAACACGTGATACCATGGCATATTGCTTCCCTGGCATGCAGCTGGATTTAAAAAACATAAAGCCAGCAAAAAATATGGTTTGTTCCATAGATGTCAAAGGAGAAAAGGCACATTGCAGGAATACGGGGGAGCCAGTAAATAAATGCTTAAAACAAAACCACGTATTTCTGAAAGCAGTGCAGTGTCAGCCACAGCATGGGAGCTGAAGCAAACAAATATCTCCTAAAGAGTTCTGGAAGGAACTTGAATTTAACAAAATTTGTTTTATTAGTGATTAAAATGTATTTATTCACCCCGTTCGAAGATACTGTGCACAGGAAGAATTTTGTAATGAGGAGTGATGATTAGGTAGCCCAGGTAACAGATAAACAATCTCTATCCATTCCAGATACTGTCCCAGCAGAAAGCTGTTGACATTTGATAGCTGCTCAGTGCTGGCTGTGACATGAGCTCCTGGTTACAATCTATTTCTAGTCCTCTGTGATTTACTGTGTTTACAAAGTGCTGGGAGAATTGCTGTGGCATCTGAAAGCCAAGCAGTGTTTAAAGCTTGCTGGGAATAGCCAGAACAGCCAGTCCAGCTCCCTGCCCTGCCCTGCTTCAGGTTACCAGAGCAAATGCATCCAAATATATTAGTATGATATGCTCAACTCCGAATGTGATTGTCCCAGAAAATCCTCAGGATGCTGCTGTTGCTGAGACTGTGTGTGAGGAAGACTTGCAAAATCTGACAATCTAAAATCTTGTAGGAAATAAAATTAAAACATAGTAACTTAACCATGAAAGGGATTGACCTTACAGAGCAGAAAGCTGGCTTTACCAGCTGACAGATCCTCAGGCTCTTCATCCTTCATGTGTATTTAATAGGCCTAAGCTCTCTTAAAATCTTCTCCATCAGTGTTTTCTCCCCACAGATCAAAGCCCAAGAGCTTACCCAAAGTAGCTTCATATTCATTCTTTACAGCCAACAGCAAGGGTTTGTATGTCTTGAAGTCATTTATGAAGAATTCAAAGATCTCTCTGTAGGGCTGAGAGACGAAAGAAGGCTTGAGAAAACACTCAGTAGCACCAGTTTCAGAGATAGCTGGTTTGTCTGACATTGATGCTAGTGCTGCTACCACCAGGTCTTCTGGTCTCCCTGAGCATGTCTCACTATTAAATAAACTCAAACATGTCACGTAAGGCAGCAAAAAGTATTTCCAAAGCATAAACACAGTTATGAAACCTCTATTTTTCTGTTGTCATTAGTCAACCATTATCTCCCTTCTGTTCTCTTTCCCTACCACTTTCCTTCCCCATAACTACAGGATTGTTTGGGGAATGGGAATTTTAATTAGTGCAGAGAAAATTTAACCCCAAACCTCCCATGCTGTGCCTAAATGCTTGAACTGCAGGATATTACAAACTCCTACATGTTAAAGTATCTCTGTGAAGTGTGTCTTCAAACACTCATTAGAGACTAAGAATTTTGGGGTTCCTAGCTCAGGCAAGAGCTAGATGAGAAAACCCCTTCTTGTCACCTGCAGAATCCTGACTTCACAAAAGAAAGGCTTTGCAGTAAAAATCTGGGAACCCAGTTGCTGCTTCCTGGTTTTAGACAGGAATCTTCAGGAGTTCAGTCTGTAAATCCTGCTTCACATCCACTTTGGATTATCATGTCTTCTGAGCTTTGATTTTAAAGTGGAAGCTGCTCTAGAAGACTCACATATTTCACAGGTAGATGAGAACAACCCAACCACCTGCAAATGGCAGCAACCCAACGTATAAAGGGCATGCTTTCGGTGCAGCTTTTCAACGTGAGCTGTGAACCCGCTCATTCAACACTGCCCAGAGGTGCCCATTCTGCTCATCTTCAAGTCAAGAGAAACTCATCACAGACCTGTAATTTCAGTTCTTGAGAGCTCTTTTCAGTCAGATCGAGAGTTTGCAGCTCTTTCTTCAAGTAGGACTCCAGCTGCTCCAAGTATAGCGGCTTCGGGATGGTGAGAGGGGCCTGTGTATTGCTGCAGAGACACAGGAAAAGAGTGGACGCACAGGTTTAGGGGTGTCATGTATGTGAGACTGAACTCAGATCAGATCTCACTGACTCTGGAAGAGGTTCTGCTCTGCCAAACTTCTTCCAGCAATGCTGGTGACTTGACCAGTGGTATGGACTGAGTTTACCTAAGCTGTCTGTCCTCTGGGGTGCAGCAGGGCGTGTGATTCATCAGGATGAGCTGCCCAGATGCAGGCCAAATGGACAAGTAGCCTCGAGTAGAAAGCTGGAAAGATAGAGAGAAGCCTTTCGCTGGATCTGAGTGCTCAAAACTTACAACAAAGAGCCAAAATGCAGAATCATTACAACTGCCTATGAAACACTAGAACCAGACCCTGAAACTCTCATCAGCAAGGACTGACAGCACCTAAAAAACAGGTACATTTTTGTATTCCATGAAGAAATCATCTTTCCAGGCTGGTACTCTTTGCTAATGACCTGTGAACCATCTTCTGGTAGCTCCTGCTCATGCTGCTGGATTGAGTAATTGTGGGAAGCTGGTCACACCTTTGGATGGCAAATGGTTACTTGCTACAGTAGGACCACTGGAAAATTAGACAAATTATCAGGATTTCGCATTAATCCAGATGAAACCCAAATGAAGAGGTTTCGCTTTGGTTTTGTTTCCAGCAGGGAGTTTATACTCACTCCCCACCCAGTAAGGGTAACTTGTACACACAGAGAGTTTCAACTGCAGGTTGGTGACTCTGCACAAAACACAAGCATCAGTGTAGAAGGTTGTGAAGGTGAGATCTGAGGAACAGTAAAGAGAACGTGATGAGTTACTTTTCCTTTAGAAGCTGCAAACTCTTCTAAAAAGCACACTCTTATCTAAGAGTCGTATTTAAGATTGCCATGTCTTTATTATTCTAACAAAATAATTAATATGTGATTGTCCCATACAAATCCATTCCTATTCTGCCTGTAAAAGGTGCAAAAAATGTGTCATAGGCAAACAGGAGGGTCTGACTTTCAAAATCCAATCTTCAGGCCTGAAAGAGTTAAATGTGAAGCCTCAGAAGTTTAAATGTCCTAATTTTAGTTGAAGAAGCAGGAGGATCACAGTGGAGAAACAAGGCGATACAGATTTACAAAGAGTTGGAAATCCCTTGTATAATGAGGCTGAGGCTTACAGAACATCACAGTTCTAGGGACAGACTCACACTCCAGCACCCGGAGCTTGTCCCAGAAGTGGCATGTTACTGAAATACAACAAAAATGCTAATGAAAACCTCCCCAAAATATATCACACATGACTTTTATAGACTTTAACCTCCTGTTAGTTTATTCGATACATATTCCTGGAATTTATTTTCTTGTAATATGTCTTTTCTAATTTAAACTACACAAGTCAAATTCTGGCTTCAGTGTTTGGGCCATGTGTCCACTCAGAAAGTTGCAGCCAAGAACAATATTTATATTCCTCTTCTCTTTTCTCTGTCCTTAAAAACACAGTAAATAATTCAGGAGACCGACATAGATTCTCCTCCCCCTCTACTCTGCCCAGGTGAGACCACATCTGGAATACTGTGTTCAGTTCCGGGCCCCTCAGTTCCAGAAAGACACAGAATTGCTTGAGAGAGTCCAGAGCAGAGCCACCAAGATGATGAAGGGAGTGGAAAATTTCCCTGATGAGGAAGGGAGCTGGGTTTCTTGAGCCTGGAAAAAAGGAGACTGAGGGGTGACCTCAATGTTTACAAATATGGAAAAAGCAGGTGTCAAGAGGACGGAGCCAGGCTCTGCTCAGTGGCACCCAATGATAAGACAAGGGGAAATGGGTGTGAGTTGAAGTATAGGAGGTTCCACAGCAATATCAGAAGGAACTTCTTCACAGTGAGGATGACAGAGCACTGGAACGGACTGCTTAGGGAGGTTGTGGAGTCTCCCTCTCTGGAGACATTTAAAACTCGCTTGGACATGTTCCTGTGCGACTTGATCTATGTGATCCTGCTCTGGCAGGGGCATTAGACTAGATCATCTTTTGAGGTCCCTTGCAATCCCTAACATTCTGTGATTTTGTGATGTTTTTTTTCTCCGTAAGTACTAAAGGAAAATTAATACAATTAAAACCTGCTTGGCTTCCTAACAGTTTGGGATGGTCCAGTAAGATTCAGAATTGACCAAGTCAGAAAAATGTGGATTTTTCACTGGAATTCTTCAACTCACTGGAGTTTTCTCTTCCTCGGACAGGATGTAGTTCAGATCGTCAATACATGTTTGGCAGTCTGGAGTCTCAGGGGATGCTTCGGCAGCCATCCTGTGTGATGACAAGAAGGAAACTCTCAAAATGTACAGAATTAACTAAAGATGCAGTGGAACCATTAAAACATGATGAAAAACTTCTTCCTGAAAAGGGACATCAGGCCTTGGAACAGGCTGCCCAGGGATGGGCTTGAATTGCTGTCGCTGGACGTGTTTCTCAAATTGTGAAGATCTGGAGCTCAGGGACAGGGTTTAGCGGTAGCCTTGGGACAGCTGGGTTAATGATTGGTCTAAAAGATCTTGAAGCTCTTTTCCAACTTAAATGATTATGTTGAGAAGTCATGGAACTCCTGCTCTGGAAAGATCCCAAAGCTGCCTGTATGTTCTCCTGTGAGATCTGCTCTAGGGGATGCTGCTCTGGCAGCGGGTCAGACTGGATAATCCCCAGAGGTTCCTTCCAATCCCACCAGTCTGGGATTCTGTGAAAGGAATGCCTAGAATCTGGGTGTGTAAGAACTCGGTTTTGGGGATAAGGAGGAGACCCTGCTGCTTTGATGACTATTCTGAACTATAGGGATTTAATTAGAACAGGGTATCGATGGCAGATGCTTCGATAAACTGGCAACCTACAGTGCAAAGGGAAACCGCTTTCTGAACTATAAACAAAGTCCAGGTAACGACAACGGCGGAAGGAACTGCGCCTGGAGCCCCTCGGGAATCCCTCGCTGCAGTCCGGCCACGGCCTCAGTTCTCAGCATCACTGCCACTGCTCAGTGGCTCCCCGCTGTCTGTGTGCTGGAACGGGGATGTGGAACTGCGTTCAGCCGCCATGGGCTCCACCAGCCGGTGCGTGCGGCGGGCCCGGTTGTCCTGGCGGGGCCTAGACGCCGCTCCCTCCCCTCTCAGCGGTACCGCTCCCGAACCCTTACCTCGCCGCCACGGCCCGCGCGCGCTGTTTACCTCCGTCGCTACGGAGACGCTTCCTCTCACCCCCGCCCTTCTAAGGGCCCTCACCGCGTGACGCCATAGCTGCCCTCGGCAGCGCCTAACGCCACATCGCTGCCGCTCTCCGGGCCCAGACCCGCCCCGCCGCTTGGCTGGCTCTATAGAGCGTCGAAGCCGATGGCAACAGCGCTGTTCGTCGACTCTCCGCCACGGCGAAGCGGGCAAAAGCGATGTTCGCGCAGAAAGGAGCATTGGGAACCGGCGGGCGCTAGGCAGGCCCTGAAGGTGGGACTTGTGGACGCCGTGCGTGTCAGGAATTGTAGTCCCGGTGCGAGCGCGGGATGGTAGGCTGGGCGGGGCGCGGACTCCCCTTCCCGTCATACCGCGCGGGGCAGCGGAGCCGGCGCTCTATCCCATTGGCTGGTGATCGGGGCCGGGCCTCGCGCGCCGCCCGCTGACACAAAGCAGCTCCAAGATGGCGGAGGCGGGTGGCTCGCGCGGAGGGGATGCGGCGGCGCCGGGCCCGGCCTTGGAGCAGGAGCTGAACCGTCGCCTCCGCCGCCTCTACCCGGCTGTCAACCAAGAGGAGACCCCGCTGCCGCGCTCCTGGAGCCCCAAGGACAAGTACAACTACATCGGTCTCTCGCAGGGCAACCTGCGCGTCCACTACAAAGGTGCCGGGATGGGGCGGCGGTGCTAGGCTCGGCCTCGGGTTCGGCGGGGGCAGGCGGGAGGCCGGGTGGGAGGCTGCCGCGGGTCCGGCAGCAGCGGGAGCGAGAAGAGAAGGTAATAAAGGGAAGAGAAGAGAAGGGAATTAAGGGAAGAGAGGGAACGGAGCGAAGAGAAGAAAAAAGAAGGGAGTGAAGGAAAGGGTTGCCTCGGCCATGGGTCAGGCGGCTCGCCCTGAGTGCCCTGGCGGGTCTCCAGCCTGACGTGGGGCTTGGGAAGCAGAGGTGGGCTGGAGCCCAGGGCTCTTCCCGCACTGAGTATGCTGTCTTATATAATGTTGTGCAGTGTCCCCAGCTTGGGCCTCGACACGGCTCGGTAATCAGATCATAAATTTACTCAGTCATCCTGCTTACAACATGGCCATGGAGTTGGATGTTATCGACTGGAGGCTTTGGCTCCTTGAGGTCACAGAAAATAAACGCTTCCAGAATTGCAGGAGTGGGAAAATCACTGGTGTTTTTCGGTACTGGTGGCTCTTCTCCCTACCCACCCCGCAGAGAACCCATTATTCCTTTTCCTCCCTCATTAGTAAACACTGATGTCATTCCCCTCTTGTGTAATCGTTTTTGTCTTCTGTTTATGTGCGTCACTCTTCAAATGTTGTTCCTGGGGAGGGGGAGAGGCAGTGCTATTAGTCTTTCCCCCTAACCACAGAGAGAAAAGAAAGACAAAACTACAGTTCTCACAGGGTTTATGGTGGCAGTGCAGGGTTATAGATTCCGGTACTCTGAAGTGTTGGGTGTAGGTAGAAGCAGGCCAGACAGTGGTGTAATACATCGAAACGTGGGAGAGCTCAAAGCCCATCAAGACTTACCTTTCTATTCGTTTATAGGTCACGGTAAAAATCACAAAGATGCTGCCTCGGTCAGGGCCACACACCCTATACCCGCAGCCTGTGGCATTTATTACTTCGAAGTGAAGATTGTCAGTAAAGGCAGAGATGGGTAAGTACCTTATCCCAGTTCAGGGGGCTGGTGATGTGTGTTTAGAGGCTCTGTTGTACTCTGACCTCCCTTCCGGAAAGGTGAGAAGTCCTGTGGCTGCTGGCTAGAGCAGGCAGGTATGTCACAGGGAGGTTGTGTGCCCTTGATTGATGGGTGTGGTTATGTGTCCTTGATTGATGGGTGTAAATGTGGTGGAATGGCCTGGAAACACTAACCCAGGTGCTTTCTGTGCTCTTCCATAGAGTCAGTTTTAAAAATTTAGGAAACTGTAGGTGCAGTTTGCATTAAAATAGTTTGTTGCTACTTAGGCCTGGTTGCTCAGATTTCACAAGTTACAATGCCTCACAAATGGAATACAGCAGAAAGGAGGAACTTTGGAGTTGAATTGTTGGAGAGGTGTTTATATGGTGAAGAGTAGCCACAAGCAGAGCACTGGAGGGAGAACTTCTGAGACTGGTTTATCCACCATAAAGGAAAAGATGCTCAAAGAAAGGAAAATAAGATGATTGCAAATACAAGATGGAATCTGCACTGCTTCAGTCTAGGGCCTGAATTTGGAGTTGGGCCCTTATCTCAGGGTTGACTGCAGCACAGGGTGCTGGGGACAGCTCGGGAGACAATGCTGGAGCCGGAATGCTGAGTAGGAGAATGTTCCTCCCAACCCACTTGTCTGTTTTTTGCTAATAGTTACTGTTGTTGCTGAGGCTGCGTTTGCCCTGTCTGTCTGTGCCGCTCTGAGCAGCGGCAAGTGGAAGAACTGCTAAAGTAGCAGATCCTGTCAGGAGCAGTGAAGCAGCCACCCCTTTGCAGGCAGCATCTCCATGAGCTGTGCTGGTTGTGGGTTTGGATCTGCTCCAGCCTGGGCAGGATTTTGATCCAAGAAGAAACTGAAGTAAGATGTGTGTAGAGTGCCTTTAAAGTGATATTCAGGATACTGGGAAATGTGGGAAAGCAATAAAGGGATGTTTCTAGCAAACTCTGAGTTTCTGCTGTAGGTTTGCTTGTTAATCCTTATAAAGGTATCAGCCTGCTCTGTGTGTATCTGTGTTGGACATTTTGTATTGCTGGAGAGTGAGATGTTGCAGAGACAACTACTTAGCTCGCAGGGGGAGGTATTGAAGTGTAATTAATTAATCTGGTCCTTCAAGAATAACTTTGGAACTCTGGCCAGTTTAGGGGTCTCAGGGAAGGGCAGCAAACATTCCTTCTACAAACCAAATTGAAGTTGTAACTTCTTCCTGTTGAAATCTTCCACTGTGGCTGTTGAGCTGAGAAGTGACCTTTTTGTAAAAAGTATCTGAAATCATACTGTACCCAGACCTGTAGTACTGTAAATCTGTAACATTTCTTCTGGGTTTTTTCTTCGGTCCTTTGGTTTGTAGAATGATGTACGTTGGGTATTTCTACATCACTGAAGTGTTTTGTTGTTCTTCTGTAGCTTGGCAAAAAGGAGACTGAGGGGTGATCCCATTAATGTTTGTAATATGGAAAGGGTGGGTGTCAGGAGGATGGAGCCAGGCTCTGCTCAGTGGCATCCAATGATAGGACAAGGGGCAATGGGTGTGAGCTGGAACATAGGAGGTTCCATGTCAATCTGAGAAGGAACTTCTTCACAGCGAGGGTGACAGAGCACCGGAGGGGGCTGCCCGGGGTGGTTGTGGAGTCTCCTTCTCTGGAGACATTTAAAACCTGCCTGAACGTGTTCCTGTGCGACTTGATCTTTGTGGTCCTGCTCTGGCAAGGGGATTGGACTAGATATTTCGAGGTCCCTTCCAATCCCTAATGTTCTGTAATTATCTGCACAGAGGTGGCTCTTTCCTGCCTTCTAGATAAGCCTTACAGGGAGATAATGAGACTCGCTATGTATCTCCAAGGATCAGAGACTTCTGTGTCAATAGTCCATGGTGGTTTTTCCTATATTCAGTAACAACAGTTACTTTCCAGGGACACTTTGAAGGGTACGCATCTGGTGGTGTGAATGCTGCAATGATATGAGCATGAGATGCTGATTGCTATAACTTGAATTCAGGGCCATCGTGAATCTTCAGGAGCTCATCCCGTGTCTCACCCACTCCTGTCCCTTGTTTCTCTTGTGCTGGTGGAGCACACTGTAGTTTTTATCTGACATGCTGTGGTGCTGGAGATTCAGAAGTGTCAATTTGTTTTGTAGCTGCTGCATGTCTGTCACTTTAGAAGGTATTTTTGCATTTCTCATCTTTAGTAGTTTGAAGTCCATCCACTGGACACTTGGTACTTTCTAATAGTGAGGAAACATTTCTTCTTTGGAAGTTCTCGAGTGTTTATTACACCTTGGCTTCAGTTTAAAGGAGTAAAAGTTTAGAAATCTAAAGAAAGATGGAACAAAAGGAAGTTCCTAAGTGGCAGAGCATCTCCCTAGGAACTCAACTGGCAGCCCTTTAGCCAGGGCAGAGGAGGAGGCATCTTTCTGAACTCATTTCCAGAATGTGTAAAGTCTCTACACTGTAGCAGATTATTTTCTTGATGCCTCATGGTGTACTGAGCTGAGGACGATGGGACATCATCCACTGTGCACTCTCATTTTGGTTTGTGATGGCTTTTTGCATTTAGGTTTAAACTGTGACCAATTGAGTCTCAAAATAAGACTTACTCAAAAAAATCTTTGGGTTTGGGTTTCAGGAGGATGCTTGGAGAAGCCTGGGTTGATTTGGCTTAGTAGCTCAAAGCTCTTATCTTTATGTGTGCATAGTTGTTAGCCCAACCCTCCACACTCGGTTAGATGCTAATAAACCACAGAAACTAAGGCTTGTGGGTGAGAGATGGGGTAGAAGCTCTCAATGGCTTTTACTGGAGATGTCAGAATCCTGAAGTTCATAGGGTGACTGTTGCACCAGGACAAAAGGTGTTGCCTGTCTGTTTCACTCTGATAAGAGTTTCTGAGGTGGCATCAGGCAGTGCCACTTCTGGGGTGGTATTGCTGCTGGGAGGAGCCTAAGCTGTAGAGACAACAGAGGTTGTTGGTACCTCCTTTCTGGCTTTCTGTTCTGTTTGTGGGGTTGAGGTGATTTAAATCCGGTAAGATCATGCTTATTCATGAGGTTTGTCTATGGGTATGTGGGCTGGTTTTCTGTGGTCTTTTTGGGTTTTTTGGGGGGTTTTTTACCCCCTGAGTGAGGGGAGGCTGCCAAATTGTGGCCAGTTGAAAGCCAATTGCAGCCAATTGAAAAATTGTCTTGACCAGGAGGCTGGGCAGCACCTAACAAAGCCGATTCATCTACACTGATCATTTGTGCTACTCCTTGTTTGGAGAGATGGTTCTTCGCCTCAGAGAGTACAGAATTTATTTGCCAGTCTCTAGATCCAGCCCTCTCCATAGCTCCTGGTCTGTGATGAAGACACAGGGAGTGGTTCCATAGCACTTCAAGATGATATAAGACCGCCAGATTCTGCTCTTATTTGCCAAGTGTGTCTATGCTTTCCCTCATGCTGAGAATCAGCTGCCCCATCCTGTGGTGAGCTGCTTCTGTGACATAACTGGCTGAAAGCTGGTCATGGCCAAGTAATGATGATGACTTTGTCTGCTGCCTTCACTGTCCAGAAATTGCTGTGCCTTGGTAAATTGAGGTGTCTCTTCAAGTTTCTGCTTTGACAAGACAATTCAACAAGGGGATGGGCTGAGCTGGGAGAGGAAAGGGTAGGGCTGCACCAACCCTCAGGTAGTTCAGTTCAAAGTGTTGTCAACAGCTTTGTCTCTAGACTTGTCAAGTACTTAATTCCTGAAACATCATGTTTCCTAAGAGCTCTTAACTGGAACAAAAGGATAAGAGGCAATGGGTCACAAGTAGTGGCCAGGAAAGTGCCAGTTCAACATAAAGACTTTTCCTTGTGAAAATCCAGTGCTGAGGATGCCCAGAGAGGCTGCAATATTTCTATGTTCAAATTTGCCTCAAGGCATCATAAAACTTAGAGTTCTGCTTCAGGCAGAAGGGTGAAGATAGAAGGTCCTGTCCCGTGCAGCCTGCGGTTCTGTGGACTGCTCCATTCCAGCCCTCTTCAGATCAGCTGCCTGGCTGAAGTGCAGGTGGTGTTTCTATTCCTGAGCTGCCACAAACAACTCGACTCTTGTATCACCGGTCTTTGTCAGAGCTCAACCTGAAGCGCCAGATTCTGATCCTCTCCTTGTCAGATATGTTTCTGTTTGCTGTTGATTTGTCAGCACATCTCCTGTTTCCCCATTAGGTGATCTGTGCTTGGTAAACAGGAACAGAGTGAGACTCACCAGGGCAGGGTGGTGAACCCACAAGCGTTGGGCTGCTGTGACTCAGGAGGATCTTTGTTGCCCTCTTTATGCTGGGGCAAGGTGACTCAGTTCCAGGGCTGGGGCAGTGCTAGCCCCTGGGTGCCGTTTCAGTCTGTTAACCTCTTTATACATCCCCCAGCCATGCAGTGGGTCGTGATGGAGTGTGGCCAGGAAGGACATCCTGAAGGCTGATCCTGGTTGTGCACCGGTTCCTGCCTCCTCCTCACAGAAGCACAGAGCTGTTTAGGTTGGAGGAGACCTTTAAGTTCATCAAGTCCAACCATTTCTCCGGCACTGCCAGGTCTCCACTAATACCTGTCTTTTACCCCACATCTTCAAGACTTCGCAATTCTTCCACACACAGAGACTCCAGCACTGCCTGAGCCAGCCTGGGCCAGGCCTGGAAAGCCCTTTCACACAAGAAATTGTTCCTCAGAATCAACCTAAACCTCTCCTGGCACAACTTGAGGCTGTCTTCTGTCATCCTGTTGCCTGTTCCTGGGCAGAAGAGACCAACCCCCACGTCACTCCAGCCTCCTGAATTTCAGGGAGCTGTTGAGAGTGAGAAGGTCTCTCCTGAGCTTCTTTTTCTCCAGTTCAGCCCTCCGGTTTCCCCAGACGCTACTCACATTGGTGCTCCAGACCCTTCCCCAGCCCGGTTGCCCTTCTCTGGACACATCCCAGCACCTCTTCTCCGTTTCTGATCATCCACCAGTTGGACCATTGCCTTCGCAGTGACAGTTTGCTGCAGGCACCTGTCTCCTCTGGTAGTGGTTTGGTTCTGAGTAGCCTGAGAGTTGTGGACACTTTGATGTGCTGGTGTTCTGCAAGGTCTGACCTCCCCGTGGGCAGCAAAACCCATGGCTTGCCCACAGCAGCTTTGAGTGACCTGGGCACACAGAATCGGTGTGGTCAATGGGCAGTGGAGGGGACTTTGAGCTGCGTCACGAAGGCTGCCCAGAGATCTGCTCTCGCTTTTCATCTTGCTGTGGGGCTTTTTTTGTTACTTATTTCAAACCCTTTGTTTTGTGCTAGCACTAGTGACTGCCATGAGCTGGGTCATGTTAACTGTCTTTTTGCTGGCTCTGTCCTTTCTGCAGCACTTCTGCACATCAGGATGAACAGGAATGCAGAAGGTGGTAAGACACCAGTGTGTTGGTGTCTTTTTTCCAACAGTGTTTCTTAGTTGCTTTGAGGTGTGCAGCCCATTCTCAGGAGATGTTGCTCAGTGCTCCCTTAGATTTGGAGCGTTTTTCTGTGAGAGGGAAGGAAAAACTAGTTTGAAAAGTCATTCCCTCACCTCTACTGGTTTCCAGATGGTGATAGGAAGTCTGTGTGTGGAGTGCTCTGGCATTGGTGGCTTCCGTGGTATAGTCTCTCACAGCATCCTCGCTGCCAAACTGAGGTAGTGTGGTCTAGATGATTGGGTAGTGAGGTGGATGGTGAACTGGCTGCAGGATAGAAGCCAGAGAGTGGTGGTCAGTGGGACAGAGTCTAGTTGGAGGCCTGTATCTAGTGGAGTGCCCCAGGG
>VXBP01009567.1:510-30583 GCA_013400115.1 Rhinopomastus cyanomelas | reverse complement strand
CCCTCTACTCTGCCCTGGTGAGACCACATCTGGAGTATTATGTCCAGTTCTGGGCTCCTCGGTTCAAGGGGGATGTGGAGCTGCTGGAGAGGGTCCAGCGAAGGGCAGTGAAGATGATGAAGGAGGTGGAACACCTCCCTTACGAGGAGAGGCTGAGGGAGCTGGGTCTCTTTAGCTTGGAGAAGAGGAGACTGAGGGGTGAGCTCATTTATGTGTATAAGTATGTGAAGTGTGGTTGTCAGGAGGATGGACCCAGGCTCTTCTCAGTGTCATCTAGTGACAGAATGAGGGGCAATGGTTGTAAGCTGGAACGCAGGAGGTTCCACATCAACCTGAGAAGGAACTTCTTCCCAGTGAGGGTGACGGAGCACTGGAACAGGCTGCCCAGGGGGGTTGTGGAGTCTCCGTCTCTGGAGATGTTCAAGGCCTGCCTGGATGTGTTCCTGTGTGACTTGGTCTAGGTGATCCTGCTGTGTCGGGGGATTGGACTAGATGATCTTTCGAGGTCCCTTCCAGTCTGTAATGATTCTGTGATTCTAGTTGTCTCTGAAGGGGTCATATGAGGGTTTCTAGTGGCTGCATGTGCTGTGTGAACCCATGTTTAGATCTGATAAGCTTGTAAATAATTTATTTCTTCCTTTTTTATTTTTTCCATCCTGGCTTCCAACAATCCAACCCCAGCACATAGAGTGTCTGAATTGATGCTGTTCTAAAGACATTCATTTAAGCAACACACAACTCCCACAGAAACAGTTCTCACCTTGTTCCCATTAGCAAGTGGTCTGGTCCAATCAAGTCTTGTTTGCTCCACTACTCTTGACTGAGTTTTGGTGCTCCAAGTGTAGAGCATTTTCTGTGGTGGTTTCATGGCACTTGGTGACATCTCGCGCAAGTTCTTAGGTTTTGTCACCATTCTGCTAAACTCTGGCAAAAGCGTGTGACTCTGAGAGCAACTTTTTCAACATAAAGCAAGTTGCAAGCATGGAGTATCCAGCTGGCAGTTGGAAGCTGTTTCTTTCATTACTGCTTTTTCTTTCTAGTACAGCAAAGTTGAATTAGAGTGAATTCAGTGAAACATGGTGTCATACAGTGCTGTCATGGGCTTGTCCTTTGTAATGGGGGAATATCAATTTCTCATTAAAATAATTAGTGAAATTAGGAAAGGAGATGAAAGTAGTGACGGTGCTGTGTGACTCTGTATGAGGTCTCCTTGGTTTCAGGCTTTGATAAGTTCTGGTTTTCTGTTAGTTTATTTTTTGTGCAGTTATAGATTTGAGGTTTTGCACAATAAGTAGGAAAATAGTAGGAAAAGTTTGTTTCTTTTATTTCCCTCTGCTATTTGTGACTCTTTGTTATGTCTGTCAAAATGAACCAAATGCATGTAGAACATGATGGTGCTGCAGCTCTTCCAAATGTGTTTACAGTTAATAAATTAACTGATGAAATAATGGGAACAAGCAGTCCAAGTGTTCTAGGGTCTTAGACTGAAGTAATTCTCTGCTTAAGAATGAAATTGCACAAATTGCAGAACTTTTTGTAGAGGGGAAACTTCTAATCCTTCAGTTATGAAGCTCTGGGATGATGAACTGCTGAAGAATTTGTCATCCACTGGATTGCTCAAGGTTTTGGTTCTGCTTTTCCGCACTTAGTCGCTGGTTAGAGCTTCTCTGCTTTTCTGAGAGCTGATGTTTCGGAGCATCCTCTGTGCCTCAGGATGCTGGTAGTTTCTTCTAATGTGATCTTGAGAATTTTGGTTTCCTGCCTTTTACTTCTTTTCAGCCTCACATCCTGTGTCTTTACTGACTGATGGAGCCTGTCAGTGCTATTTCTCCAGCACTGTTACAGGACAGTGCAATATCCACAAATAAAGCCAGAACTGCATCTGTGTTAGAGATTGATTATATTCCAGTACAAATGTGCTCCAAAATATTAATGTTATTAGGTTGAGGAATCAGACAGCTGGAATGCAGCGTTTTATAGGCAATTTCTTTAAACAGCTGTAACTTGTTTTTTCACACTGCCTTAAAATAACACACTCCACTGCCCTCTGTGACTGCGACACTATGGGTTCAGGTGGGAAGTGGATATGGGTTATCATTTCTCCCCACTCTTTAAACCTGGCATGAAGTCAGGGCCTGCCTCAGACAGCCAGAACGATAGAGCAGAGCTTTGCACAGGGGCTCTGAAAGGCTCCAACGAGCCACCAGTGTGTTATTAATATCTAACTTAATTTAGCTTGATTATTTTAGACTTGGCTATGTGCAGAGATAGAGCAGAGTGTGGGATAGGTGGGAGAAGGGGATTCCTACCAAATAGGGGTGGTTGAGTATAAAAAAGGCAGGATGGAGTCAGCCTTCAGATCACCAACTTCCCTCTGGAAGAGGAATGAAACTTGTCCAACCTGTGGCTCAGCTGGGTGCTTGGTCTTGTCCAAGCCTCATCATGAAATGCCCAACTTGAGTTTCTAATTGAGTGATGTTGTTGGTTCACTAATGCAACAGGGAGTGACTGGTTTTCTGGAATCACAAAATCATGGAGTCATTTTCGTTAGAAAGGACCTTAAAGACCATGAAGTCCAACCATTAACCCAGCTGTCCCGAGGCCACTGCTAAACCCTGTCTCTGAGCTCCAGGTCTTAACAATTTTGAAACATGGCCGGGGATGACAATTGAACTCCCTCCCTGGGCACCCTGTTCCAAGGCCTGAGGACTGTTTCTGGGAAGAAGTTTCTCCTGATGTCCAACCTAAACCTCCCCTGGTGCAACTTGAGGCCACTTCCTCTTGTCCTGTCCCTTGCTACTTGTGAGACAACACCAAGACCCTCCTCTCTACGTCTTAGAGTTAGGTAGTTGCAGACAGCAATAAGGTCTTTCATCGGCCTCCTTTTCTTCAGCGTTACTAGCCCCAGCTCCCTCAGCCACTCCTCATAAGGTTTGTTCTGCAGATCTTTCACCAGCCTTGTTGCTCTTCTGTGGACCCTCTCCAGCCCTTCAATGCCCTTCTTGTGTTCAGATGCCCAAATCTCAACCCAGTACTCATGCCCTACAAAAGAGATTATTTATCTTCTCTTTTTAACTCAAGTTACCTCAGCAAACATAACAAAGTGTTTGTTCCATGGAGAGGCTCTAGTGTTGGGGTGCTACGACACAGTGAAGTTCTAGGTTAGTGACCATTTGAAGAGACATGTCCTTAGCAAAGGATGTGACGTTTGAGTCTTCATGAGCTCTGCTGCTGACTTCCTCTGCTCTACCCAACAGGAGTTTCATTCCTCAAAAAGCTAAATAGGTGCAAGAGCTGGAATTTCAGCGTTAACCCCTTGCTGTCCACAGACAGGACTGTTCTCTTCTGCTGGTTTATAAGGGTTTTTGGGTGTTGCTGGCATAAAGTAGCTTTAGAGTAGCCAAACAACTTCCCTTACGTTGATTTTTTTGCAGCATCTCTTGGTGTTTTGTTTGTTGTGAAGAAGCATCTTTTGACTCTAAGAACTGCTGGTCCCGTGTGTGGGTTCCCCCTCTGGGGACAAACTGATGCAGCCACCGGGGTATTCCCCAACTTGTATGGCTGCAGAACATTGCAAACATCCTCTTGATGAGATCTCTTGGTTCAACTTTAGGCTCATCATGTTTTGTCACTCCTGGAAAAGATCTTTTCTTGTAGCTTTTTGGATAATTTCTGCCTGGTGTCACTGTAGAAAACTCCGGGCTGCATCAGAGCATCTGAGACAAATTCAGCTTTAGAAGTACAATCATAATTTTCTGTCTCTTTTCCAGGGAAAGTCTTTGATTGGTGGAAAATTTAAAATAATTTAAATAGGCAAGTTTAAATTGCAGCTGTGGGCAGTGCAGGTGTCTTCCATCCACCACACCTGGAGCCAGAAGTGGATGCTGTTTTGTGTAAACATCTATATGCTGAAGCAGCGTATCTGCTGATCTGTGCTGCTCAGGTGTTGCAGAATCCCACAGTGGTGGAGTTTGGAAGGAATGTCTGGAGATCATCCAGTTCGAGCTGCCTGCTACAGCAGGATCACCTAGAGCAGATCCCACAAGAACACATCCAGGTGGGTTTGGGATCTCTCCAGAGCAAGAGTCTCTGCAACCTCTCTGGACGGCTTGGGCCAGGGTTCTGGTACCCTCAAGGTAAAAAACCTTTCTCCTTATGTTTAGGTGGCACCTCTTGTATTCCAGTTTGTCTGTTACCCCTTGTCCTGTCACTGAGAGCCACTATAAATGGGGTCTGGCCCTGAAACTGGGAGAGGGGAGCACAAAGCTTCGTCTCTTTGAATTTAATCTGGTCGTGGTTGTGATGCTGTAAGACACAGAGGGGGAAAAACACTGGCAGTCCTGTTGGTTGAGTGCTGTCTAGAGGTGTGTGTGGAGCATCTTCTGGCATAAGGGCTTTCTGCCTGGGTCCTTTCATCCAGCTGCTGCGGCCAAGGAGAACAAAGATGTGGATAAATGAGAGCAGAACTCATGTTGTGGCTAGTGGTTAGTGTTGCTACACACTGGTAGCACAAGCTTCAAAGGGGCAGTGTCTGCGCTCGAGAAGTTGATCGGGATTTTAGGAAGCAGTACTACCGCTGCCACGGGCCCGTCAAACCAGAGTGCGCAGATCCCGGTGCAGAAATTCACTGACAGCAGCAGCGCCATCGAACTGGAACTGAAATGCTCCTGCAGGCTGAAAGCCATGACTGTGTGCAAGGACTGTGGAGCCTTCTGTCATGATGACTGCATAGGGCCTTCCAAATTGTGTGTCGCTTGTCTGGTGGTGTGGTAGGAGCGGAGACCTCAGAGCGGTTTAGGCCACCGATGGTTTGCAATTAGCATACCGATTTTTTGTTTTAATTTGTGTTTCTTCCACTTGGTGCTTTCAGAGTTTAGATAGTCCAACCTGAGTGCCAGGTTTTGGGGAGAAGAGAAAACCTGTAAAAGTAATTTAAGAAAACAAATTAAGAAAATAGCCTTGTTACTCTTGCCGTGCTAACGAGGTGTTAATGTGTTGCAGTTTGAGAACTGTAAAATTTTCAGAAGTGCTGTCATGAGGAAGAAAAGTTTTGTTGTGTTCTGGGGGACCCGTCCCCGGTTGCACAGGTCCCAGGACCCTTCCCCGGAAGTGTCTGTCCTGGGACCTGCCCCTGAAAGGCGGGCTAGGGGGAGCCTATAAAGACCGGGACAGGGTCTTTGTTTGCACCCTTTTTGGGGGCTGTGGCTCTGAAGGGAGTGCCCTCCCCCACCACCCCGGGAATGGGCGGTGGGGGGGGGTGGGAACCGCACCTCCGAGAGGGACTGCGGTTCCCGAAGCAGCTGTGACCTGCTGCGGCTTCCGAATCAGCTGTGGCCCTGGCCTGACCTTACTGCTGGCGCGCACCTGCCACGGTGCCGCCCAGAAGCAACCCCGGCCGCAACTTGCCGCGGGTGCGCGGTCCTGCCGCATTGCGGCCCCAGACCGGAGAAAGCCGTGGACGCTGCCGCGCCCCGGCCCGAGAAGCGGCGCGCCGGACCCGAGAAGCAGGACTGGTGCAGATTTGCCATCACGACCCCTCCATCACAGACAGCCTTCAGCATCGGTGAGCTGGGCTATTCCTCTTCCCCCTGGAGCTAAGACCGGAGAGGGAGAGGAGAGGATGTCTGGAAGACCCTCTTGTGGAGTGTGGGGGGTGCGGCCCTGCTGACGCCATGTGGTCGGTCTCCATGTTGGACCCTGCTCGTGGCTGGGGCCATGTGACTGGGCCGCCGCCATTTTGGAAAAAGTGATCAGCAGGAGGAGAGGCTGTTTGTCATTTCTGCTGCTGAGAAAAGACTGGCAGCGCTTAATTGCGGGGGAGAACTCCTTCGTGCTTGGCTGAAGAAAGCAGGAGGACTTGAGAATCCTTGGATGTGAAAGACAGAAACTGGGTTCTTTGAAATGCATGCGGCTGCACCGAGGGATGCAGGTGTGGGCGCTGAGAAACTCAGGCCATCCCGGACTGACTTGCTCTCTTTCCCAGGTCTCTAAATTGGAAGAAGATCCAAGGCCCAAACTATAGTGATCTCCCATTATATTTTTCTCAGGTTGTGTGATGGCATTTATGACACAGTTTCTGGTTTGTGTGCACCGACTTGCATAACCTTTTCTCCTATTCTGTGTATGGTTATAGTGTTGATAAACCTTTCTGGAGTTTCCCTAAGCCATCGATTGTCTGGTGAGTTTTATCCGAGATGCCATGAAGACCTCACTGCTTTGCTTTCCTTTCTTTTATATTGAATTGTGGTTCTGAACCCACCACATAATGCATGACATCTGTAGCTACTATTTATTTGCATGAAGTGCAGCACATTGTGTTTTTTCTCCACTTTTTGATAGCTGATACAAGCTGCAGGTTAAAGATCAGTGGAAGAATGACTCTACGAGAAGTGGAGTAACTATGCAGAATGAAGAACAACTGTTGTTGAGTGGGGAAGTGGCAAGGTGCATGTTATTGGCTGTCATAGCTTTTACATCAGTTTGCAGGTTTTTTTATTGATGGGATTGTTTCCTTCAAGTGATTTTCACTGTGTAGGGTTAAAATGTAGTTGCTCTGTCTAGCAAAACATAAAGGATTGTTAGAGGAATGTGCTTACACGCCTTGCAACACAGAATCACACTCATCATCTCTTCTTGTTGATTCTTCAAGAAAGATTTGTATGTGCAGTGGGTTAGTGGGACCAGCACTGGAATCACATTGGCTTTAATTGAGTCTGGAGGAAGTAACTGCTTGACTGGGGATTTGAAACCTGTTTGCTCTTCCTGTGACCCACTCAGATATTCTTTATTTATAGGTCTCCCTCGGTCCACTTGGTCTCCCAGTCCCAAATAAACACACGTATATGGGGTCAGACCTATGTAATTGGTTCTGGATCTTTTAGCCTTTCTGTGGCCTGAAGATATGTTCTTGTGGTGAATGAATAAGGAAAGGTTCTAACTGCATATTAGTTTAATTTTGATGATCCGTTGTTTTTTGTTGTGGAGTCTCCTTCTCTGGAGAAGTTTAAAGCCCACCTATGGTTCTGCGAGTCACTCTATTTAAACAACATCTCCACGTTTTGCTGTTTAAAGCAATTCTTAGAATTACTTATAGCACTGACTTCTGTTTTCTCAAAGGAATTCAGACCCTTTTACTCCACTGTTTTGGAAATTTGGAAGCAAAAAGACATCTTTTAAAAGGGATACTGCATCTTCAAAGGAATCTTTAGTATTTATCCAGCACTGTATTCACATTCGGGTCTGTAGCTGAAGCCGTAGCTGCCATAACAGCAAAGAAGAGAACCAATAGCTTTGGGGACCTATTCACCTAAAAGTAAAGTGTGGTAAAGGAATAAAGCACATGCAGTTGCTGGGGGAGGTGAAAACACCGTGGGGTCTTCTTACTCCCAGTTCAAGAACACAAAACGTGGAGTGCAAGTCATCCATCTGCCAGTATGTGGTTGGGTCTGCCCAAACGTCAGCATCGGAGAGAAATGTTTTTGCTGTTAGAGTAGAACTTCACCAACCAAAGCCCTTAAAGTCTGCGCAAGGAAACTGGTTTTACTTCCACAGTTTTCAGAGAGTGATGAAGAGTGTGTGAGATGTAAGGCTGTGTGGATTTCACCATGCATTTACTGTTGCCTTCAGAAGCATTAATGTGGACGCACAGATCATTAGGGCTTGGAAGGGACCTCCAGACGTCATTGAGTCCTACCCTGGTGCTCGAGCAGGACCACAGAACCTGCGACAGATTGAACTGGGTGGTAGAACTGTGTTTAGTAAAAAAATGGTACCTGTTATTGAGGTGCTACTGAATGCAGGATCCGCATTTTTCTCATGGGACCATCGTTGCAACCATGATAAATGCCATGCTCTTTAATATGAAAATGAGTTAAGAAATGGCTTCTCAGCAGTTTTCAGGTCTTGTGCTAGGAAAATAAGCCAGCCAACAAAAACCTAACTGTAACCATGTGTGGCAATTGGCATCCAGTGCTTTGCCAGCTGCTGGCAGGACAGTGACTGGGAATTACTCATGGGTAAGAGCAGCCAAACAGAAAGGGATCTGGGGGTGCTGATCGATACCCTCCTGAACATGAGCCAGCAGTGTGTCCAGGTGGCAAAGAGGGCCAATGGCATCCTGGCCTGCATCCGGAATGGTGTGGCCAGCAGGAGCAGGGAGGTCATTCTGCCCCTGTACTCTGCACTGGTTAGGCCGCACCTTGAGTACTGTGTCCAGTTCTGGGCCCCTCCATTTAGGAANGATACTGTGATATTTAAAATACAGAGAGCAACCAGTCTTAGCTTTCTAGTAACCTTTGTTCATATAAGCTTGCTGGGAATTATTATTTCTAGCTCAGGTTTTCCCATCCACAGCACGTAATGGTTGAAGTACTTGTATTGTCTGACATACCACAGAAGTAAACACTGGTCACCAAGTAGTTTTCCGTTGTTCAAAGGGTTAGAGTGTGACTAATGTGGTAGGAAACTTGTTCATGTCCTACTGTCGTTTCTGTGCCAGGATGGCAACTTGCATGTGTGAGCTCATGATTAAAACCTGCCTGGATGTGTTCCTATGTGACGTGGTCTAGGTGATCCTGCTCTGCCAGGGGGATGAGATTAGATGATCTTTTGAGGTCCTTTCCAATCCCTAATGTTCTGTGGTTCTGTGGTCTAACCAAATTTTAAAAAAGCAACCAGTGTTGATAGGACAAGGGGTCACGGTTAAACAAAAAGAGGGAGATTCAGACTAGAGAGATGGAAGAAATTGTTGATGCTGTGGGTGGTGAGACTCTGGCCCAGGTTGTCCAGAGAGGTGGGAGAAGCCTCATCCCTGGAGACATCCCAGGTAATTCTGGACCTTGAAGCTCTGAGCAACTTGCTTTGCTTGGAGATGTCTCTGCTCACTGCAGGGGGTTGGACTGGATGGGACCTTTGAAAGTCCGTTCAACCCAAACCATTCTGTGACTGGGCAGGGCTGAGGTGCTGTAGAAGTCTGGAAAAATTTGGTGCTCTGGTAACTGCCAAGGCTTCTGGTGAGAGGAAATGCGATATTTTTGGGGGTTGAATCACCCACACGTGCCTACGTTTATTTTTATCCATCTGCTCCTCTTGGAATTGATTTCCTGAGGCAACATTTTTGAAGCTTCTACGTGGGTGTGATGGGCAGTCCCAAGTATGCTGAAATGATGTTTTTCAGGGGTTGCTTTTGCTTGGCTTATCTAAGGTTTAGATCTCATGAGTGATGGATAATGGATTTAAATGTAATGCTACCCAAACCTCTCAAAATACGGTCTTTTTTTTTTTTCCCCCCCGTTTGAAAGTGGGAGCTAATGTTTTGGTGGCTTGAACTTGATGACATTAACTTTTTTCTGACCTGAATGATTCTATGATTCTACAGTCCTATTCTAGTATTAGAGACTCTTTGAATCCCTCAAAAAGAGACTTCAGTTTGTGTTACTGCATATGAGGTTTGTTCACAGCTCCAAAGCTGGTCAGGCAGACTCTGGAGATTTATGTTGAGTGATACTGAATGTTTGGATTGTACTCATCTAAAAGTGTGTTTGGTGATCCCAATAAACACTGTTAAACTAGTTTTGAATTGATTGTGTACCCAAAACTATTTTGGAGCATTGAACAAGTGAGAAGCTGTCATGTTCTGCACCCAGCTTATGGTGCAGATGCTGTTGGAGTTGGAAATTATTCTTTCTGCCTTACTTTTTTCCGGGGTGACTTCGTAGCAGCTTCCGTTACCCAAAGGGCCTACAGGAAAACTGGAGAGGGAGTTTTTCCAAAGGACTCTAGTGTGTTCAAAGGCAGCTTGGATAGGGCTCTGGGCAACCTGGTCTGGTTAGAGTTGTCCCTGGCCTTGGCAGCAGGGGGTTGGAACTGGGTGATCTCTGAGGTCCTTTTCAACCTAAACTCTTGTGTGATTCAAGAGAACAAAGTGATTTTTTTGTTGAGGTTTTGTAGGTTTTAAAGCCCGTTTCAGCCATCACTTCTGATACGGGAATTGACAGTAGATGGGGAAAAGCAGTGTGGGTAGAGTTTTGTAGAACAATAATCAGCAATCTATTGGGTAACAATTTTAAGTTCATGTTGTAGGCTGTGAACCTGAAGCCCAGCACAGTGAGGGAATCTTATTTTATCTCAGATTGTCTGCAGTTTCTGTGTAATTCTCTTTTAGGTCATCTGCAAATTCTCTGTTCAGTTCTACAGTCATTGTGGTCTTATTTTTAAAGCTTGCCCTTAACGTTAGATGTAAAGAGCAAAATCTGGGGAACTGGGAAGTCTTATTTTTTTTATTTTTCCATGTTGTTGCATATCAGGATTAAAGTGTAAACTTAAATTGACAACTTCTGGATTTTGTAGGACTTGAGTTTTATAAAACTACAAGCTTCTTGCCCTAATTTGTCTTCATTTCCAGCTCTGCGTTGTCTGAAAATGGAAAGAGACTGTTGTGGGTGGGTTTTACTCTTGGGATTTGCTATGGCAGACAAAGAGGGAGGGTGAATTTGCATAGAAAATAATAAAGTTAAGCAGGATGAGCTGAAGTGGCAGATGAGCTATTTTATTAGAGTTCAGTTATGGGAGTTGTTGTAATTTTGAACAGTGGACAGCACAAAGACCCAATGGGGAGAGAAGAGAAACCCTCAAAATGCACAGTTGTGGTGCTGGTGGAGCTGGTGCCCAGGTTGTGCACAGAAGCGTTGTCCTCTCTCTTAAATTCTGGGTGTGCTGATGGGAACAGCAGCTGCAGAAGAACAGGCAAGCAACCTCAGGCAGCACTTGCCCAGCGGCCATGTGTGAGGCTTCATCTTGGAGGACACGAGTGAAAAATGTGTGAACTGTTGGAGAGACTCCAAGTAGCCTGACAGGTGCCATAATTAGAAATGATGGTGAGAGGGTATGAGGATACTCCCATATGAGATGGGGAAAAAGGGAAGGACAAAATTTTAAGCTGAAAAAAACCCCCACCCTAGGTTGACCAAGATGACTTCAGGGACTTCAAGATGTGAAGGGATGGGAAGGAAGCTGGAGAAGCTGTGAAACCAAGAGATGAGTCAGGAGAACATTTTTCTGAAGGGCTCTGAAAGGTAGGACTGTTTAGAGGCTCCCTGATGCCAGTTTTTGCTTTTAAAGGATTAACTGTCTCCAGTTAGGAAGTTGAGACAACAGAAGTAATTGTCAGTACAACATTCACCAGGTAGTTTTCAGATGGTTTTCTGGCTCCTGCTGAATTGTCAGTTCTAACACCAGTGCTAAATATCCATAAACGAGGAATTAGGCATTATCTGGTCTTCACTCAAGATTTCTAAGGAATGTACTGTCTGAGCCCCTAACTGTGCAGCTGGATGTTTAAAGATGGCTTACAGAGGAGAGACGAGATCTGTGTATGGGGCTTTTTTCTTTTGTAGTTTAATTTTTTTAAGGGACCCAAAGAAATGAGACCACACAGGACTTTCCCTTAAAGTCCCCTGTGTTCTTGAGATCTTTCCATCAGAGCAGACCCTTCCTGGCTATTTTTCTTCAAGTGGATGCTTGGTGCAGGAGTCCTTTGGCTGAAGAGCTGTGGGGCTCATGGTGCTGTTCCAGACAGCAGTCAACATGCTGTGTTCTGCCTGCCAGTTCTTCTGTAGGGCAGGAACCAGCCTTTGGCTTTTGGCAACAGCTCGCTTGGGCTGGTAAGATCAATCAACGCTTAGCTTGTGCTGCAAGTGTGGTTCTCAGGAACTTCTGGCTTCTCAGCTGGGTCCATCTCCACCTCTATCCTCTGTGAGCCAACAGTTTGCTGCCTGTCAGCAAAATTGTCCTGAAGTCAAGATATTGTTGAATAATTTAGGTTGGAAAGGGTCTTTGTAGGTCATCAAGTTCAGCTCCTCACTTACAGCTTCACCTGTAGTAGGAGACTTCTCTGATATATGGAAAAAAAAACCCACCCCAGAAATTCGGTTGCTGATTGTTTCCCAGTCCTTTTCTTAGCAACTGTAGTTGTAGATCACAATGCTGTCAGTCATTGAAGCAGACTGACATTTTTGCTTGCATTCAAGAGTAGACTGCAGAAGTCATGGGAAATCTTGAGTCATCCCAATATTCTTACTTTTACTGATTTTATGGATTTATATTTTTATTTTTTATTAGTATTTTAAAATTATGTAGGCATTTCTATTTCTAAAAATTTGTCTATATTTTTATATTTTTAAAATTTTTAATTTGGTTTTTATTTTATGTTATATATAATTTATATTTTTCCTGCTGTATTTCTTGACCTCCTGTGATTGGCTGATACCTTGTTTGCTTTGTGTTTTTTTTGTGAAGGTACATGGGAATTGGACTTTCTGCTCAAGGAGTCAACATGAACAGGCTTCCTGGTAAGTGGCTGTGAAGGCTTATTTTGGCTTTTCAGTTGGCATTAAGTGATCATTTCAAATAAAGTTTGTAATTTATGGCTACGGCTTATGGAACGTGTACCTGGAAGTTTCCAGGTGCTGAGTGTTAACCTCAACGGCGTTAACCATGGCTCCTGAGGCAGCTACAATCATTCTAGCTGATAACAGAAATTAATATTAAATGTAAATGTTTAATATTGAACTAATGAGGAATGGATGAGGTGATGAACTTTTAGATCTGCAGGATGGGTCCTGGTTAGTCTCTACATTGCTCAAGTGAGCTTACTTTTAAAAAATAAATAATGGGTGGCCTTTCATTTACAATATCCAATTTATTAGATAAAATTACAATTTCTAGATTTGGATCCATGTAGTGACAGAAATTCTTCTGGTGGGGTTTGAAAGGAGAATCTCTCTGTGTCTGGTAGAAGGGGAGGTTGCTCAGGGAGGGGCTTGAATTGCCATCCCTAGACGTATTTCAAAGTCATAGAGACCTGGAGCTCAGCAACATAGTTTAGTGGCGGCCTTGGCACGGTTGGGTTAACGGTTGGACTCGATGATCCCGTAGGTCTTTTCCAATCTAAATGATTCTGTGATTCTAAATGTTCAAGTGCCAGAGGAAATGGCAGCTGGTTCCCAGTGGTGGCAACTTTTTTTGGCCTAGGATGTGATTTGCTTGTGGTGGGGCTGTTTTAAAGCTGCAGATGAACTGGCAGCAAGAAGAGAAGTAGGAGACTAAGAGTCATCCAGCAATCACAGTCATGGTGGACAGCTGCAGGTAAACTTTCCTTCTTCAGGTACCACTTCAATCATATTTGATTGATCTTGAATGTCTTCTTTTGGCCGGTGTCAGGAAAATCCTGAGACCTGTTAGTGTGACAGGAGCACAGCCTTCCTTCCACCTGTTTTTTCCTCGCAGTTTCAGACCTAACTGGAGATTTAATGGAACCACTATCCCCCATTGTTTGCATAAAGTAAACTGCAGAGCTCTGTGTGACAGCTTATAAAATACCTTCCTGGCTTTTGGAGGAGGAGTCTGATTTATTTTTTATAGTATATTGCTAAAGCAACTGAAACGAGAAACATGTATCAGGCATAACCATTATCAAGTCCTTCACATCACAGGCCAGGCTGCAGAGAAGGGGCACGCTTTGGAATCTTGACTTCTAGTGTAATTTTAACTTCTAGTGACCTGAGGCCCTACCCTATTTGTCTTCTCAGACCCTTTCTAACTGCTTTAACAGATAGGGTGTCACTTGATGTGCTGGCAGGGCAGTATGTGACCCACAGCAAGTGGTGGTTTGAGAGTCCAAAGCCTGGTACAGGAGCTAAAGTTGGTTCCTTCCTTGTTCCCAGTTTCAGTAGGGACCTGTGGCTCTGCATCAGCCCTAATTCAAGCCCAGCTTGCTGCTGGGTTCCGTCTTGCCGCCTTTTCCCTCTCAAGAACAAACACTTTGGCCATATCCAGTTCCAAGTCAGGACATTTGTACTTTGTCATATTTGTTTTTCTCCAGCCAAAATATCAGGACTGAACTGGGCTTTCACCTCAAGGTCATAAACGTGGTTGGAGCAACCTGAGTATTTCCTTAAACTGCCCATCCTTGTGTCATGAGCAGCAACTGCTTTTGGAAGGAAGATGCCCTGGCCCTGGCCAACTCGGGGTATCTGGGGGCTCGGTTTTGAAATTCCATCAGCAAGTCTGAAATGGTTGTGAGATTTTTATTGCAGTGCCGACTGTGGTGACCCAGGGAGTATCTTGATATTTCTTTTTCATTTTGAAAGGCCGTTTAGAACACTGAAGAATAAACACTGCTTGAAACCAGTGGCTTTTATGGAAGAAATACTTCTTACTCACTTTTCTTTCATGCATGCTCAGCATTTTGGTATCTGAGGGTGAAATGACATGTTACAGCTGAACTGGTCTAACTCAGGGTCATCAAAGGGGAGAAACCCAAGCCTTCCTTCGTTGCTACAGCTGCCCAAGTCCCTCTTCTACCCTAGTGCAATCTCTGGCTCTGACACTTGTCAGCTTCTTGGCCAGGACAGATTTCAGGCTAGCAGGAACCTGCCTGCTCATCTGGGCTTGTAGCAGGTTAGTTCCTTAGAACTTGTGGAGCAATGCTCTTACCTTTGCACCCTGAATGTAACATCTGAAACCTCTTTTTAAAATGATAATGTAGCTCTCAATGCAGTAAATTTTCCTGAGCCCAGCTGAAAATGTGTTGGTGGTTTGCTACAGGTTTCACCAAACTGTCATAAAACAGAGGAGGTAGGTGTTCTGTCTTTAGTGGGGATGAGATCTGCTTTGGTGCTGTCCAGAGGTCATGCTGCAATTGTTCTGAGTCTCTGAGGGTAACATAGCAGAGAGAGAAGGCAAGACAATTCTCTATGTTGGCAGCCTGAAAGAGTTGTGAAACTTTATCCTTAGGCATCCCCTGTGCTCTAGTTTCTCAACCAGCCTGTGTAGGATCTGGCCAATCACTTTGAAAGACTTCAGACACCCTCTGGTTAATAACTGACTTACCCTGCAACGCAGCATTGCACACAAAGTCAGCAGCAGCTTTCACTCACCACGGGCCTCTTCCGTGGAACTTTGATTGTTTTTTCATCTTTTCAAGTGAATGACACTGCTTGGCTCAGTCACTCTGCACCTGCTTCACACTCCCCATGGAAGGAAGAAGCTTTCAAATTCAGGAATGTTTTGCAGACTGCCATTAGAGTACAGCCAGCTGGCCCAGCAGAACTGAGGGTGCGGAAACCTATTCCTTGTTAGATTTTGGCTTCTGGGACCTTAAACCAAGGTCAGCAAAACCAGAAACACTTTGTCCAACTGCCTTGTGTCGTTGTCAAGGATCCAGCGAGGGATCTGTTGCTGGAGACACATAGATCACATAAAAACAAGCACTGCAATTAAGCCTTGCCCATGCTTCCCGGCTCTGAGACATCCCTCTGTCCTCTGCCATGGGTCCCCAACATGGTGCGTGGGCTTTCTGGTTCAGCTTCGTTTGGAGATCCTTCCTTTGCATTCTCTTCTTGCTGTGCTTTCTGTTGATACCTGTAGGTAGGACTTGATTTCTTCTCTGATGATCTTGCTTGTTGTCAGAGGGATGCAAGAAGCAGGGGAAGGTTGTTGAGGAATCTTGTCTTCTTGTTCCTTCCTGTGACAACAAAACGATCCTTTTTTTTTCTGTGTGTGTGTGCTCAACGATTTTTCAGTCAGCTGTGCTGCCTTCTTGGGATGACTAGGGAATGGAGGCTGGAGAGAGATAGTGGTAGGAACTACTGAGAAACTAAAGCAGATGGGCTTGTTCAGACTAGAAAGGAATCTAGTAGGATCTAGTAGGAAGGAGTCATTCACTATCTAAAGGCATGTGGAGAATGTGGACCCAGACTCTTCTTGGAGGTGCACAAAAGCAGGGAAGAGAAGCAACGGGCACTGGCGGCCACAAATCAAATTTCCATGGGAAGTAAGGTCCCATGAGGCTCTATCCTGAGATTTTCAAGCTTGTGGGACAAGGCTCTAGGCACCCTGATCTGACTCCTAAATGAACCCTGTTCTGCACTGGCAAGTTACTACCTTAAATGCCTTTTGCAGCGGGGCTTTACCTTTTGGACTCTACACAAATCAGTATGATTTTCAAGTAGAAACCATTTTACTGTTAAAACTTAAGAAATATCTACTGTCTTGCTCAACATTGATTGGTTCAGGTAAACACCAAAACAACCCGAGCCACGATCTCATGGGCCACCACAGCTGTCCCTGCAGTATCCTCGGCAATGTTGTTGCTCCCTCTTGTTTCTTCTGCCGGTGTTAGCTTTAGACAAAGACCTCAATTTGTGCCAATTGCCATATGAGTCATAAAATACCTCTGTTTACGCTGGCCCAAAAGCCATTGTCTAAACAATGCAAAAGTTTTTAATTTCTTAACTCTTAACATGGCTCTCTCCATTCCGCAAACTACTCCAATGACATACAGAGAGTCTGAAACAATGTTCACTGGTGTTAGTGCCCATTTTCTAAACACCCAAACTACAGCCTCAAGTTCCAAAGTCTGCAGCGATGATTTGGTGCACACTGCGATTATGTGATCATGCCAACACCCATTTTCTTGCCATGTTACAGCTGCTTTCAGATTGCATTTGCTTGCATCTGTAAACACAGTCTGTCCCTCTTACAGGAGGCTGAAAGAAGTGATTTCCCTATGAATTTGTTTTCTGACAGTAGCTTAACCAATTTATGAGAGGGATAGTGATTTGATATTTGACCCCCAAAGTCTGCTACTGCTACTTGCAATTTCATTAATATTCTAAGTGACCACTCCAAATATTCTTTTGTCAGAGGAACGAATACAGTTGATGGATCAGTGCCAGATATTTCAGTACAACACATTCGTCCCTCAATTATCAGCTGGCTGAATATTTCTGGTCGAGTAAGTAGGCTCTTTTTTGGTCGGTATGGCAAAAACACCCATTCTAAAATCTTAGTGGGTTTTTAAATTGGCTGTCCCACTGCATAAGCAAAGCAAAAGGATGTTTCCCTTGTTCTGGATTAATAATCATCAATTCTATTTTTAGCCGTGGATCATATCTCATGGCATGAGCTTGTGTGACCTTTTCCTGAATATGATCTAATGCCCTGTTTTGTTCCTCAGTAAGTGACCAAGCCTCACTGGCCTGTACAGACGTTCCTAAGAGTGACACCAAAGGTTGCAAATCATTATTCGTAATTCCACAGATATTTCTAATCCATTGGATGTCCCCAGCTAATTTCTGGACATCATTCAAAGTATGAATCTGTGTTTGTAGTGTGATTTTCTGAGGAGCAGTGTATTCTCCTGATATAACCCATCCCAAATAATTCCATGGTGTCTGAATCTTTTCTGGAGCAATTCTTAAGCCCCCTTCTTGTAACAATTTGGTTAAGTCTGGCAATATCAGGTCAACTAGCATTCCTTCCCCTGCTACCAAAATGTCATCCATGTAATGGTATACAACTAGCTCTCTAAAACGTTTTCAAAATGGTTCTAGTGCCCATGCCACAAACATTTGACACATAGTTGGTGAATTTTTTATGCCCTGTGGTAAAACCACCCAGTGATAACATTTTGCTGCTTCAGCTTTATTTATAGAAGGCACCGTAAAAGCAAGTTTGTCACAATCATCAGGATGAAGTGGAATAGTGAAAAAGCAGTCCTTTAAGTCTATAATTAACAAATTCCAGTTTTTTGGTGTCATGACAGGTGAGGGTAAGCTGGGTTGCAATGCTCCCATATCTTTCATGACTGCATTGATACCTCTTAAGTCATGTAGCAGTCTCCATTTTCTGTTTTTCTTTGGAATGGTAAATACTGGTGAATTCCAAGGACTTGTGGATGGCACAATGTGTCCTGCCACCAGTTGTTCCCTGACCAAGTCCTTAAGACAGACTGTTTTTCAGTGGCTGCTATGTTGTAATTTTTGCTCCCATTTGACTCAAAAGGTCCCTGCCTATTAGGGCAATTGGTACATTCAAAACATAAGGTGTTGTTGTTACTGTTGTACCATCTTTGAAACTCAACTGGACAGGAAATCTGCTTACTCTTGTTGACTGAACACCACCAATTCCAAATACCCCATCTGAAGTAAATACAATAGAGGCCATTGCTGTGGCCAGCAATTTTGAGGGATAATAGTTACATCAGCTCCCGTATCTATAATAATTTTCAATAAACAGTTTTGCCATCACTTCCAATTATCACTACTGTTTCTTCTGGCTTTCCGCAGGTAGTATCCATAGCCAGTAAAACTTCAGGGGCTCCAGTTGAACCAAAGCTTGCGTTCCCTCTCTCTTTTTCCCCTTTACATAGTACTTTTGATTCAGATGGTACTAATTGTGCTATAACACTCCCTTGGGGTATAGAAACTGGTGGGTAGGTGTATAAATCACAATTTTGATTATGCCTGTAAAGTCTACATCAGTCACTCCTGGTGAAACAAAAATACCTCGTTTAGACAATGACGATCTTGCTAATAACAATGCATTGAGTCCATACCCTAGAGGGCCTTTCATGTTTGAGTCTACAACTCTCACATGTTGGTCCAGAAGAGTTAAGTCCACTGCTGCCGCCACGTCCGCTCCGGCAGCGAGTCTTTCGGTTGGCTTCCCACTTTTCTTCTGGCTTCACCTTCTCATTCCAGCCTCCTTTATTGACCTCCTTTTCACAGGGAATTGAGGCCAAGAAGGTCCCTGTTTAGGGGCCAAATACTACCTTAAATGCCTTTTGCAGCGGGGCTTTACTTTTTGGACTCTACACAAACCAATAGTATTTCCAAGTAGAAGCTATTTTATTGTTAAAACTTAAGAAATATTTACACTCTTGCTCAACATTGATTGGTTCATCTAAACACCAAAACAACCTTGTGCTGCAATCTCATTAGCCACCACAGCTATGTTGGTGCTCCCTCTTGTTTCTTCTGCCAGTGTTAGCCTTAGACAAAGACCTCGATTTGTGCTAATCGCCATACATAAGCCGACTATCAACATTAACCGGCATGTTAAAATGTTCCAACTGTCCTTGTTCTTACAACAATGATTCCACAGAACCCCGTGTCTACACAGAAGTTTGGCTCCAGATGTTCCTTCATCATTTTTGTTTGTTGATTTTTTTGGTTGCTTTTTTGTCCATGATTGCCAAGGGGTCTTCCTACTTTAAATGTGCTTCAAGAACTTAATTTCCACAAACTGTCTTATACATTGGGTTGTCACTTTCAGTGACTGCAATGACAGATAAAGAAGCTAAAGGACTTGGTCTCAGTGGTAAATAAAATAATTACAGAAGGTGAGACCAAATCATCTGCTTTAAGCTAATTCAGTGCTGCATCACACTTGCTGGATAGGTGTGTATCGGGTGCACAAGCCTTTCATTATCTTTCTGCTGGCTTTTTGCAACGCTGTCCTTGTGCTGCAGACTCTTCCTGATGAATGAACTGTTCCCGATCCTGTATAGGCTTCAGTCCATTCCTCTTGCATGTGAAGGTGGAGAAGAATTTCTTTGCTTTTCTATACATGAAGACCATTCTGACTCTTTTGATGTCTTTAGACCAAACATCCCTGGCTCTTTTCCTTGTCCCTGTTTGTCTTGTTTTCTTGATGGACCTTTTCCTAACTCTAGAAGCCTCCCAAGTGTTCCTGTCTTGTAACATAGTGAAAAAAACATTAAAATTCAGAGCAAGTCCATGAGTAGCGCTCGTCCTGTGCTGCACACAACAGCAAAGGAAAACATCTTTGACCAGGTTCTGAGGCTTAAGCAGAAAAGGGAAAGGAAGAAGCTAGTTGGTTAATGGGGCAGAGAAGGGCCTTCACCTTTGTCTTCTAGAGCAACGTTGCAAATTGTTACAGAATCACAGACCATCAGGGATTGGAAGGGACCTTGAAAGATCATCTAGTCCAATCCCCCTGCCACAGCAAGATCACCTAGACCAAGTCACACAGGAACACATCCAGGCGGGTCTTGAACATCTCCAGAGGAGACTCCACAACCCCCCTGGGCAGCCTGTTCCAGTGCTCTGTCACCTTCACTGTGAAGAAATTCCTTCTGATATTTATATGGAACTTCCTATGTTCCAGCTTATACCTGTTGCCCCTTATCCTATCACTAGATGAAATTGAGAAGATCCTGGCTCCATCCTCCTGACACCCACCATTCACATATTTACAGACATGAATGAGGTCACCCCTCAGTCTTCTCCAAGCTAAAGAGACTCAGCTCCCTCAGCCTTTCCTCATCCTTCGTCATCCTCATTGCTCTCTACTGGAGTTTCTCCAGCAGCTCCACATCCCTCTTGAACTGAGGGGCCCAGAACTGGACACAATACTCCAGATGCGGTCTCACCAGGGCAGAGTAGAGGGGGAGAAGAACCTCTCCTGATCTGCTAACCACCCCCCTTCTGCACTTCCCCTGCTAACCACCCCAGGATGCTGTTGGCCCTTTTGGCCACAGTGGAAAAAAGGCTAGGGAAAACATGGAGGTCCAAGCTGCTGTCAGGGTGGGCTCTATGTGTCCTGGCTGAGCAAGCAGATGTCAGGCTGTGGGCAGGCTGCCTCTTGTGCTCTGTACACATCCAAGTAATGTAAAACTACTCATGGCCGATATCCATGGAGTGTGTTGGGAACCTTGGAGTACCACAGTGAAACCCGGATGCTGTTCCTCTCCTCCCTTGTTATTCATAAGGAGGTTTAACAGGCAGACATTCAAGTTACCTCCCTCTCCACCCCTCTTTTGTTCTCAGTGTTTGTTGCTGTGGCTCTTCATGTAGAACTTGAGGCTGTTGAGGTTTCCGATTACCTAAGAATGGCCTTGTGATCTTTTACAGGGGTCTGAGTACTTGCTTTTACATCATCACTGCTTAGTCTCTCATTTCCTTGCCTGTTTTCCTTGTGGTTTCAATTTGTGTCAGGATGACACACCGTGGAAACTTTTGAGTAACATTTGGCAGAGTTTTGGGGTTAAAGTGGTTACTAGAGTAATGTAAGCAAAGTGGCACCAAAACATATATTTGGTTCAACATGTAATATGATTTATGGCTGCTTGGATCTGCCAGTGTTAACTTCTGCTAGGCAATGGCGATGCTGTCTATACCACGTCCTGCTGAAGTTTCGCAGTGAAGAGGCTGTGTATTTAACACCTGCCTGAATTACAGAGGATGGTGATTAATTTGTCAGGTTAAGGAAAATACAGGGTCGATACTGATTTTTTTTTTCCCAATAGTTAATCAGTGGATGTGCATTCCCCCCCCCCCAGACTATCTACAGGAATACCTCCAGGACTCAGTTATTCTGGCTTGGCCGCTTCCTCTTCACAGACCTGCTTACACCTTGGGTAACTGGTCATTTATCCCTGCAAACCAGTGGGTGCAGCTGTGTGTATGCTGGGTCATGTAATTGGGTTAATAATGATGGGTGGGTGCCATGGCTTGAGTTTGAGGTTGTTACTGCCTTGGATCTGTTCTGTTGCCCAGTTGATCAGACAGGTAGTGCAAATTGAAGCAACTTCTCTGCAAAACTGTTCCACAGAAACCTGGGGGTAACAGTGGTCTGAGATTTTCCATAGAAATACGTATTACTTTTCCCGTAAGAATAAACTAAAAACTTATAAGGACTGAGCATTCCCTCCAATTACCAGTTATCCAGCTGATCATGGAGATTGGTTTAATGAAGGAGCATACTGGGCTGAAGCCTAACTGGTTGTCTCTCTAGTTCTTTAGCTGGCTGCCTTTTTTCATGATGGCTGCTGCTGATGGCTGGCTTCTGTTTGGTCCACAGGCCCAGACCAAGCAAATATGAGGGACCCATCTCCATTTAAAAAAGTTTAACAAAAAGATCTCATTTTACAGGAGTTGCCCTGAGACTGATCAAAACTGGTTGTTTCATTCTTGCCTCTGCTCTTACTGTGCTGTACCATGTGCTGTTTTCAAAATAGCCTTTGATTATTTTTTAATTTAAGCCAAAATGAAGGTCATAATGAAGGAATGAATAAAAAGTATTTGGGGTTCTTACTATAAAACCAGAAAGGTTTCCTTTTGAACTTCAGCTTTCACATATTCCAGTTTTCAAAGAATTTTTCCCATATGGAATCATTTGCTACAAGTTTGGGCGTGTCTCAGCTTCAGCTCCTAGAAGAACTCAGAAGTTCATTCCTCCACGTTCTGAGTTTCTCACACAGCAATAATGGACTTTCTGACTGTCCTGGTTTTGATTATTGGTCACCCCACAGTTTTGAGGTGCAAGATCTGAATTTTGGAGACATGCAAAGCTAAAACATAGTGTGTGTGAGTAAAAGAATGAACTGGGTGCTCTGTGTGTCGGTGTGTTGCGGAACAGGAGGGAATGAGTTGAATTTGTGTCCTGTGGGTTGAGTTTGTCCCCAGGGATGGCTGTGGTGATTCTGTTGTGAAATATAGGTCATGTGAATTGATGATTTGATTGGATTGTGTTGGTAGGGCTCAGCTGCTCCTTTAAAGCCTGTCTTCTCGTGAGGCAAGGAGTTTGTGGGGCTGAGGAGCGTGGGAGCATTTGTCTTTTCTGTTGCTCCTTTGGGCGTTGTGACCTGCACGTGGCTGCTTTTGTGTGGGAAAGCAGCTTTTATGAAGCCTGGCAAAGGTGGGTGGCTCATGTCTTATTGTGATCAGCACCAGCAGAAGAACATGTCTGCAGAAGGGAAGTTGTAGAGGTGCATAGGAATCCATTTGAGGAACCTTGAGCTCCTTTTGGGCAGATCCTTAACGATTTTTCACTCTAGACCTGCTATGCAGGAATTGCAAGAACTGCATGAATTTGTGTGTTAGTTTGTGTACTGCTCCCTCCTTCTTCCCAGCAGGTCTCATTTTTTGGGAGTTGTGGTCCCAAGTAGGTGTATAGGGGTGTATAGGCTCTGCAGTTCAGTGAGTGGACTCGCACAGCCCTAATAAGTTGTCAAGATTCAGCAAAACAAGAAATCATAGAATGGTGGGGCTTGGAAGGGACCTCTGGAGATCATCTAGTCCAACCCTGCTGCAGGGCAGGTTCTCCTGGAGCAGAACTGGTGTTTCTACTGGTATCTAGAAGCATGTGCAGGCTCTTTCTTTACCTCATGGCTGACAAAGCCTCCAGCCTCATGCGCCCCCGTGCTCTGTTCATGATGTGCCTTCCCTAATTAGCTTATCTGGAAACAACTGGTTTGGATGGTGTGTGCTTTTAAAGGACAGACCTTCTGCTAAGAGCTGATACTGGGTGAGCTGCCGTGGCATGGGGGGGTTGGACATACTGCTGAAGTACATGGCATGACCTTGCTGAGGAGTGAGCAACAGCAGAGCAGTGATTAATGCCTCACGTATGGCCGGCGCTGACACACTCTATCGTGTTTCTTCAGAGCTGGAGAACGAAACGAAATCAGCTTCTAAACCACAGAATTGGGGTGAATGACCTGAATGATAGTTAACTAGAATCTCCTGGTGTAATTATGGCTCTTTGTCTGAAGATAAGGGTTGCATAAAGTAAAAGTTGCTGGTTTTTTTGCCCTCCAGATGGTTTTGCATGGATGGGTTTGTGATTTGGCCCTCACCAATACCACAGGTTCATTCTCTGTCTGTAGCACAGGTTATGGACAATACAGGTGTTTTTTAGGGAGGGTTAAGCTGTCAGGAAATCAGCACTGCTTGCTTCTCAGATGAAAAGACCCCCTCTTTATCGTGGCTGTGTCTGTCATTTGAGCCTTTCATGTAAGGGGAAATGTCCACAAAAAGTTAAATTCCACTACAACTCAGATAGCTGGATGGCGACTGTTTTTACTGATGGATAAATCTAGACTTAAGGAATTGTCCAGGTTTGAAAAGGCCTTCAATATCATTGAGTCCAGCCATTAACCCTGGAGCCTGTCCCTGAGCTCCAGGTCTCTGCAACTTTGAAACACGGCCAGGGATGGCAATTCAGCCACCTCCCTGGGCATCCCGTTCCAAGGCCTGATGACCCTTTTCAGGAAGAAGTTTTTACTCATGTCCATCCTGAACCTCCCGTTGCAATTTGAGGCTGTTTTGTTGTCCTATCAGTTGTTCCTTGTGAGAACACACCAACTCCCACCTTGAAACCCTCCTTTCAGGTAGTTGCAGACAACAGTAAGGTCTCCCCTCAGTCTCTTTTTCTTCAGCCTAACCAGCCCCAGCTACCTCAAATGCTCCTCACAATGTTTATTCTCCATACCGTTCACCAACCTTGTTGCTCTTCTTTGGAAATAGAATCCTCATCAGAAAACCCTCTTCTGTTACCTAAATTGATACGGAAAATATTTAAGGAACCTCAGTTTAAATCTGTAGGACATCGTTGCACCCCCTTAACACCATGAGATGAGCTTCTTGGACACTTTGTCTCCATAAGGTCTTGTGTTTATCTTATATTTCTTTGTTCATCATTTTCTCACCTCATTAAATATCCTTTGAGGGATGCTGACCCCCTGCATCATGCTTGTGGCTGAATGTCACTGGATTGTTCTGCCTTTAGTGTCTTTGTAAAACCATGCCTGCCTTTTACCTCACATGGTTTTTCTGAAGGCATCCTTATAGTTTCTAAGGGTGTCCTTGCCCATCAACTAAAAGCTGGAGTTGACCCCCTAGACGACCACATTAATTTCGCGTGATGAGATCTGAAGCCCCTTTACATGATAAACTTTTGTATCCAATTTGTTCTTTGACACTTAATGGAGAAATAGCAAAAGTCCACGTGGCTTTTTGCTTTCACTCCTGTCCTTTGGTTTGCACCTTGCCTCTTCTCCCCATCCCTCTGTGGTGTGGTGTGTCTGTGAGACATCAGACTGTGGTGCTGACCTGGTCATGCCGGAGAGCTCTTGAGCTTTTGTGAATAGACCTGACCAGTCTGGCAGCTGGGCTTTAACTATGTTATGCTCTTTTATGGAGCTTTGAGTGTAGCACCCGTTTACTGTACTGGTATGGGTAAGACCAGGTCATGGGTCCATCAAGCTTGTAAGCTGGGAGAGCTTTCTGCCTTAGGAAATGTGTCTTGCTTGCTTTGTGTTCTGTGGCAAGGTGTGTTGTCAGTAAAAGTGACATGGATTCATGACATCCCTGGGACAGGGGGAACAGACCATTGCTATTGACAAGGTACTGGCTATGTTGTGGCCATCCAGAACCTCCTGGCTTTGCTTTCTCTTATTGTGAGTCAATGGGTAGTGTCGTTCTGTAGGATTAAGTGTAGTCTGTGGTTTGCTGCTGTTTTGAAGGCCGCTTAACATGTGGTGGCTGTCAAATGGGAGCAGTTACAGATCTGATCTACAAACCACTGTCGCAGATGAATGTTGTTGAAAAGGAAGTTGTACAGTTACTACTGCTTCTGGTCTCTGTGATGGATCGGCACCCATGTTCTTCTCTTGGATCTTCTGAGCTCCTGTAGGTCTTTTTACCCAGTCATCTTGGAGTCTTATCTGTTAATACAAGAGAGTCGCTGTGATTTATTTCTAGAGTTTATTTCTCTGTTGGACTCTTGCCATGTTTAAGTCCTACTGCCATGAGGATTCAGTCTGAGCTTTGGCTCTTTCACCGTTGCAAGTATGTTCTTCAAAAACATGGAATAAGCCTCTACGCCAGGCCTACCGCCAGGCCTGCCAAGAGTCCTGCGTGTCATCTGCTGTTGCTCTGCAGGGGCCAAACTGCCCTTGGATTGATCTGCCTGATCCACTGGGAACTGGGATGAGGGGGAGGCCACTGGTCTAACAGTCTCTTACTGGGATGTGTTCTGTGTTGCTGGACCTTTACCTCGTACACACACTATGAGAACTGAGCATCTCCAGGCCCTACTTTAAGAAGCTGCTTATCTGTAGGATATGATTTTATTTTCTTGATGGCCAGGGGTCCTGCAGAGCAGCGCATGGGCAGCTCCTGCTTTCAAAGATATTTTGCCACTTTGCAGAAGCAGCAGCTGTTATGCGAAGGAAGGTGTTCAGATAAAATCTTGGGGTGTTATTAGCTGTGATTTCTTAATTTCCTGGTGCCCCTGGGGGAGTGAGTTTTGGGGATATTTTCCTCTTCCTTGACACTTTCTGGGCAGGCCTTTAAAGTCCTGCCAGGAGGATGCTGTAATAAGCAGAGCATGCTGCTCCCTGGTCCTGTTCCTGTCCTGCAGCTAGTGTCACGACTGTACCTCCTCTTAAACAACCCAGCTTGACAGCTCTTTCATTCCAGGATTGTGCCCCCCTTATTCCCACCACCCCAAATCTAGAGCATAGGGTGCTGTGGCCACTGAGGAGCTGGTATTGTAGACTGGATGTGAAACTAGAGCGATGTTCTGGAACAGTAACAGTTGATCTGATTCTGAGGAAGGCCAAAGCAATCTCCTTGCCCTCATTCAAGCACCTGACATTTGTACAACACTGAACTTTGTCCTGTCCTCAGACAGCAGCCCCTGCCTGGGGCTGCTTTAACCTGGACATGGTAGAAGTGGCTGGGAACAGCAACATCCTCCTTCTCCCTGTACCATATTTATCTGCTCAGTCTCTGTTTAATGTCCTTTCTACTCCACTGACATCAGGATGTGCTGCTGCTAAGGACCCTGAGTGGGCTCAGCAACTTGGAGCTGGCCCTGCCTCCAGCCAGAATGTGTCCAGCAGCAGCTGTCTCCACCCTCAAGATCCCATTCTCCGACTACTGTACAAGTTGTTTCTGCTGGACTTTGGATTCAATACATCTTACTACAGTGGTTTTGGTTGGGTTGTTCAGTGCCCATCCCTCTTTGGCTGGTGTTTACATGCTGCTCACCCTGGCAAGGGGGCTGTGGGAAGCTGGACAGACTGGCCAGAGGGGTGGGAAGAGGAATGCCACAGGCAAAATACTGGGCAAGAACAGAGAAGGGAGAACAATAAGAAATGATTCAAAATACAAGAGACCAGGTAGGTGCAGGTACAGTTTAGAACAGTGTAGATACTCCAAAGGCTGTAGGGCAGTCATAGAATCATCAAGGTTGGAAGATACCTTTTCCTCTTGTCCTATCCGTAGTAACTTGGAAGAAGAGACCAATCCCCACCTCTCTTACAACCTCCTTTCAGGTAGTTACGAAGAGTCAGTGGGGTCTGTCCTGAGCAATAGATCTCCAAACTCTCATGTTACTCAGGACACAGGAGGCACAAACCTTCTTTACAAATCTTCAAATTCTTTCTGAGGAGCTTCCATCTCATCTTAATATGACCAAATGCCTATTCTAGGTTTTCCTGATTGCAGGTCAGCTTTGCAGCAGCTTCTGTATCAAGTTCCTATTAATTACCTTGAACACAGGCTGAGCCACAGTGGAACACCTGACATGACCAGGGCATGGTCCATGTGTTGGTGGTTAAGTCTAGCTGTCTGCCAATTTACAACCTGAAGGTTGGTAATCTCCATTGGGGCACCCTGTATGATGTTGCCCCTCGTGTGTATGGCCTCATGTTTTCTAAGGTCCCGGTGTTTTGTGATGTCTGATGTCAGTTTTACCTGAAAAGCTTCTGTGCATTCTCCAAATGAAAAGCTGAACCACCGTGTTCTTCCCACAGGTAAGAGGTACATGGTGTCCCAGCCTGGCAGTGCCACCTCCCAGTGGCTGCATGGTGAGGCAAAGGCTGATCTTCAAAGATAGACCCCTCACAGGATCTGCCCGCAAAGCCAAGAGCAAAGCAGGGCTAGCATTGAACAGGGAGGGTGGTTTTGAGCAGGATGGGATGCAGACTAGATAGGGGCAGTAGGCATCGTATTTTTTCTAATTCCAGAGTGTTTTTAATGTGTTGATCCTATAACTGCATCCTGAAGTTAACTCGGGTCTTCTCTGCCACATGGGTCTAGCCTTACATAACCCTAGCCTGTTGCTCAAGCAGCAGCAATGGGACTTTGCTGTTCTTTTTTTTTCCTTGTGTGTTGGGATCAAAACAGTTTGCCAAGAAGATTGACAGATCTGCTCGCTCTTGTTAGCTGGCCAAAGAGAACTTCAGTTTGGTACTGAATGTGTAAAACCAGCCTCCCAAGCCCCACTTCTGGGTTCTGTTCTTCTTTCTCCGCCGGCAGCAGTGAGAGTGCCTGTCCCCGAACGCTGTTTTATTGAGGTTTTTGGGTGATCTGGGGTGTTCCCTGAACGGGAAAACTTGCAGGAAGCAGGGAGCCAGCTGCTAAGGTTGGATACTCTCGCAGAAGAAACTGGGCAAACACCGTGGGGGGTGCAGAGCTGGAGTCTTTGAGGGAGGCAAAGCCTGAAGTCACGCTCAGACCGCAGGCGGCAGTGAGAGTGCAGCCGCTTTAGCTGCTGGGGGGGAGGGAAAAAATGGTAACAACATGGCAGCAGAGGAAGACCAGACTTCAGTCACAACTGCATGTGGAGGTGGGAACCCAAACCGGGGTCCCCCAACAAGATGAGTTTGTGCAGGTAACAGGCTGCCAAGAATGCAGCATTTTTTTCATCTTCCTGGCTGCTTATGGTGCAAGCAGGTAGATTTTCTGCTTGACCGGGTGGCACAGTTGCAAGATGAGGTTGAAAGGCTGCAAGCTGATCTCACCCTAGGACAGCGAGAGGTCACCTGGTTTTCATTTAGACCAGAGCTCTGTCCCACTGGTGCTCGCCCATCAACTATCCCACCCCACCTCAAATCTAGTTTAAAGTCCTCTGAATGAGCCCTGCCAACTCCTGCCCCAGAACCCTTTTTCCCCTCTGAGATAAACCCCTCCCATATCTATCTGCTAGGTCTGGTGTCTAAAAGAACCCAAAGCCCTGCCTGTAACACCAGTCTTCGTAGCCAGGCGTTAATGGACTGAGTCCTTCTATTCCAGCCTGTCCCCTCACCCCAAAATGGAAGTAATGAACAGAATACTGAATGAGGTGGGTACCCTGGAGACAGAGGATACAGAGAAAGCAGAGATAGTGAACACCTTCTTTGCCTCTGTCTGTACTTCTGGGGGCTGTCTTGATATCAAGCCCCAGACTGTTGAGACTCCAGAGGTAGTGGGATGGAGATTGCTGCCGATTGCCGGGAAAATCAAACTGAGACCAGATTGTGGTGAGAACTAGCTCTTGCTGTTTTCACAAGAGGCTTCTAGCTGACAAGGGACTGACTAAAAAAACAAAACCCACAAAAATGGGGCCGTTACCCCAAGACATGGTGCGTACTCGGACAAAGGCCAGTAGAAAAACAGTGGCCACCCAAACAGAGGTCACACACAATCATGTAGAAGTTCAGGCAGGTGGTTGCAGTGAGTGCTGGAGCCTGGCACTGGATATGGAGGATGGCAGGGACAACACCTGTGTTAGGTGTGAGCAGATCAGAGATCTGATGCATGTGGTGGCTGAGCTAAAAGAAGAGGTGGGAAGACTGAGAGCTTGAAGAGATTGCGAAAGGGAAATTGACTGTTTCCATAGTGTAATCGCTACAAAACCTGATCTGGGGTTAACTCTTAGTAGCTCGGGGGGGTCCAACAACCTCCCTACAGCAAGTCTCTCAGCCTCCATGTAGTAACCCAGAGGAGCAGGGTCAATGGGTGCAGGTCTCCATCCAGCAGAACGAACGCAAACGAGGCAAGTGTGCTACCTTAGGAGGTTCACCACTATAGTGCACTGGTAGGATAGGTATGATGCTCTGTGGGAGGAGCAGGTCATTAGCAAGGAGGAGGATTCAAAGAGCCTAGTAACTGCACCAAAGACAGGTTGCCTCAGGTCAGCTGTCAAGACCAATGCTGGAAAGAAACCTCATAGGGTCGTTGTTATTGGAGACTCCCTACTGAAGGGAACAGAGGGCCTAATATGCATTCCATAGAGAGCTCTGCTGCCTCCCTGGTGCCCAGGTAGGGGACATTGTAGGTAAAGTCCCCAACCTTGTGAGTCCTTCTGGTCTTTCAAGTGGGTAGTGATGATGCAACAATGAGAGGATCATGACCAATGAGGAGGGATTTCAGGACCTTAGGGGAACTGCTGAAGGGATCAGGGCTCAAGTTGTGTTCTCCTCTATCCCTCTAATGTCAGCAATGGATGAGGGAACATTTAGGAAGAGTCAGCAGCTCAATTCATGGCTCCAGAACTGGTGTCATCAACAGGGGTTTGGGTTCTACAATCACAGCTCTGTTTACAGGGCACCGGAGCTCCAAGCAACCAAGAGGATGCACTTGTCACAGAGGGGGAAGAGAATCCTGGGGCAGGAATTGGCAGGGCTCATTGATAGGGCTTTAAACTGGGTTTGAAG
>VXBP01009566.1:0-23751 GCA_013400115.1 Rhinopomastus cyanomelas | reverse complement strand
GGGTCTCATGTGGTAGGAACAGAACAGCTAGCAGACATGCAACCCTGGACTTCAGGAGGGCCAACTTGAGCCTTTTCAAGCAATTGCTAGGGGAAATCCCATGGAACGGGGTACTGGCAGGCAAGAGAGCTCAGGATAGCTGGTCAGCATTCAAAGAGCGCTTCCCAACAAGGAATAAGTCAAGGAAGGGAGCCAAAAGACCTGCGTGGTTAACAAGGGAACTGCTAGGCAAACTGAAGAAGAAGAAGAAAGCTTATAGGTCATGGAAGAAGGGGATGGCCACTTGGGGTGATTATAATGCTCTGGTAAGAGAATGTAGGGATGCAACTAGAAAGGCCAAGGCCTCCTTGGAATTAAACCTTGCAAGAGAAGTCAAGGGCAACAAAAAGGGCTTATTCAAATACATTCATAAAACTATAACACTAGAGGCAACGTAGGACTCCTGCTGAATGGGGTGGGTGCCCTGGGGACAGAGGATACATAGAAGGCAGAGATACTCAACACTTTGCCTCTGTCTGTACTTCTGGGGGCTGTCTTGATATTAAGCCCCAGACTGCTGAGACTCCAGAGGAAGTTGAGGCANATTAAGCCCCAGACTGCTGAGACTCCAGAGGAAGTTGAGGCAAGAGATGAGCCTGCCTTGGTTGATGAGGACTGGGTTAGGGATAAGTTGCTAGGTCCTGGGGAACAGGAGAGGTGCCTAGGGACTGGAAAATAGCAAATGTTACACGAATCTTTAAAAAGGGAAAGAAGAAAGACCCGGGTAACTACAGACTGTTCAGCCTCATCTCCCTCCCAAGAAAAGTGATGGAACAATTTGTCCTAGAGGCTGTCTCCAGGCACATCAAGCACAGGAGCGTCATTGGGGACAGTCAGCATGGCTTTACAAAGGGAAAGTCATGCTTGACCAACCTGGTAGCCTTTTATGAGGGCGTAACCAGGTGAATGGATGATGGCAGAGCAGTGGATGTGATCTATCTTGACTTAAGTAAGGCATTTGACACAGTCTCTCACAGCATCCTCACAGCCAAACTCAGGCAGTGTGGCCTGGATTTTCAGGTAGTAAGGTGGATTGTAAACTGGCTACAGGGTATAAGTCAGAGAGTACTGGCCAATGGGACAGAGTCTGGTTGGAGGTCTGTATCTAGTGGAGTCCCCCAGGGGACTGACNCGAGGGGCAATGGTTGTAAGCTGGAACACAGGAGGTTCCACATCAATGTCAGAAGGAACTTCTTCACAGTGGGGGTGACAGAGCACTGGAACAGGCTGCCCAGGAGGATTGTGGAATCTCCTTCACTGGAGATGTTCAAGGCCCGCCTGCATGTGTTTCTGTGTGACTTGGTCTAGGTGATCCTGCTGTGTCAGGCGGATTGGACTAGATGATCTTTCGAGGTCCCTTCCTGTCCGTAGTGATTCTATGATTCTATGATTCTATCCCCTGTGCAGAAACTTTACAGAGACTTCAAGAATATCATAATGGAATTTATCTGTGTTTCAGGATCCTAAAAGTCTTTGTCAATTTATGTTCTTAATAAGGCACTATGACTACTGTGATTTCATTTGTCTGGCAGCCCTTGGATAGCTCTCCTGATATTTTGCTTCCATAATAATTAAATGAGCAACCAGTTGTAGGCTGTTTAAATGCACTTCAGCATGATCCATCTGTACATGATGGCAACAGTACAGCCCAACCATGCAGATAAAGACAGAGGCATTAAAATTTGAGGTGTTTAGATAGTGCTAATGCTGGAAACAAGAGTAAGGCAGAATCAGCCAGAGGGGTGTCTCTGTTCTTCTTGCAGATGTCAGTCTTGGGTTTGGAGCAGAATTACTGACCACGTGACAAGGAAGTTCCTCCTAAAAAGGACTCTGAGGACCTCCAAACATGCAATAGCTAGGTCTTGCTCACATGGAAACACAGCAGAATGTTAAGGCAAATTATCTAGAGATGTGAGCTCATCACACATGCATTAATCTCCTGTGTAGAGGCCCACACTCAGGGAAGACATGAGCATATCATCAAGCAGCTTAATAGTCCTATGCTGATTCCATTAACAGCAATCATTCACTGCCAAAGAAAAATTATACTGAGTGATCTACAGCTATTTTACACCACAAAATGAGCCTCCACTTGGATTTTAAAGCTTTCAAGTGTGAGCACTTGGATCATAGTCCTGGCCGATTTGTCTCAGCTGTCCTTGGCCTCCCTATGTAAAAAAAGTGTTTTCAAATATTTCTTCTCGTACAAAGAGTAATTACATCTAGAAGAGCAAAAGGTTCCTTGATTTTTTAGTGTAGGCTGCAGGCTTCTTGGTGCAAACTCCACACTAGAAATGATTATAGTGCTCAGTTGCACTGTCTATTTTCATTTGCTTTCAGTAGACAGATCACTTAAGAAGTCATTTTCTGGTACACAAACTTCAAAATGCAATTGTTTCTATTTGCATAATGATAGAGTAATTGGTTTACGTTAGGTTTTAGAATATGTCATCAATCAATTAGAAATAATCCATGAATGTAAACAAGATCTGCAATTTTAATCTTGTAACGTCGATGGGACTAAAACCTTTCTTTGTATTATGCAATTTATTAATGGAACCCTCTAGTTATTAAATTGCTTTTTCATTTATCACTTCTAGTGATATTTGGAATGTACCTCATGACAAACAATGAAAAGCTAAAAAAATAATTAGAAATTACTCAAAACATCATTTTCCTACCAGCTGTTTCTTTACTCATATTCGTGAGGAATGAAATAAAAGGTCCATCGTTCAAGTGTTCTTACTAACTTCAGTATGTGACAACACTTGAAGAAAACTCTATGAAATTTTGACACTATGCCTACTGATAAAGAATAGACCAAATCACTCAACACTGTACATTCATCTAACTGCTTGTCCTGTTCAATACATTAGTGCCCTGCACTTGTTTTGAAGAAAGGAAAATTATATGTATGAATATTTTTTCTGGTTATTGTTATGTTATATGTTGTTTGAGTTCTACAGATTTAAAATGAGGACGTTTGGAACTATCTTTTCATTTAGGTCAAATGTTAATGTCTTCACTTCTCCTTTTTTTGGTTTTTTCTTTAGCAAGAACACCAGGACATCAGATACCCTCAATAAGCAGCAACAGACACTGAGGATGCACATAGACATTCCCAGAGCACAGCTTTTGATTGAGGAGAGGGACACAATGGAGACCATTGGTAAACTCTTGTTTGGCTTGCTTTCACTGGTTGATTTAACAGGAAATTTAGGTGCCATTCCTCTAGTCCATAGCTTTTCTGCACTGCACACTTCAAGGAAAAGGAGCTACGAAGTAATTTGACAGATTTGGAAAACTGAACTTTCCTTTTTCTACTCTTTGAATCATTTTCCACTTTAAGTAATCCCAGTGAGGTACTTAAATCATGCGAGGAAAATTAAGATGGTAGAAGGAGCTGCTTGGAACAAGTGTAAATGAAGACTGGCAGTTATACGATTTTCAATCTGAGTTCTCTTTTGGCTTTGAGTAGGCAGTTGGATCCCTGGCACTACTTACCAGGAAAATGAGACTCTGAAACAACAGTATCGGGAGTTAAAGATTTGCACAGCCAACTTCCGAGATTTACACGTTGCATATTGAATCCACCTGTTCGCAGCAAATGATATTACAACATTTTGATCTGTTTTCAGCTTTTGTGTATCTTTGCAAAATGCAAATCTAAACTGTTTCCCACAGCAGAAAACAAGGTTTCTTGTGTGGCTGGCACATTGCTGAACTGTCACAAAAAAATAGAACTGTTTGGTGTTGGGTGTTTTTCCAAATAGTTTAAACAAAAAATGTCTGAGATTTCAGCAGAATGAAAGCACAACCTGAACTCATGTCTGTACCAAAAAAGCAGTGGCAAGACCCTCCCAGAATGGCTGTTCTTAGAATTCTTTTTTCATTAAAATCTGTGTAGAAGAAGGCTGTGATGGCTCAGAATGTACAACATCTCAAGGATGGCCTGGGCAGAGAGGAGCCCCACAAGCTAGGACCAACATCTCCTGTCCATGCCCCACACCAGGGAAAGGACAAACTGCTATAGTCCCAGATTCTATCACTCTTGCTGTCAGTCTAGCACAGGGGGTGGCCTCAGGACATTTCAGTTTTGAATAGAAGAAAATTCCATCTGAAATGGAATTTTTAAGAAATCCTGGTTTGAGCTTCCAGGAGCTTGCCCATCTGATGCAGTATTTTGTGCCAGGTTTCATCCTAAAGACAGTGTGAGTTGCAGTTGCTGAGCAATAGTGGTTTACAGTGGAAAACCTCCCAGGGCCTTAGCTGTAGCTGTGTGATCAGTGCCTTGGTAATAGCCACCTTTCCACACAGCACTCAGAAGATGCAGGCAGCTTGTCAGTGTTTGACATACTTTTCTGACAGAAGGCTTTACTCTCAAACTGAACAAGAGCTTGTCTTTTGCCAGAGACAGAGAAACTCGATTTCACGATGTTCATTCTATTTAGGGCCTTCTTTGGGTAAAAAATGCTGGTTGTGTTATTGTGCAGAACTGTCTGCCCTGCCTTAATGGTATCTTGTCAAGATAAAAAAAAACCAAACAAACCAAAATGGGAATGCTTAGAAGGAGCGGATTAACCTCTGTTGAGCAGTGCATGCACAGAAGCTACACTGCTGCCAAGCCCGTTAGAAATACATGGCAAAGGTATCTAGCCCAGCATAGTAGGAATTTCTTGTGGCTTTTAGTGTTATTAGGATGAAAAGACTGTAAAGAATGCAGAATAAAGTTCGATGACGTGCGTTCTGTGAGCAGAAGACATATTGCTGTTAAATCTTCCATGCACAAGTGGACCAGATTCCTCTTTGGAAAGAAACACAACACAGAGATCATAATTAGAAAAAAAGAAGAAAAGGTGCTGTATAGCACTGGTTTTCTGCAGGTGTCAAGGTAGGGAAGCAATGGGGAGTGGAACCACACAGGAGCAAAGGTCAAAGCTCCCCTTTTTCTTACAGTTCTTTACAAGGTCACACTTCCTCTTGCACTGTTTTTTGCAGCTGCATAGTCAGCTGGACTGACTGTGTTGGGCGAAACTTGCACAACTCCTATAAACTCCACAAATCTCATTTAAAAATCTTGGAGTGAGGTTTGGTTCACAGAGAGCTGGTGGGGCTTTAACCTGAGCTTCTAGGACAGAAAAACAATAGGCTTAAGCATTCTCAGCAGCTCTGCAAGTTATCTATCTCCACTGTCTTCACGCCAGTAGTCACATGCTGAAAAGTAAACAGCTGCTCAATAACAGTCTTGGATCATGGCCATCCTGTCTGCAATATTTTCTCTCTGGAGAAAAAGCTGCCTAGTAGAGGGTTAGTAAGCAGCATAACCTAATGACCTCCTTTTGGGAAGACCTGGGTGATTTCACTGAGGACATTACTAATTATATTAATAAAATAAAATAGATACATTGTTGAACTACTCACCTGAGCTCTCTGGGAATGAAGGAGAAGAGGGCAGTGTTCAGAAGATGTGAAAGAATTAGGGTCAAAAATAATTACTCGCAAATTAGCTTTCTGAAGAGATGCTTAACGGTCTGTCTTAGTTGCACGTCTCTAAAGTGACATCACAAAGAAAGACATGAAAATTACACTTATTCTTTAGCTTTGTATTCACTTTGGATTTAAATCTAGAGCGTCCAAGCTGTGGTACACACCTCAAAGCCATCTTCAGTCCTGCAGAGAAGAGGGAGCTGCCACAGTCATTGGGTGTGCCCAGCAGAGAGTAAGTCAGGAGACTTGTAAAACTCTTATGAAGGCAAACTGAAAACTCATTGCTCATTATTAAATGTGTTTTTGACTTACAGATGACAGATCGACAGTTCTGCTCACTGATGCTGACTTTGGAGAGACATCTAAGCAGAAGTCACTGACTGTCACCCACACAGTACATTACCAGTCTGTGTCACAAGCAACAGGACCACTGGTGGATGTTTCTGATGCCCGGCCTGGAACAAGTAAGCATATGAAAGATTCTATGATCTGGACATATGAAAGATTCTATGATCTCTGAGAAAATGAATACTGCCCTCCTGCATCTTTATGGCTTTTTTAAATTCGGTCAGAGAACCACAGAATCACAGAACATCAGGGATTGGAAGGGACCTCGAAAGATTGTCTAGTCCAATTCCCCTGCCAGAGCAGGATCACCTAGACCAAGTCACACAGTAATATACTCAGACAGGTTTTAAATGTCTCCAGAGAAGGAGACTCCACAACCCTCAGGAGTAGCCCATTCCAGTGCTCTGTCACCCTCACTGTGAAGAAGTTCCTTCTCATATTGATGTCTGAAAGTTAGGAAGATCTATTTATGTCAGCAGAGACCATTTCTTAGACAATTGCATTTAGTGATTCAACATGGTAAAAGTTGCAAATGCATCTGAAATGTGGATGTAATTTGAAATAATTCATACCTGGCTTTCGTTAGACTAAATGCATGACAGATTTTAATTTCTAGAGTTTATTAGGTAAATTAGCTTAATGGCTTCTTTTCTCTGTGATCATTCTTAATTTCAAAATAGATCTTCTCTCCTCTGTATCAGACAAGAAATATATTTCTTATTATGGCTTTTCTGAAAAAGTTGTATTTCCAGTTTTAGTTATCCTGCAACTTTTCCTAGATTTATTCAAGACGACTTATTCTTGCAGTGATTAGAATACAGTAATAAATTAATATACCACTACAACCCATTCTTCTACTTTCATGAATGTGTTCCATATCTATGTAAGTGGAAAAAAAATCATTGGATGGAAGGAATACTTGAGATTAATATTACCAAACTATAGGTCACTAGCAGAGTGAAACTTTTAAAATCTATTTGAATATTACCATTTCAGAATTTGCTTACTTGGTGAGTTTAGTGAACAGAAATGCCGAAACCTTAGCTGCTAGAATGTAGATTATTTGCAAAATCTTTATTTTATGTCCATTTCAACCCCAGTCTTTACAAACGGTAGCTGTTCTAGCCCTGACCTTGCTGCTCCTCTAATGATTAGTCATTTCTTGAGGACTAGATTAGTGCCACCATTTTTCATCTATGAAGAGTCATGGTATTTGAATTAAAAGAGTCCAAATACAATATTTGTTTTCTTTCTGGTGCCAGTTCTATCTTGTTTCTTTAGTTCACGTTCCTGCTGGCTAGCCTGCTCATTAAGAGCAAAAGTACAACATAATTTTTATCATGTTGGCAGTTCAATTTTGTCTACGTAAACAAAGGACTCTCCACTGTTTCCCAGCCCCACCTTTTCTAATAAGGGAAAAAGGCACCAATCCAAAACTGCCTGCCTGTATCATACCACTTTGTATAGCACCAGTGTCTTCCATACCGATCTCCTGTTTTATGTGTATTTATGTGCTTCATTCCACTGAAGTCAGGGAAAGACTTCCTTCAAATTAAACGTAGATTGAGTTCGTGCATGAATATGATCTGTGTCCAGCCCAGCTGTGGAAATGGGAATCAACCGTCACTTTTATTATGCAGTAAAGATGTGATTGCAGCAGTGCACAGGGCTAGGTCAAAGACTTTGAGGTGATGTTCTCTGAATTTAAGAGACTAATACAGCTTTGATAGTGGCTGGGCTAAGAGATTTTTGTCTAGACACACAGCTTTCTCTGTGAAGAGGGGGGCAAAGGACAGCTGAGGTGCTGAGAGGTTATGGATCCTTCATTCTGAGCATGCTCACACTCACTGGTTGGCAAATAGCTCTTGTGTACGTGTCTATTTATAAAAGAGACATGCTTAGTGAACTTTTACCTTGCTCACCTCAGCTCTCTGCAGTTATGTTTCAGCATATGACAGCAGAGCTGGTTTATCAACCAGGGCACCAGATGTGCGCTCTTTTCCATCATGCTGCCTTTGGAGCTGAGTCTTCTACAGTCCCTTTTGCAGGTGTAGCACAGCTGTTGTAGAGATATTCCTCAGCACATTCTCAGCAGGATGAACACTGACCTCCTGCATGCTGGAAGCAGGCTCTTCTACTTCCTTCAAATTGCTGATGAAAGCCTACTGAGGTTGGAAAGAGGCTCTGGGTATCGGCTAGTTTGACCCCTGGTCTTAAAAGAAAGGTGTGCTGGAGCTGGTTGCCCAAGGCAATATACAGATAATTTCTAGTATCTTCAAGGACTCTAGAACCTATCTAGACAGCCTGTGCCAGTGTTCTCTCTCCCTCACAGTAGTGTTTCTGATGTTCAGAGGGAAGCTTCCATGTTTCACCTTGTGAGTGTTGTCTCTGATCCTGTTACTGGACACCACCAAAAAGAGCTTGAGTCTGTACTCTTTGCAGCTTCCCTTCAAGTAAATGTGTTGATGAGATCCCTTCTTTTCTTCAAGCAGCCTCAGCACTGAGCAGAGTTTACAAGCCTCCTTTTGGCATGTATCAGAAATAGTGTGGCCAGCAGGAGTAAGGATGTGAACCCCCTGTGCTCAGCACTGGTGAGGCCACACCCCTAGTGCTGTGTTCAGTTTTGGGCACCTCAACACAAGAAAGACATTGAGATGCTGGCGCAGGTCCAAAGAAGGGCAATAAGGTTGCTGAAGGGTCTGGAGAACAAGCTTTGTGAGGAGTCTTTGGGGGAGTTGAGGTCAATTAGTCTGAAGGAAAGGATGATGAGGGGAGACCTTACTGCTTTCTACAATTACCTGAAAGAAAGTTGCAGAGAGGTAGGTGTTGGTGTCTTCTCAAAAGTAATGAGTGATAGAACAAGAGGAAATAGCCTCAAGTTGCACCAGGGCAAGTTTAATTCAGATATTGAGAAAGAATTTTGTATTGAAATGGTCATCAGGCACTGGAACAGGCTGCCCAGGGAGGGAGTTTAATCAACATCCTTGGATGTGAACATGGATTGGCAGTGGGCTTGGTCCAGTTAGGTTAATGGTTGGATTCTATGACCTTGGAGGTCTTTTCCAACCTAAAGTATTTGGTTACTCTGATTCTGTCCTGTGTGTCTTCCTTTGAAGCAAGCACAGGGGTCACTTCTGACTACACAGCAGCCAACCTTCTGCAGCTGGTACAAGCAATGTTTTATACTGACAGATCGGTCATGTTGTGCCAAGTGGGTTTCTGGATATTATCCATGTGAGGTGACCCTGTGTGGCACTACTAGGGGGATAAATTATCACTGGCATTGGGTTCGTATTTTTCCACTGCTGTAGGGGGAATATATGGAAATAACAGAAGGGTCAGACCACAGCTGGTATTTGTAAACAAGCACTTTGTTTCTTTGAAGCAGGAGAATACAAAATCTTGACTTGGAATGCTTAGGCAGAAGCAATGCTCAGTGTCATTCTCTGGATGTTGCTTTTTCTTTGAATTGCTTCTGCTAAAGTCTCTTACCTCAAAGACTGACAGCTTCACCATTTGAATGTCAATGAACATTTGAATAGACTTGAATTTTTCATTTCTAATACTCTTTACATCTATTGTTCGTAATATCCTTTCAGAAGCTTTGAAATCCTTCGGTGCTGATTTAGTCACTTTCTGCTTGCTACATAATGATTTTTCTATTCCACTTGCTTTGTTAAGGAGTATAAGCCTCACTGTTAGAGAAGAACTATTTATTAACTAAATTAAGGAGGCCACTTTTTGCAGATAGTTCACTTTTTCTCCCCAAGCAACTGCATTATCTCTAGGAAGAGAAAAAAATAAATACTGCTGAACCTTAAGCAAGTGGTAGATGGTTGATAAAGTTTAAGAAATTTGTGTTTATTTACTATTTTTTTCAAAAAGTCAAATCTTTATGAACCTGTTCCTAGTGAAACTTGGATGCCACTCTTAAAGGTTATGTTTTATTTCTCGGATAGCTGTTAAAAATAGTGAATCTAGCTGATTAATACCATAATATAGGGTTAGTATTAGCAAAGTGTCCAGAATAGGAAATTATATCCCCACATTTCTAAGCACATGATTTTATAAACTGAGAGTAGTCACCTGGTGTAGGGTGCTTCTGAAGTTGTATCTGCTCTGACAATGTACCTTGCCCTTCACATGAGATGTGGGGTGAAATCCCTGACCAGATCTATTTGCCTTGTGCTCTTTCACAAGTGAGAATGGTTTTGATAGTGAAGGACTGCTTATGTTGGAGTAAAGGATAATGAAGATGTCCATGGGAGTTTTGTGGGGGGTCTCAGCTCTTCAGCTGCAGCCTTTTTAAAATATATTATCTATTATCTCTTTAAAAAGAGACCATTTCAGAAAAAGCATCAGCAGTGTGGCAATGAATAGCACTTTCACTGTTCTTTTTCCCAAAAAAGAATGCTTTGTGGATGTTTTTAATTAACCTGATTTCAGTGGCCATCTGCTTGTGACCAGGCTTGTTTCCTTATCAGTCCAAGAGTTTAGTGGCAAAGACCCTCTCTGTTACCCATCACAGATCCTACCACAAGGAGGAGTGCCAAAACCGGACCTACAGCTCGCAACCGCTATGCTAGTCAGTGGACTCTCAACAGACCTCATCCCACCATATCAGCTCATACCCTCACCACAGACTGGAGGCTGCCCACCCCCAGGCCAGCAGGATCAGTGGACAAGGAAAGTGACAGCTACAGTGTCAGCCCGTCGCAGGACACAGGTACGGGGCACTCTGCGGGGCTGTGCAGTAAAAATGGGACAGCAGTTGTTGCAGTAACTTTCTTGGTCCTTGATGTACTTCACTAGGTGCTTAGGTGTTTTTTTCCCGTAGGCTATTTATAAGGGGTGCCACAAATGCATATAGTGCTAGTGGTGACAAGTATGGTGTCCATAGTTCCATACTTCAAAAGATACGGTGCTCTTACCGTATGGTGGAAGCACTGTATTTCCTAGATCTGAAGGAAAAAGCAGGGGGATTTGCTGCATGAAGTGACATTGACCAGGAAGGGGCAGTATTAGCAATGAGGACTGTGCCCAAACCATAGGTGGAATGGTTTTAAGGTTTGAGCTACATTGAGGTTGGTATTTTCCTTTTCACATTCATGGAATATGTTCATAGGGATTATTCTAGGTTTAAAAAAAAAAGAGAGAAAATCCAGCATTAGAGTGCAAGTCAAAATCCATTCATGCCTCTGAATACTGCTGCAGCTAGCTCTGGTCTTCCTGAGAAACAGCATACCTGTTATTTCTCTAGATTATAAATGGGGAGACATTGAATGCATATTCTGCCCGCAGTCTTCATCTCTTCTTGATGCTTTCATGTTATAAATACAATTGCAACTGGAAAGAAAAAAACCTTTGCCCTACATAGAAATGAGTGATTGCTTGAGCAGAATAATAGTCATGAAAGAAATCTAATAAAGGTTGAAGAAGAAGAAGAAAAGTAAAATACTATTCAAATGCATGCCTCGCAGAAAGGAGGCCAGGCTTACTTTGGCCTCTTCAGAAGGAATTGCCTGCCTTCTGTTGTAATTTTAAGGGAGAAGTGTTTGTGAAGTGTAAGAGCTGTGCATTCAAATTACAAAAGAGTAGGTGCAACTGGCCTTTCACCAGCACAACTGGTTTTATTCTCTCTGTAAATACAAGCACCTGCCTTCCTTTAGACTTACATTGTTCTTTTCATAATTCATTCTTTGAGTTGGTATTTGGCAGAGTTTAGCACTTCATATCAAAGCAGTTCCCGGTTTACAAAGTAGTCAGGCTTAGGAGAACTGTATGTGGCAGTTCCTATCTGTAACTGTGTTCAAATGCTCTGACTAAAGGCCATCAGAAATTTTCTGATGAACCTAGGTCTTACGAAGTTGGATTTACTTTCATCAAATCCAAAGTAGGTGTTCAAGCAGATTCTTCCTGGAACAATCTATCCAGGGCATGGAGTATGGGAAGCTACAGGTACTGAGCTTCAGGGAACAAACTGGGGATTTTACATGACCATCATGTTTAGAAACACTGCTCTATGGCACTGGGCAATGGCAGCCTTCCAGGAGTTTCCAGCTGATCAGAAGTCTGGGAACAAGACATTATTTTGGTCTGATTTACAGATGAAATGCAAAAAGCACTCCTGTGTAAGGCAGAAATCATCTCCTAAGTTCTGACCAGCTCAAAATCTTAAGCAAATTGCAGCATATTGTGGAAGTAGTTGCCATTTTAAATAATTCATGGTCATTTGCAAGTGTCAGGAAAGTTGTTCTTTGTGCAAAATGAGAACTGATGAAAGGATCCCACCACACAGTAAAAAAGATAAAGGTTTGCAATAACAAACCAGTTGCCTCTGGCTGCTGTAAGCATCCAATTTTAATGAATTAGCTATTACATTGTCTCTGTTCATTCAAAATCGCCAACAATGTCTGAAATTGTACAGATCTTGTGATGAAATGTGATTTTTGACCATGGAACTTTTGTAAGTCTTCTGCTTTTCCAGCCCACTGAAGCAGAAGTGTGCTGGGTGCAAAAGACACGACTCAGAAGTGCCCCCACAGAAGTGAGCGATGCATTTCCAGAATGCTTTTTAATGTGCATCTGCAATAGTTGTGCTTGTTCAAGAAACATTTATATTTTCAGGAACTCATCAGAAGAAAAGAACAGATCGTAGGTCATAATAGTCTGCACATGAAATCTGAAGCTCCCTTTACAAAATTAGCTTCAGCAGCATTGAAACAAGCGCCTGAATGACTGCAGGCTGGTAGCTACCAAAACACACTGCTTTCTTAAGATCTTTATTCTGTGTGAAATGAATCAGTGTTTTAACTGGTGTTTTAGACAGCAGAGGTAACAGCTGGGAAACACTGCCTTTGACCTTTGCCCACAGGACTATCTCAAAAAAAAAGATACAGGGTTGAAACAGGTATAGAAAGAGTATACTTTATCACCTAGGCTTCACCTCACAGAATATTTCTGAGATGCATGAAAAGGTGATGTTAACAAGCCATCCCTTTGATAAAACTGTTTTATAGGTTCCTAACATTTGAAGGTGTTTAAGTTTTAGACTTCTTATTTTTGTAAGAAAACACCCCTTTTCATGTACTAAAGCTTATTTCTTCTAAACCATGGATTTAATGCTTAGCCACACGATGCTGTTAGCAAAAAACTTGCTTTAGATTATCTGCAATTCCCTGCACTGCAATAACTGACTGAACTACAAATTGTGCAGACATTTGTAGTGAAGCAAACTCACTTAAAGCACCTCCGTAATTTCAACAGCTTTGCTTTTTATTAAGAAATACTATCATATTCATAGATTTTCTTCCAAAAAGAATCATGCAGATTTTTTTTTCAACCATTAATTAAATCTTTGATGTTTAGATCGAGCAAGAAGCAGCATGGTCTCCACAGAAAGTGCCTCCTCAACATATGAAGAGCTAGCAAGAGCATATGAGCATGCAAAAATGGAAGAGCAGCTGAGACATGCCAAGTTCACCATTACAGAATGCTTCATATCAGACACATCATCGGAGCAGCTCACGGCAGGGACTAATGACTACACAGACAGTCTGACCTCAAGCACGCCATCAGAGTCGGGGATTTGCAGGTTTACCGCATCCCCCCCCAAACCTCAGGATGGAGGGCGAGTGATGAACATGGCAGTTCCAAAGGCACATCGGCCAGGTGAGACATTAGAGGTAACGTTTTGGTCCTTTGAAGATAGGGAGCCTTCTACCTTCAGACAATATTTAACCCACTCCAACTTCTTACTAACTGAGGGTGCCTGAGGGCCATCTATCTGTCGGGCTCAATCACATTTCTGTTTCTAGTAACACCCCCATGCACAATGGCACAGTTAGATCATTTGCACCGCTCTGAGGTCAAATACATTTTAAAGTCTTCCTACAAGAATTGGTAGTCTGTGTTATAGAATACATCATGGGACACCATGGAGGAAGTTTTAAATGGGAAGAAGCAATAATTACCTTTGTGTGCTTTTTTATGTTTTATGTTACGGCATTTTTATGTAACGCGTGCACAAGAAGTAAGCAGCGGTGCTTATACATCTGCAAAAGAGTAACAAATAAACTATGGTCTTTTGCTGAACATACCCCGTAAATGGCAACGCCGCCGTTGTGAGGACATTACAGAGGAACAGACAATAGACAGTGGTATCAGCAAGGTCGTTTGAAAGCAGGGCCTGACACTGAAAAGAAAGCAAGAAGGATTTTGCTAGAGAGAGCTAAAAGAAGAACATGGGAAGAAAAAGACCAAGCTGAAGCTAGAAAATTATATTGCAACAGGCAGGAAATTAGCACATCTCAGATAAATAAGAGGGAAAATGAGTAGGAAATAAAACAGTGAGAGAAATTACTGATTTCTGTGTAGCTACAGGGTAGACACACAAATCGAGGAGCTGCAGAAATCATTTTAATTTCTAACTCAAAAAAAGTAAGATAAATATTTGTCCTTATTCTGCTAAAGGGAAGCATCTGCCTTCTCAGCTAAGTCAATATTGCAGTCCTGTCCTTCCAGTCAGGCAGCCTACTCTCTCCTTCATGTTTCAAATACATCATTTATGCATATTTAGTATTTGGGAATATTCCATATAAAGATGATTTTCTTGGGGGCATATAGCACCAAAATTTGGTCCCAGTGTTTCAGTTAAAATCTTCTGGTGCAGGAACATCACCAAAGCCCCTCTAGGGAACTACAGACTCACAGCCACTTTTACCTGCTTTTCTTCATGACCTTTACCTTTTCATTGCAGTAAAGAAATTAATTGCATTATTAAATTAATAATTAGTTAAATACTTTAAAAAAAAACACCAGAGTGTCCCAGTGGAGCAGCATGACTGCTGACCCATAGATATTCAAAAGCTATGTCATTAAAGGTTTCTTTGTTAAGGGTAATTACCTTATTAAGTGTAACAATACATACAGACAGAAAGAATTTTCAGGAGTAGCTGACAGGTCAATATTTTCAGTGTTCAAATCAGTGAAGAAAGACTTACTGGCTGTTTTTCTTGTTTCACCCACCACTTCAGAAACCATGAGGAAGTAATTAATATTTCAAATGCAATTAATCAAAGTAATTCTACATTAGGAACAGGGAGAAGCCAGAAAAAAGTTAAGGTATTTAGATGAAGTAGACAAGAACATCTGAGATGAAGCACTAAGTATGCTTCTTTTATACATCTTTATTATTTCTTGAAGTCAGTCTTTCCTTTCAAGATATCTTTTACCAATTTTCATGATGCTTCACCTTTCTTTTTCCCCAACTTCATATCTTTTTTTATACAATATCACTTTCAATAACTTTTGCCTTCTTCCTAATTTTCAAACTGCCCACTTTTATTGAAATAAAAGTTTAGGAGCCTAAAATAAGTGGTATTTGTTTTTCAAACTAATCCCTTATAATTATAGGACAATTTGAGTAAGACTGTAACAAAAAGATATACTGATAAATGGGGCATTTTTAAACTAATCTACTTAATGGCAAGGCTGCAGTTTCACTCAAGGAAGGTAGCAATGGTGTTTACAGGTGAAGACTTTGTCAGTCGTAACCGATTGAGTTATTCCAGCACCTATTTCTCAGCGTCTTGGTACAGTAAGTTTTTGGTATGAGAAAGCAAACTGTTAGACCACCTAAGAAATGGCTTCAGAACCTTCCCATGAATTTCTAAGGGCATCCTAACTCATGTCACATGCTTTTCCTGAGCTTCTCATAGGACTCTTTCACACCTGTATAGCCAAGGCTGCTCATCAAACCATCTGCTTTATCTAATTAGCCGTATTCGAGACCTCAGCATCTCTTCTAAACTGCCCTAGTTAATGACTAACAGTTAATTAGGAGTAGGGAACCTGAATGGGTTTTTTTGTTGAAAGAGGAAAAGGAGCGACCAAGATTTGTATTCTAGGGCTATTAACTTGCTGTGTCATTCCCAACTTCCACACTATTTTTATTCAGAAATATAATAAAACCATTTGATCACTCCGTCAGTTTTAATTATATTTGGATGGCTCATCACATGTCTAGGCAAGCTTAGTAATTGATCATTTCTATAACTATGAATTAGGTCTGTCTTCAGAACTTCTCCAAGTTACATACAACTTTGTAACTAGTAATGCGTAATAGCTGATTATTCTAGCCCATTGTAAGTCTTCTAATAGTCTTTTATGCTTTTATGCCAAAGATACACACTCAGATCAGCAGTCAGAACTGCTTCTGACTTCTGGATTTGTGTAACTTTTTCTGGACATTTATTTTACAGAAACAAGAATCATTTCCCTGAAGTCAGCTCAGGCACGGCAGTTAAAAATGCAATGATTTTGCTTTGAAACAATAACTATCATTTTATAAAGAAAAACAGAGCAATCACAGAATCATTTTGGCTGGAGAAGACCTTTAAGACCATTCAGTCCCACTGTCAACCCAGCATTGCCAAGCCCAGGACTAAACCATGTCCCTCACTGTCTTTTGGATACCTCTGGGAGTGCTGACTTTACCACTTCCCTGAGGAGCCTGTTCTGTGACCTGGCAATATTTTCAGGGAAGAAACTTTTCCTAATGTTCAACATAAACCTGGAGCAATTTGAGGTCATTTCCTCTCATCCTGTTGCTTGTGACTTGGGAGAAGAGACTGACTACACCTGGCTACAACCTTTTTTCAGGTAGTTGTAGGGAGTGGAAAGGTCTGCACTGAGTCTCTTTTTCTCCAGGCTGTACAACTTCACTTCCCTGAGGACTTGTACTCTAAACCCTTTATTTTAAATGTCCTGCTTTGTGTGGAAGTAGGACTTGTCTAGTTGGGTTTTAAGCCCCTTTTGGTGACAGTACTTAGTCACCCGACATCACAGTAAATTAATGTTTCCTGGTGTTCAGACAGAGCCTCCTGTGTTTAGCCTTGTTAGTCCTGTCACAGGGCACTACTGAGATTAATCTGGCTCTACCCTCTTTACACTCTCTCTCTCTGCATTGCTGAGATGCCCCCAAGCCTTATTTTATCCAAACTGACCATCTCTCTCAGCTTCTCCTCATAGGAGAGATGCTCCGGTTCCTTAGTCATGTTAGTGGGATCATGCGGATCAACAAGAGGAAGTGCAAACCATTTCCCAGTTTCTCCAGCCTCATCAGGTTCTTTGTCCTCCAAAGCTGTCATTCAAATCTTGCATTCAGAAACAGAGTGGGACAGGAACTAGAAAGAAATATACTCTTCCTATTTGCCTCTGTACTGTCAAAGTATCTGTAATGTAAAAAGAGGAAGATATTTGTAGAGGTTGAAAAAATGTTTATAATAATTTCTCTTTTTCTGTTTTAAAAACATTGTCCACAAATTACCATAATTATTATTCTTAACCACAATAAACATTGCAGTGGCAGTTTATTAAAAATAGATTCTTGTTATAATTTTAAATCTCCACATTAGTCTCAGCCAAGGAACCACTTGGGTTTTTTTCCTCTATTTACTCCTAGATTCTCATGCCTGAGAAAAGAACAGCTATTAACTAGGAAATGTTTTTATATTTCTGTGCTTTCCAAGTGCTATTTGTGTCTGGTTTTTTGTGGACAGACCACTTACATGTATCCTCTGGCAATGGAATCCGTGCTTGGAAGAGATATTTGACCAGTGCTTGAATAAGAAATATCTAGAAAAGTTTTAATCAGGTCTCTTGCTACTTGGAAAACCTCCCTTTCACAGGGGTACTGCAAAACTCAGACCCCCAAATTATATTTTAATCTGAACTTAGTAGTAAGAATAACTTCTTCAAATACATGATATGAACTTTAAAGGTTAGCTTGGACAGGGAAGAAACTTGTCTACCTGATGTCAAAAAAAAAAAAAAAAAGCAGAGTCATTTTGACAATCCTGCTTCCTTGCCTCTTTGGATATTACATTAAGGGGCTTGTTGTTGGGATGTTGGACTAGATGACTTTTGAAGGTCCCTTTCAACAAAAAAGGTTTATGATTCTATAAACCTTGAAGGACTAACAGTGTCAGATACACTTCCTGGAGAGAGATGGCATTCACTGGGTGGATCAGACTAGGACATTTTGAAATCAATTTAAAACATCTAAACATTGTGCATCTAAGAATCAGCTCTACAAACTTTGAGCTGATGAAAGGAATCAGTTTGGGAAGAAACCCGCATATGGATGGGGAGAAAAGTTAGTTGCAGCCAGGCAGGCTCTGAAAAAAAGAGATTTTCCGGAGCCACGAAGATGGCAAGAAAAAACCCATTCTTCCATAGGGCAGCTGAGTCTTTTCCTGAGTGCTTTCCTGGGTTCCTACTTCCACACAAAGCAGGAACGCTGCTTTGCTAAGCCCCTGTTCCACTGGAAGCATTTTTCCTCTGCTGTCCTTGTGCTGTTGGTTGATGCACAAAGCAGAGCTCCATCCTGTGTCTGGCAGGGAGCCACCAGCTTCTCACCATAGCTGGAGGACAGAATAGGGTTGTTCTGTCAAGTTCTCAGTATGGACACTACTTTAATCTGGATTTTTCTGTTGGGCAACTAAATCAAGCAGCCCGAGTCTAGCGCTAAACCTACTGCATATTTACTAGAAAAGAAAACCGGTCTAACCTCTCCAGCTTTGCTGAATGATCAAGTTCTTTCAGTATTTGAGATGCTTTAATTAGCAGTCTTGACCCAATTTACAAGATTTTTGCTACTTTGACTAATCCTTGCTACTTGAATGGCAAAGTCCTGGCTGTAGACAAGCCTTAAGCTACAGAAAGCAAATACTTTATTAAATAATTATTTACAAGGGTCCCTTAAAATACAGTCTGGACATCACCTGCAGTGCATAAATGTTTTAAACACCCAAGTCAATCTTCTTTTCCAGCATTCAGTCACTACAGCTGAAAATAAGCTGCTTAGCACAGTAAGAAAATTATGAACCATGCAGTAACAGAAAGCACAGTTTATTTCCACTGTCAGTCCTGTAACCTGAGCCAAAGAGATATGAACCCTTTTCCAATGATCTATGAGTTCAGGGCTGCGGCAGTTATTTCCCTCTTCTACTCAATGCAGGCAAGTGCAACACAGTGATGGATGCTCTTTAAGAGATCTGCTTTCTATTGAAAAGTTGCTGACAGCACTCTATAAGCTGCAGCAGTAACTGATCCGATACAAATTTGGCTGCTGGAGAATGCAGTAATTGCTGGGACTCTTGTCTCAGTGCTTCCAGCTCACCTTCTGCCCCCTTTATGTGTCCCTGTGATATTCCATTATATCGTTTGGCATTGACTGAAAGTTAAATTACACAATTCCAGTTTCCAGATCCAAAACTGAATTTCTTGAAGATATAAAGATACATTTGACTATTTTTTTTTCGGAAACCTCTCATCAAAGTACAAAAAGCACACATGGATTGGTTAATGTTTTAGTTCTACACTTGCACAGCCTGGTTTCAAATACAATAGAATACATAGAAACATGTATGTGTGTGTATACACATACTATGAGTAGTACGTATTATAGTGTTTCTTCACTGAAAGAATTATCAAACACTGGAACAGGATGCCCTGAGAAGTGGTGGAGGCCAACCATGGAGATATTTAAAAGACATCTAGATGTGGTGCTGAGGGACACCATTTAGTGGTGACATGACAGTGCTGGGTTAATAGTTGGACTCAATGATTTTAAGGATCTCTTCCAACCAAAGAGCTCTGTGATGTGGTATACAGAATAAAGAAGTCACCATTCTGATTCCATAGCTGGAGACCAAGGTCTAGTTTTGAGAAAATTACACATAAGGAGACAAATCAAAATAGCAGGTGGAAAAACAGCGAGACATCCAGAACAGTTGTAAGATAGGAAAAAGCCTTGTTGCCTGTGTTTCTGACTGGAGCAAGCACTCTTAATATGTCTGTTAGCGTACCTGTATGCATACTTATGCATATGTGACCTGCTCTGAAATCATTCCTCTAGATTAGCATCTAATGTTTCTGTATTAAATTCTCCTGTGCCTGAAAGACCTTATTTTCTATTGCTCTGTTGGAAAATGAGGAACATGAGACAGAGACAGACTGCCATTTGCTTCTTATCGCAGAAATGGCACATCACTCATGAAAGTAAATTGCCTTTATCCTGTCTCAGGTTTTATTTCAAGTGGAGTATCAGGAGCTTTTTCTTCTGCTGTGAAAATCTAAATGTTCTACAGAGATGCAAACCATTTAATCCAGCATTTAGCTTGACATGACTATGCACCTGAAATCTTCAGTTCACATTATTTTACTGGTGAACTTAGAGAGAAGAAGGTTCACATTGCAATTTTTTTTAATCTTGCCAGTATAATAAAAATGAACCTAAACAAGTTCAGATCAGAAATTCATTGAGATCAGAATGGAAAATTGTATCACTGTGAATCACACCTTTAAATAGGGCAACTGCTCAGTTACAAAATTTTTGTGCAATTGTAGTGTGATAATTGAATTTTAGGTAGTATACAAGATGCCTAGAAGCTAAAATCAAGTCACTGGTGATAAAAGTAATTTAAATTATTTTTACAACTGCCACCTATGAATCAGTAATACTGGTGTTAAGAAGAATTTTTTATTAGTATTTTTATAACAGGAGAGATACACGTGGTATCTCTTCCTCAAGGACTCTATGAGGAGCGTGTAGCAGCACAATTATCTCTTCCTGGTGTTATCTGATTTGTTATTTTGATTTAAAAATTAGCATTGACTTTGGAACAATACAGTGTCCCAAACTGGTCTGATTTGTAATACTGTTAGGTTATTTGCTTGCTTCTAGCCTAAAAGTTGCACGTTAAGGGAAGCCCCCTTTCAGGAATGCCCATTTCCTATCCTTTTATTACCAGCAAAATCTTTCAGTGAGATATTTTCCTAAATTTGAGGTCCATTTGGTTTTTCTAAGGCTGATTATTTGCTTTGTGGTCCTCTCTTTTTTTTTTTTTGTTTCATAAACTGCAACTATTAAAATTAACTACCCATGTTTTCTTTAGGTTTTAAGGCACTGGATTCATTTGCAGTTAGTGGAGAGTTTAACGCCTAAAGCAAGGATTATGCTTATCAGTAAATTTTCAGCTACTTTCACGTTCTTGCAGTCATAACCATATTGTTAAATTTCTAAAACTACCACCAAGTGTTCTAAATGAAACCAAAGGTGCTGAGTCCACTTCAGTTAAAAGTTCTGTTCATTAGAGCAGTTCTGTTATGAGTTCCTGTCTTAATACTCACTTCTACAAAAACTAAATTTGCCTGCTTGTGCCATTTCAATTTTGAAAATGTCAAAGCATCTCACCCTGACAGTGTTGAGACACAGTGTGTGTGATTTTCGTGGCAGTTTGCAGTCAGCTCAAGAGAACGAGAAACAGTTCTTTCCATACAGACAAGAACGGATTGGGCCTTGTTTAAGGCCCTTTTGATCATTTACAGATGTTACTGCTTGAACTGACTTCACATACAGCCAGTGCTGATCATTTCCCCTATACCAAGAGGCATCATCTGAGATCTACAGAACTGAGAGACTGTGGCATCTGGAAAAGCAAACCAAATCTTACCTGCAAGAAAGGCCAAATTTGTGCCATTTTTTCTAAACTGCTATCACTAGACAAGCAAACTAACAGTACTTTCTCAAGCTGACTGTAGTGATGGTCTTTGCCATCCATGTAAGGGTTTCTTTATATCCTGGCCTTTAAAGCACAGGTGTATGTGCATGTGGAGGTATTTCAGTGCTGTTCACCTTTTTGTGCCGGCATTCCTAGTTCAAACATAAGAACTGAACTTCTGATCCCAGTGGTCCCATTAATTAACAGAAATGCAATGATGCATCTCATCAGCATCACTCAGGAGATTCAAACTAATGGACAAGTGGTGACCAAGTTACACTAATTCCTCCATACATTCATCTTCAGCAGAGCAGGAAGTCAGCACTGGTTTTCTTGTTGTAGTCTGACTTCCACATAACTTCAAGTAGAGCGTTATGCTTACCCGTCACCTTGGCACGGTCAGGTTTAGCTGTGATTCCACGGGTATGATGCAAAGCATGCTGAGGTCAACAGAGTGGCTCCCACTGATCTAAGTGAACCATAAGTATGGTCCAAACTCCTCACCTCTCCAGCCTCTGTATCTGTAATATCACAAGATATCCCAGGAGTAAACCTGTGAAGGTTGCTGGTTTCCATGGAGTTGTGATCGATTTAACCCTCAGTTGATGTGATGTATAAATGTTCACGGCACCCAGGATCAGCAAATGGGTCTTAAAACTGCAGTGTTGCTAACCAGAGGCACAGGAGTGAGGGCTTTCCTGGTTCATGCAGTGGGCAGGAGAGTGCTGCCTCAGAACATTCTTAAAAATGTATAAAGCGGCTTGCGTGACAAGGCAGACAGAAAAGGAGAGCTCCTATACTTTTCCTTGTTTTATATTTTTTCTTCTTTTTAATCGTTGAACTGTTTTGTGACAATTTTTCTGACTTTACTTTTGGAGTGCGTATTGATTTGCATGGTGAGGTCTCTTTTACAAGGTTTAGTAACTTAGAGGTGGCATTAAATCAAAATGGGAAGGTCTCAGTTCCATGGGTGCACCAGCTCTGTGAGTCTGAGCATCAACATGACCTCTCCACAGGGTCTAAATCTGTGTAGCCCCAGGGGTTTTTGCCTTAAAAACATGTCAGTTCTCCTTAAAGTTACTTCTGAACGGTACAAAGTATCTGACAGGTCTTTAAAAGTGCAGTGCTGTATGAAATACTGAAGTTCTGCTTAGGGAGATGCAACCTAAAAATGTGCTTCAATTCCTGTTTGATGAGGCCTTCCAGGAGTAGGCAGCAGTGCAATAATCCAGCCTGCTGGCATTCAGTTAGACAGATGCACTGTGGGCTACATTGATGTAGTACAGATGTCTGATCTCAATTACACTCAAGCGGTCATGCTTTTGCTTTAAGACGTGTTGATTAAGGACTTTCTTGTGAGAATTAAAAGCCTTAAATCTCAGCAACAAAATTAATCATCTTTAAAGAAAATGAACCACGTTAGTTGGAATCTTCATTTTCAGTCACTTAAACCTAATCTCTACCAAGTATAAATCAATTGATAGTCCTGCTGAAATCAATATAGCTACTCTGATTTATACCAGCAGCAAATTTGGCTCCTGAACTACAGATACTCTGATGTTTCCTAAGAGATAACTCCAACAATTGCAATCAAGAGTAACTTGTTTTTATTTTCTTGTGTGAAATATAGCCAGCATTTTTAATGCTTTTCTGAAAATGCCAGTTTTAGCAGACTGGAACATGCAGCATTTAGCTAGGCATTGTATTTCTTCAATTTAGGTACGAGAGTGCAGTTTTCTTGGAGGAAGAAAAATTAAACCAGCCAGACTTAAAGTACAGCCCCGCAGGGATGATAGGGGATTCTGATTTCTCTGTCCGGAAATTGCAATCTCTGTGTACTTTTCTGAAGCATTTTGTCTGTGTCCTACCTGTGTGATCACAAACGGTGCAAAAATGTGATTTTCCATCTTCTGCCAAAACACTGTGAGAGTCCATAAGATGCAATGGCATGAGTCACAAAGCCATGAAGGGCGGGTCTGCAGCTGAAATTCATCCCGACACCTTGTTGGTTTTGTTCAATGTTAAGTATTCAGACAGTTTAAAAATGTCCCTTACATATTACGCACTTCAATCATTTTTCATGGGCAGCTGAGCAGATGTTGAGAAGCAGGGAAGAGCTTGTGCCTGCTCTCATAACACCTTCTTCACTAACAAAAATGTTGTGCCCTGCCTCTTCCCTCATTCCATCCCCTTCTGCCACTTGGCTGCTTGATAAGACTGCAGTTTAAGGAATGCTGGGATCTTTTGCCTCTTATTTTGTTTCTCCTTAAGGAGAAATCTCTTAGAGCTGCCCAGGAGTCTGAGGAGCCTG
>VXBP01009564.1:0-15534 GCA_013400115.1 Rhinopomastus cyanomelas | reverse complement strand
CTGCTACTGAGGGAATGGCAGAGAACACCACTTGGGCACCTGAGCCCATGAGTGATCTCCCCAGGGCCCTGAAATCCTTTTTAATTATTTTGAGGCTTCTCCCACTGGTGTCATCATTGCCAATATGAAAAACCAACAAGGGATAATAATCTGATGGTTGGACCAGACTAGGTAGTTTCCTAGTAGTATCTCTGACCCTGGCCCCAAGGAGGCAGCAAACTTCCCTGTGGTGTGGGTCAGGATGGCATATGGGGCCCTCAGTTCCTCTGAGAAGGGAGTCACCAGTTACAAGTACCCTTCTTTTTTTCTTTTTTGAACAAGTCTTAATACATGGGGGAGATTGGCTAGCCCTGAGTGACTCCCCCGATGGACCTTCATCCCCATCATCATTTGTTTGTCCCTGCAATTCCAGAGCCCCATACCTGTTGTGCAAGGGCAACCAGGAAGAGGAAGCGGAGGGAGGCTGGGGTGGAGGTCACCTGTCTCTCCGAGTAGGGACCTGCTTCCATTCCCCCTTACTTCTTTGGTTATCTCTGTTTACCTTTCAGAAGATTTCTCTCTGAATGAAAGAGAGACTCACATTCTTTCAACAGGAGGAGGAGATTTTTTGGAGTAAAGCTGTACACCTCAACTACCTGGCATCTGCTGAACACCCAGCCATGCCAGCAAGGCACATCAAATGCTGGCAGCAGCATTTTTATTGTCAAAGAGAAAGTAAGTTTAATTTCCACTATAAGACTGAGAAACACATCTCTGTTACCAGAGCAGTAAATGCTGTTACTAATGGGAAGAGTAAATGAAGATAAGTGAACAGCCAGAGAAATGAAACTAATATCTCCTGTCAATCTGTTGTAAAACAATCACACCATAGCATCATGACATTTATCTTGACTAATAACCACCAACTGTGTATCAAACTGAAACATCAATATCTTGAGATACTCTCTTAAAACACACTGGCAATAGTCATCATCATCACGCTGTTTGATTAAGCATCAGTCTAAGTGTGTGACCATTACAACTGTTCATCACATAGTGAGTTCTGACAACAGATCACTAACCCTTTGTACCAAGCAGTTAAACAACTTTTAATGGGTACTACAGTATCTTCTACATCATCAGCTGACTGCAAACAGACTCACAGAATCGCTCCGATTGGAAAAGACCCCTAAGATCATCATGTCCAATCATCTACCCTGCCTCACAAGTTCAACCCTAAAACACATCCCTCAACATCTTACCCAAACCATCTTTAAACACATCCAGGGATGGCAACTCAACCACCTCCCTGGGAAGCCCATCCCAGTGGCTGACCACCCTTTCTGGGAAAAAAATTCTTCCTAAGATCAAGTCTAAACCTACCCTGTTGTAACTTGAACCCATTCCCTCTTGTTCTGTCACTAACTACTTGTGAAAAGAGACCAGCACCAACCTCTCCACAATGTCCTTTCAGGTAGTTGTGGAGAGTGATGAGGTCTCCTCTCAGCCTCCTCTTCCTCAAACTAAAGAGCCCCTGCTCTTGCAGTCTTTCCTGATAAGATTTATTCTCCAGGCCCTTCACTAGCTTAGTTGCCCTCATGTGCATCTGCTCCAGCACCTCCACATTTCTCTTGTATTGAGGTGCCCAGAACTGGACACAACACTCCAGATGTGGCCTTACCACAGCAAACACTTATCAAACATTAGAGCTTTACTGCAGACAGGGATGTTTTCAGTGCAATGACCAGCACTGAGAAACTGTCCCACTTTGTGTCTAAACACACCACAAAATATGGGAAAAAAGGCTGTTGTACGGAGATATTTACAGCTGGGAAAGAAACTATCACTTGCTGTTGTCCAAGTGTTCTGCATTAAAATCTGAGCAGAATCTGTTGTCTAATTTGTCAGTTTTCTGCAGAAAATTTTAAAGTTTGGGTTTGAAAATTATTGGCCCCCCAATTCCTTCCTCTCTCTCCCTCAGTGACTTAAGCTTTCTTATTCACTTCTCTCCATCTTGGATTGTTAGGAGCTGTGTTTCTGCCACTGAGAGAGAACATTATCACTTCTGGAAATGGTACTGCTCCTCAAGCTGAAGAAAGTTTATGGTGAGTAGGAAGATTTGCCTAAACCTTGAGAGACTAAGAATTCTGAACTTTGAAGATTTATGAGAATCAAGACTGAAGTTGAACATCCACTGTGATTTCAGAGAGAAGCAGGAACTGTCTTGTCTGTAATAGATGCTCTGGATGTTTTTATCCTCAGTTAAATGTAAGACCACAGTGACAAAACTCTTTGTGTCTGTGTATAATGTGGGGCTTTTCTCCAATGTGCGGTAGGGAGAGTGAATTAATATCTCTTGGTGCCTTTGTTTTCTCCAAATGCAGTCAGTTGTTTCACTGCCTGGAGATTCATAAGTGGGTTTTTTAAACCCTCCCTTTGTGTCTGATGCTTTAACTAAAAGCTCTTGGTTGAAATACAGTCAGGGGCTCTGCATTAACGGCAACAGAGGCGGGATGTGCAGAGATCCATATAAGGACCCACACCACAACTCTACCACTACACCAGGTAACCTGGGATTCCTACATATCATGTCACTTCACAAAGTCACAGAACATTAGAAGGGACCTCGAAAGGTCATCCAGTCCAATCCCCATGCCACAGTGGGATCCCCTAGATCCAAGTTGCACAGGAACATGTCCAAGCGGGTTTTAAATGTCTCCAGAGAAGGACACTCCACAACCCCCCTGGGCAGCCTGTTTCAGTGCTCTGTCACCCTCATTGGGAAGAAATTCCTTCTCATATTGATGTGGAACCTCCTATGTTCCAGCTGACACGCACTGCCCTTTGTCCTGTCATTAGATGACACTGAGAAGAGTCTTAGTCTTCTTTATTTCATGTAACTCACTCCAGTTGTTCAGATCTACTCTTGTTTCACAGTCCTCTGTGCGAAAGCAGATGAGGCCCATCAGGTTAATAGATCCTTATTATGTACTTGTGGTTTATAGTTCTTGCTTTCCAGATATGAGGCTTTATTTAAATGTGGCATTCACCCTTTAGTGCATTTATTACAAGGCTGACATTTTACAGTTTTTCCTCCATCAGAATCAAACACTAGAAGCACTAACTTTTATTGAGCCCTTCCTAAGCATTTATCTGAGTTAGAAGTTTCCAAGGCTACTTATCATTTTAGTTCTCTTTCCTCTTTGAAGCCACATATTGTTCAAGGTGCCACAGAAAAGTCTCCCAGACAACAACACTGCTTGGTGACTCAGAAAGAAGAAAGGAAAATGTTTCTTTGACCAAATTTGGGAGGTTAATGTCTTTTTTTTTTTTTAAGCTTTCTGAGCAAGGAAAGAAAATCTGGATTTCACTCGGAGCAAAAAGAAGCCAGAAAACCTTTTTATCCTTTCTTAATCTGTTCAGAACACCTCTGCATTCTGATGCTCCGTGTAGCAGGAGTCAAAGAGAAGATGAAGATAAGTATTTGGGAGCTGGAATGAGACAAGGAGTCAGAAAGGGATAAAAAAAAGAGAAGCAAATCCAGTTTAAGTTGTCCAGCTACATCTTTCCTGAGAGATCATCTCAGGAGAATGATACAACCTATTTGATACTTGTGTTGTCGATATCACTACTGTTCCTGATACTAATCTCCAGCACACTATCCTAAAAGCATTTACCAGGGAGAGTTTTATCTTCCTCATCAGCACTGTCACCACAAATGAAAACAGATTTCCAGTTACAAACTATTCAGTCCATAACACAGAGCAGAAGAACTCTCAACACCTGCTTTTTAGTCTTCCAGAGGGAAAACCAGTTGGTTTTGCATCAGCAGTGATTGTCTTCTATTGGACCTGTGTGCATGTAACAGCCACTTCAGCAGAGACATTCTGCTTGGCTATCATTGCGTTTATCTGAATACAAACTCCTAAGCACTAGAGAAGTGATTCAGATTTAACAGCAAAGACTTTAAATGAAGTTACTTGCTTTGCAGCAGACTGTAAAGTAACTGTCAGTTGTGCAATAGAACTGTGCTGAAGTTATATAAGAATTAAGAGTGCCAAAGGATCTTTTATCATCAGTTATACAAACTCTACCGCTTCCTTCTGAGAAGAAGCCCAGAATTTTCTTCATAACACAGACTGCTGCATAACCCTTAGGTGCAGTTGCCATTCACTCAGCATAACCAGGAGCACTGCTCCAGCACAGAGTTTCTAAAGACCAACAAGGCACAGCACTAAAGAGGAGCACAGAAGATGCCTTTGCTGGGCACAGGACAGTTTGTTCCCTAAGTATTACAGACCAGTTTCTCTTGGCAAGTCTTTCTCCCAGTGTCTTGACCAAAGCACAGCTTTTTCCACCCAGGGGAATCACAGAATGTCAGAGGTTGGAAGAGATCTCAAAACATCATCCAATCTAATCCCCCTGCCACAGTAGGATCACCTAGATCCAGTTGCACAGGAACATATCCAGGAAGGTCTTAAATGTCTCCAGAGAAGGAGACTTCATGACCCCCCTGGGCAGCCCCTTCCAGTGCTCTGTCACCCTCACTGGGAAGAAGCTCCTTCTCATATTGATGTGGAACCTCCTATGTTCTAGTTTACACCCGCTGCCCATTGTCCTATCATCAGATGACACTGAGCAGAGCCTGGATCTACCTTCCTGACACCTACCCTTCACATATTTATAAACATTAATGAGGTTACCCCTCAGTCTACTCTTGTCTAAGCTGAAGAGACCCAAGTCCCTCAGCCTTTCCTTATAATGGGGGGTGTTCTAATCAGGTGGCTGTTGGGTGGTGGTGGTAGGATGCATACCTGCAAGGCTCATTGTCATCCTGAAGCACCATAAACATTTTCACTCAAAATTCACAACGAAGAATTAAAACAATTAGGAAGATTTTTGAGCCACCATGGATGATTTTAAAGGTCTTTCTGGTACAGTTCTTTCCTATGGTTTATACGCTATAACTTTCCAGTCCCTTTGCTACTCTCATATTTGTTAGCAGCTCTATCAGAGCATGAAATGCTTAATTTTAATATTGGCTTCTTCCTCTAATCTACTGATCACAAAACAGTTTAGGAAAAAGTTAGTGTTATATTTCCCATCTGGTAGATACAAAGGATCTCTACAAAGGTCTTTAAAATCCCAGTTCAGTGGGAAACTGCATATTGTATTTCCCTAATTAAGCATAACCAAAGAAAACATGTCTTTCAAGTGATTTAAGTTTCAGAAGAGGTTTCTCCTATGCCTTTTAAATGTCAGCCCGAACATCAGTTGCAAATGTTCCTTTAAGCTCCTTTCACCAGACAGACAGTTATGGATATTCATTGTAAGGGAAATAGTTGTCTCTCCTCCACCTTCCTTCTGACCCTGTCTATGTCAACCATTTTCTTGACTTAGATGAATCACACAGAATCACAGAACATTAGGGATTGGAAGGGACCTCAAAAGATCATCTAGTCCAACCCCCCTTCCAGAGCAGGATCACCTAGATCAAGTAACACAGGAACATATCCAGGTGGGTTTTAAAGATCTCGAGAGACGGAAAACAGAAAAAGTTAAAAAAATCTACAGAGTCATCTCAGTTCTGAATGTGACAACAATATTTGGAGAGACAAACTAAAGGATTTTGAAGTTCATTTTAATAAATCCCTGCCTGACATAGATTTATGGTTACTCTGTCTGAAGGAGTGCTAAGTGAGACTACATTCATGTCTAAAATTGCTTTTGCAGACATCACTACTCTGGATAATAATCCTACAACTGAGAGTCATCTCAAATGTTCAAGAAGACTGTTCTTGGATAGTTCTGTTTGGAGAATAGATTAGATACTTCAATATGCCATTACTGTTTTTTATGATTTACATTAAACTGTTTCCTCTCACCTTAACTCCTGTTACTTGGGAAAAGTGACCAATCTCTCCTCCTTTCAGAGAGTTGTACTCTATAGCGCTCTACAACTGTCTGAAAGGACACTGTAGAGATGTTGGTGCTGGTCTATTCTCGCAAGCAATTAGTGATTGAACAAAAGGGAATGGGTTCAAGCTACAACAGGGTAGGTTTAGACTTGATAGTAGGAATAAATATTTTCCCAGATGGAGTTGTCAGGCACTGGAGTGGGCTTCCCAGGGAGGTGGTTGAGTTGCCATCCCTGGATGTGTTTAAAGGTGGTTTGGATGAGATGTTGAGGGATATATTTCAGGGATGAACTTGTAAGGTAGGGTAGATGATGATCCCAGGGGTCTTTTCCAACCATAGTGATTTTGTGATCCTGTAAAGAGTGATAAGATCACCCCTCAGCATTCATGGCTTCAGATTAAACAGCACCAGCTCCCTTAGCCACTCTTTATCAGGCTCTGCCCTTCTTTGCACCTCCACCAGCACCTCAATGTCTTTCTTGTGTTGAGATGCCCAAGACTGACCCCAGTATTTGAGATGTGACCTCATTAGTGGCAAGTACAAGGGGATGATTGCTTCCCTACTCCTGCTGGCCACACGGTGTCTCATCCAAACAAAAAAAAAACCTCCAGGACAATAAACATTAGTTTTAAAAATACAAGAATAATACACACACAGGACAGTCAAGTAGTGCACGTAACTTTTCTAGACGTTAATGAACCTAATTTATCATTTCTATTTAATGTAATTGCACAGTGGCATAGCAGTAGTTTAGTGTTGTGGGTCCTTATCTGGATCCCCACACATCTCACCTGGGTCATCTTTAATGTAATGGGTTAGAGACCCTGACTATATTTCAACCAAGAGCTTTTACCTAAAGTGTCAGATGCTTTTCTTTCCAACTTTTTAAACCAAAACTTTAAACTTTTATTCAGAAAACATACAAATGAAACTTACAGATGCTCCTCAGCTTTTAAAGCACAATAGGAATTAATTTAATATTTAGAAACCTAACACTACATGCAATTGAAGAACATAACCCCACTGGCTTAGGAGAAACAAGCAGTTTTGCAAGCAGCAGAGCAAGAGGAGACTCACTGTTTCTCAACTGATCTGTGTTTTATAGCTGATTATGAGGTATAGTTAAAGTTTTCTCACTGGTATAGGAATTCTCTTCTTTCTCATCTTTGTGACCAAAATACACTACTAAAATTCATCTTCACATTATCTCATGTGATTTAAAACAAATGCCTCAGGTGTATGTTCATCCTTTTAATGACTACTGAATCTCATTGCTATACTATTGGAATAATGACCTCATCATGACTCAGCCACTCTGGTAGCATCAAGGGGTTGATAACTCTTTATCCAATCCTAAGAGTTTAGCCTGGATGATGCTGCTAGCATATCTTTTAATGACAGAGAGAGGGCCTAGAACTTTGCTCATAGAACAGGAACAAGCACAAAAGTTCAGCTTCAGCAAGGCTGAGGGAGCTGGGTCTCTTTAGCTTGGAGAAAAGGAGACTGAGGGGTAACCTCACTAATGTTTATTAATATGTGAAGGGTGGGTGTCAGGAGGATGGAGCCAGGCTCTGCTCAGTGGCATCTAGTGATAGGACAAGGGGCAGTGGGTGTAAGCTGGAACATAGGAGGTTCCACATCAATATGAGAAGGAATTTCTTCCTGGTGAGGGTGCCAGAGCACTGGAAGGGGCTGCCCAGGGGACTTGTGGAGTTTCCTTCTCTCAAGACATTTAAAACCCACCTGGATATGTTCCTGTGCTACTTGGTCTAGGTGGTCCTGCAGTGTCAGGGTGATTGGACTAGATGATCTTTTGAGGTCCCTTCCAATCCCTAGTGTTCTGTGATTCTGTGATTTTGAAAGGAATGCACTGCAATAGTGTTCACCTGTGGAAAGTTTGGCAAGGATGTTCAAGGACAGAAACCTGTGAAACATAAATCTCTTGCAAGGACATTCAGAAATCAGTCCTTCAAAGGATATTCAGCACATCAGTGGAGATGTGTACCATGAGAAAGGGAGCAAGCTGCATGATAAAGAACAACTTCCTAACACAAAAGCAAATCAGCCGAGTATTGAACCCAATAAAAATAAAGTGTGAATGTATCAAGGAAATCACTCATCTGCCAGTTTTCAAGGCAAAGACTAGAAAGAATCTGAAAATAAACCATAAAAGGTTCTTACATTAAACAATCTCTCAGGTGGGTCAGATACGAGGGGTGATGTGTTCACCTGTCACACTCAAAGTATTCCAGCAAAGTAAGTTGGATAAAAAAATTTAAAAACCCATTGAGTCTTTAATATTCAGGCACTGGAAAAGATAATCCTTTTAAGAATATGTTGAGAAGAGAAATCACTATAGACAAGATATGACTGAGGATAAATGCAAAGTCTGATAAACAATTGCAATGCCAGCAAGAGACAAGAAACTGTAACAGTAAATTACAGATTGAGCAATAAGAAAAGTAGAAGCTCAATTAGTAGTCTGGGGGAATGGGAGGATCATGGGCTGAACTTCCTTCAGGCCAGAGCAGTATTTGAACTGAAATGCCTCATTACCTGCACAACTGCTCCAGGATTTGATTGGAAACACTTATTAAAATCAAGTATGTCCTTTGCTTTGAATTCATCTTGTTTTTCAGAGAACTTAATCTGAAAAGGACTAAGACTGTAACTGTCTTGCGTTTCTTTGCACTTCTTTTGAGCCTTCCTAGCAAAGCAGGCACCTCCTAGAGCTTTGCAGAAACATTTCTAAGTAATGATTTAGATAGTAGATAAACTCTGCTAATGAGTAAGTCCCTTGCAATCCCTGATGTTCTGTGGTTCTGTGTGATTAATTGTTTCTTTTAACCAATTTCCATAGAATAATAGAATCGTTAATGCTGGAAAAGACCTCTCAGATCATTGAGTCCAACTGTCAACCCAATGCTACCATACCCACTAAACGGACTACAGCAAAACTTTTTCTCCAGTGATCTCTGAAGTTCTAAACTCTCACTCTCTCCATTCACATTCCCCATCCCACTGGGCTGCTACATCCATCCCACTAGGTAGAGGCTTCCCTCCTGCAGAGGCCAGATAAAAAGTAATTCCTCACAAGGAACAGGACAAAACCAGGCCAAAAAAACAGGTCAAAACCAGACATACCAGTTAGAGTTACCTACTGTCCAAGCTGCAACACACTGAGAGCTTGGAATTTCAAAGTGCTTATCACAAGTTGCTGTAGTAATTCTTAATCTTTCAGACTAAGAAACCCAAAAAAGCTCAAACCACAACAGTACCTAAGTGACTGGTGTGTTTGAAATGACAGAATGCAGACCTTTCATTCTACAATACTGAAGATTATCACTGAGAACTTGTGAGTAAAGTTGATACCATAAGAGGCTACAGTATCGCAGTACGTTAGGGATTGGAAGTGATCTCAAAAGATCATCTAGTCCAATCGCCCTGCCACAGCAGGATCACCTAGACCAAGTAGCACAGGAAAATATCCAGGTGGGTTTTAAACGTCTCCAGAGAAGGAGACTCCACAAACCCCTGGGCAGGCCCTTCTAGGGCTCTACCAACAAGTTCTGTCAAGAACTGTCAAGAGGTTCCTTCTCGTATTGATGTAGAACCTCCTATGTTCCAACTCACACTCATTGGCCCTAGTCCTATCATTGGATGACACCGAGCAGAGCCTGGATCCATCCTCCTGACACCCACCCTTCACATATTTATAAACATTAATGAGGTCACCCCTCAGTCTTTGTTTCTTCTATCTAAAGAGACCCAGCTCACTCAGCCTTTCCTTATAAAGAAGGTGTTCTGCTTCCTTCATCATCTTTGTGGCTCTGCACTGGACTCTCTCCAGAAGTTCTGCATAAAATCAAGGGACACTTTTTTAAAGGATCTGAAATTACCAAACTCTAATTTTATTATGTTGCCTCTCTTTTTTTTTTTTTTTCCTATGACCATTCTGGGATCACCACATTTTGTTTTCTCTAATAATAGAAAATTCAGATGCAAACAGATAGTGCTATTTCATCTTTCTGGTCCTTCTGGGCATGCTGTAATGACAACAGGGTGAATGTTTATCTCAGCTAGTCTTTACCAAGGGTTTTAGTGGTAAAGTACAGCTGACTTATTGTATCCTATACTTTTCATTAGAATTTATTTTATTATCTGCTTTATCTGAGTTACTAGAGACAGAAAAGGACAGAAGCTTTTCATTAGAAAACTCCGGATAAAATAATTAACAAACAGTAAATTGCAAGCAATAACCATATTTCTTAAATTGGTTACAATAAAACCTTTCTGCAGCTATTTGTAATGAGCTAAATAGATTCTGGAAAAGAAACAGACTTAATTTTATTAAGTGCTTCCTTTTCTATCTTGGTGACATTTTCATCACAGAAAGCTAAACTTCCCAAAGGGCAGGAGGACTGCAGACTTGCATCTGTAGCTCAAGAAGTACAAAGCCTACACAAATCCAGAGTTATGATGAATAAACAGCAGGTCTTTGTACATACATGAGATCCCAGATCCAGATATTTTCCCCACCAAAGTCACAGAATCACAGAATATTAGGGATTGGAAGGGACCTCAAAAGATCATCTAGTCCAATCCCCCTGCCACAGCAGGATCACCTAGATCAAGTCACACAGGAAGATGTCCAGGAGGGTTTTAAACATCTACAGAGAAGAGGACTCCACAACCCCCTTGGACAAACCCTTCCAGTGCTCTGTCACCCTCACTGGGAAGAAGTTTGTTCTCATATTGATGTGGAACTCCTATGTTCCAGCTGACACCCATTGCCCCTTTGTCCTAGAGCAGAGAAACCTCATGGTCTTTCCTTCAGGTTCATAATTTCAAAAAAATGTAGAGCTCCACTGGGCCAGCAATATCTTAGGACATTGACAAGATGTCTAAAGGACTGACATTCTAAACCCACTTCCTTCCGGAAAGCCTGTATCTCAGTCTGCCAGCATTTGTGCACTGTGTGCTTCTGGCCAGCTCCCTTCCACAGAGGAGGGTATTTTTACTTCTTCTGTTTACACCATGAAGGTAACCTTTAAAAATATTACCTAGATACAGCTTTTGAGTCACACATAGAGCAAGAAAGAAGTGATGCAGTCCTGAGAGCAGAACATAAAGATCTCCTCAGCAGTAACAATACCCACTGTTACTCACCTGTAGGTGGAATCTTTGATCAAGCTGCAGAGATTGGCCCTGGGCAGGGTTTGAGTAGGTAGGGTGCTCCTGCGATCAGCTTGGTACAGAGCTCCAGCAGGACAACTGGTCATTGCCTTGGAGAGAACACAGGCTTCTCCACACCCAGTAGAGCCCAGCTGGAAGCACCTACAGCCAGAATCCAGAGGGAGGAACTCTCAGAAGACTTATGGCTTCAGGTGCCAGGTTAGAGATAGGCTGACATTACCTGCCATGCCTCAGTGGGCTGGAACAGAGAAGAATGGAGACATAGAGCCTGGGTCCACAGGGAACAAGGCTCAGGGCCCTTCCTGGACTCTGCTGGCAAGATGCAGCAGCAGGGGAACATGTCTGCCTGTGGGTTGGGTGTCTGGCCAGAGGAGCAGCTCAGCCCCACAATAGGCATCCAGGACAGCAGGACAGAGTCCCCCCTGCAGCTGCTGCTCAGTGGCCAGGGCCGGGTGGAGGCTGGAGCACTTGGCTCTAGCAGGCACCAAGGCAGGAGGAAGCTGAGCCACCTTCCACCGGGCTATCAGCAGCTCAGAAACCCTCACCTGTACCATGTACTCATTCTCATCATACAAATGTAAGAACAGAGGGAGCTATTGCACGTGCTCTTTCAGTGGCTTTACTCCCTCTTCCTCCACAATTTCCTTCACATCACCAGTGAGGTAAATGGAGAGCAGCTGCACCTTTCTGCTGGCCTGGTGGAAAGGAAGTGGGCAAGACCTCAGCCCTGGCTGCTCCAGGGCCACCTGAGCACTGGTGTGAAAGGTCACAGTACATAAAGTTTCCTGTACTTGAAGAGAAGTACATAAAATACTTTCAGTACTTAGGAAACCCTGTTATTCACACTTCTAGTTAAGAGCCTTACAAGCATTTATTTTTTTTTCATATTCATTTAAATGCAGAGAGGCACAAAACACAGGGCACATCTCCACAGTTTTACGGGTTTGTTTTTAACCAACGGTTGCTATGTGTTTTTTTCAGATGTTTTATACATTAATCACTTTGGGGACAGGTAGAGCTTTCAGCTTCCCATTTAGACACTGTTGCTCCAGGTGAGATCAGGCAAATTGTGTTGTTGTCATCCTCAGACTCCATCTCTAACACAGAATGGCTCGGGTTGGAAGGGACCTCCGAGATCACGAAGTTCCAATCTCCTTGCCTTAGGCAGGGACACCTCTCACCAGACCATTCTTGACTGAATATCACTGAGCCCAGCAACACAGTTAGCAATGATTATACAGACTCCTGCTATCAAGAATCCTGTAAGATAGGATTCCTTCAGCTGATAATGTTCAGCTTATCCCCACTGCCAGTCAATCCTATCTCACTTAAGTGTCATTTAACAACACAGATTCCAGAAGAAAATGAATAAAATTTGTCAATATTTTCAAATCCTTTAATCTGTTTAACCACATGTTCTCAGCAATTTGCATTTGTTCCCTACGCTGAAGATTTACAACTCAGATTTACAAGCCTGCCACATTCATCTGTGTGTGTCTAACACACCGTGAAGAACAACACTGCAGGGAACATACTTCTTCCCCTGATTTGCCACTTCCTGTGATAATTCATTTCTGGTGCTATACAGATCCTGATGGTGATAATATTCTTAGCAGCAACTACCACACCTGAAATGTTATGTTCATGTCACAGAGCAGAATGACAGGAGCCCACAACAGTGAGATCCTCAGAGAAGACTTTGAAATTGTAAAACTCCAGGTTGTATGAGAATATGAACTGCAATAGTTAACTCTCCAAAAAGAGTTCAAAGACTGAATAGAGAAGAAAGGGTGGCTACACTGCTCCTTTATTCACTGGTAAGTTAAACGCAGCTTGATTGCAGTGTTGCAGACTTTCTTCACAGTGGTGCTGCACTCCAGGCACCTCAAGGAGGTGGGTAAACTGCTTTTTACAGAGGTTCCTGGAACACAACCTTTGCAAAATCTTCTTTAGTAGAGCAAAGCAATGGGAGAGGAAGCTAAGGAGCAGGTCAGGTCTCCAGCTGTCTGCAAAGGTCAGGACTTCCAGGGCATTTCCTCTGAAGGACTGGTAGAAAAGCAGAACTGAGTGTGACAGCAACAATCCTGCTAGAGGCAGAGGACTAGAAAAGGAGCTGAACTGTGGGAATAGAACAAGGACACCTTGACTGAACTTCCTGCAATAGAGGCTTCTTTTATACATTACATGTTTCAGAAATGTTGGTTTGCATCCACTATGAAAACGTGTAATTTCATGTGCAAGAATTTACTTAATCTCAAGGGTATTCAAACAGCTGCACAGTTGGCCACAGCTGGGACCAAAAATCAGGTCTCACTGCACACAGTCTGAGGGGTTCACCTTCAGAGTCGCAAGATTTCTTAGAATGAACTACTACTGCCCAGCTCTCAGTGCCCTCAGCCTTAGTGCAGAACTGTCTTGTTGCATTTTGCTACTTTTTATATGGACAAGTGAATAGAAAGAGATGCCCATTCTCTGTCACCTATGGCAAAGAGAAGTACTTGCTTAGGATTAAGCAAATCTGTTCTTAGTTAGTTTTAGCTTATCAGTAAGAATTAAGGTAGCAATCAGCTGTCACAAACTCATTTTACTTTTAGGTACTCCATCTGTTCAGCAGGAATTAAGACAAAAGAATTTGTCTGATAATTATGACCATTCTTTTCCCTCCCTACAAATAACAACAGCATTACTATAGAGATTATTTTCACTATTTTATGGGGTCAGAATTTTACTACAAATATATCAATCTCTAATTAACTTTACTTTGAGGAAGAGGAGGCTGAGAGAATACTTCACCAATCTCTACAGCTAAAAGGATGTTGTGGAGAGGTTGGTGCTGGTCTCTTCTCACAAACAATTTGTGACAGAACAGGAGGAAGTGGACTGAAGTTACAACCCTTGATCTTAGACTTGATCTTAGGAAGAATTTTTTCCCAGAAAGGGTGGTCAGGCACTGGACTGGGCTTCCCAGGGAAGTGTTTGAGTCACCATCCTTGGATGTGTTTAAAGATGGTTCGGATGAGGTGTTGAGGGATGTGGTTTAGGGGTGAACTTGTAAGGTGGGGTAGGTGGTTGGACTTGATGATCCCAGGGGTCTTTTCCAACCAGACTCATTCTCTGATTCTATCTTCATGACACTGCTGATCACACCATCACAGAACCACTGAGTCTGGAAAAGCTCTCTGAGGCAGAGGACTGAATGCAACTTAATTACTAGTGTATATTGTTCTTGGGAAGGTAAAAGATCATTAAATTCATGTTATGTATGCAGCCATCCCATTTTCTTTAACTGTATGCTATTGGTCTACTGTCGGTGAAGGCTCACCTGCTCAGGTTGTGATTGGAACAGCATTATTGTTATTACTGAGGCTGGAATAGTTCTCTGAGTTCATCCCGCCCAGCCCATGACCTAACATCACCACAGTGGCCAGACCAAGGCATTAAGGGCCACAGCCAGGCTGTCCTTAAACATCTCCAGGGATGAAGAATCCACCACTGGCCTAGGCAGTCCATTCCAGAGTCTGATCACACTTTCTGTGAGGAAGGGCTTCCTAATACACAACCTAACCCTCTGTTGGCAGCTTCAGGCCCTGCCCCTCTCATCTTGTTGCCAGTAGCTTGACACTAAAGAGCCTGTTCCCCACCTGACTACAACCTCCCTTCAGGGAGCTGTAGAGAGGGAGAAGTTCCCCCCTGAATCTCCTCCAGGCTAAACACCCCCAGCTCCCTCAGCCTCTCCTCTGAAAAAACTACCTAAACAACTTCATTCTAGGATCGTAAACTTATCTCCTGAAGAAGAGAACAGAGATAGCTGAGGGAAACCCTTTTTTAAAGGGAAACCCTTTTTTAAAGGGAAACCTTGAAATTTCTACCAGAAATTTTCCACTCAAGAGGATAAAAGATACAAGAAGAAATGTACAGTAGGAACCTCCGTCTGCGAATGAAACCATTTGTGTTTCGTCCTTATTAAACGACCTAGTGCTCTTATAATATTATGGTCTGAACAACTTTTAAAAATCAGTTAATTTGTCACCAGAAAGTACTTTGGCTGCTCTGTCATTGTTCTTCTTGCTGCTATTTATTTGTAAGCTCTTGTGCTGTTTCCAGAAGAGGTTTAATTAATTATCTGAGGCTTTTCAGCAGAAAAGCTCTTCTTTCTTCATTCTTTTCCCCCTTTTTAGAGAGTCACTTTCAAATAACATTTCATTTCAAATGCAAATGTGTTCCAACCTGCCGGACCTTTAAAGGATTCATAAATCTGATTGTGCATCAGTTATGTTCTAGCTCAAATTTCCACTCTAAAGAGAGATTTGCTAAGTGATTCCAGGCTACATTGGGACTCTTTTTCTGTGCAGGCATTTAACACTGGACTGTCTATTTCTAGCAGGTGTTTTCTGTAACTTCATTTACTTTCAGACCGCGAGGCAGCAGCGGAGCCCCTTC
>VXBP01009563.1:1237-35206 GCA_013400115.1 Rhinopomastus cyanomelas | reverse complement strand
GTGCTGGGACCGGTCCTGTTCAATCTATTCATTGATGACTTGGATGAGGGATTGGTATGCACTGTCAGCAAGTTTGCTGATGACACAAAGCTGGGTGGTGTCACCGACACCCCAGCAGACTGTGCTGCCATTCAGCGAGATCTGGACAGGCTGGAGAGCTGGGCAGAGAGAAATGTAATGAAGTGTAACATGGGTAAGTGTAGAGTCTTGCATCTGGGCAAGAACCCATGCATGAGGGGCGGGCAACTGATGCCATTTACCTGGACCTGAGCAAAGCCTTTGACACTGTCACATTCTGGTCTCCAAAGCTGGTGGAACATGGCTTTGATGGGCGGACCTCTAGATGGGTAAAGAACTGGCTTGATGGCCGCACCCAGAGAGTGACTGTCGATGGATCCATGGCCAGGTGGAGGCCAGTGACAAGCAGAGTCCGTCAGGGATCAGTCCTGGGACCAGTCTTGTTCAACATCACCCTCAGCAAGTTTGCTGACAACACCAAGCTGTGTGGTGCAGCAGACATGCTGGAGGGCAGGGATGCCATCCAGAGGGACGTGGACAGGCTGGAGAGGTGGGCACAAGCCAACCTGATGGGGTTCAACAAGAGCAAGTATAAGGTCCTGCATCTGGGTGGAGGCAATCCTAGGCAGAAGTACAGGCTGGGCAGTGACTGGCTGGAGAGTAGCCCTGAGGAGAGGGACTTGGGGGTGCTTGTGGATGAAAGACTCAACATGAGCCAGCAGTGTGCACTTGCGGCCCAGAGGGCAAACCTGATCCTGGGCTGCATCAGGAGAAGTGTGGCCAGCAGGTCGAGGGAGGTGATTCTCCCCCTCTACTCCGCTCTGGTGAGACCCCACCTGGAGCCCTTATAACAAGAAGGATGTGGACGTGCTGGAGCGAGTGCAGAGGAGGGACACGAGGATGATCAAAAAAACTAAGAAAAATCAGCATTATCATGAGATTTTTGTAAGTGAATGGGGAGGTAGATTTCAAAACGGACCTGAGGTTCCTAAGTCACTTAAGGGAATTTTATTTCTTCAAAATACACCTTTCCATCAGCAGGTAAGGTGTAAAAGATACTTTTTGGATTAAGAACATTATTTTTTTCATCAAATATGCAGTGAGTTGACCTTGGCTGGGCATGAGGTACCCACCAGTCTTGCTGTATCACTCCCCCTCTTCAGCTTGACACAGGGAGAAAAATACAACTGTCTCATGTGTTGACAAAGGACACAGAGAGATCACTCAGCAATTATTATCAGGGAAAAACATACTCAACTTAAGAAAATGTCTTCATATATTATCTATTATATTATTTGTATATATTATTTTAATATATAATTAAGAGTTCACAGACTCCTTTGGACAGAACTACCTGCTCCAGTGTGGGATCACAGATAGGCTACAGGTAGATATCTGCTCCAGCATTCGCTTCCATGGGCTTCAGGGAGACAGCTCGACACATCATGACCTTGACCATGGGCAGCTGAGGAATCTGTGATGTGGTGCCTGGAGCACATACTCCCTCTCCTCCTTCACTGACCCCAGTGTCTGCAAAATTGTTTCTCTCACATATTCTCACTCTGGGCTCCCCCACCTCTCACTGTTGCACAGAGACAGTGCAACAGTGCACAGAGGGGTTTTTCACCCTCTTAAATATGTTATCTCACAGGCACTACCACCATCACCGATGGGCTTGGCATTGGCCACTGGAGGGTCCACCTCGGAGATGGCTGGCATTGGTTTTATCAGACACAGGGAAGGCTTCTAGTGGCTTCTCACAGAAGCCACCCCTATAACAACCCCGCTACCCAAACCTTGCCTTGCAAACCCAATACAGACAGCTACTTGTGTTACAATTAGTCCTCGGAGTGAACATAATTGTTAAGCTGATTCAAGGCCATTTACTACTCACTCTGTCTCGGAGATTTCATTTCAGGTAATCTTTCTGCTGACAGTGCTGTGCCCAAGAGTAGCCCAAAAGGCTATTCACATCATTTTTACAGATCAGCACACACATTCTGCCATAATGGACTGATAAAACATCATCTCCTTCCTTTTCAATAGAAGGAAGAAAAGACCAGGTTCTACTCAAAGTCTCAGAATTAGGACTAAGCAGCAGGATTCATCCTCTTCTACTCTTCAGATGCAAAAGGAGAAATTTGGGCCAAGCAACAACCAACTGTGCAGCATCTCCTCTTCCCCTGCTGCAGGCAACCAGGGCTGCACGCCCAGCCCAAAGCATGCGATGGAGCAGTTGGATGTGTACAATATTGATACAAATCTGCGGCAAATTACCCTCCACTAATGACAGAATGAGGCTATTCTCACTTATGAGTCACCTGGGGTTTTTTTCCTATACAGTCCTCATGTGTTTATTTTCTTGTATTAGAGGAGTAACAGCTTATCTGCTGGCCAGAAAGCAAAATGCCTCAAAACAGCACTGATATGGCTCCAGCTTGCTTAAATCTCAGACCCTTTTGCCAGCTGAAGAACACTGGATTGGGTCTAGGACTATAAAAAAAGGTTATCTCATGCCAAGAGCAGTATCTGGATCCAGATCATGAGGGCATGGCAGGCTCAGGGCTGTAGGATAACACTTATCTTACTTGCTTTCAGCTGTTTCCTCCAAAACATGTTTGCCTCACTCGGCTACTGGGAACAAATTAAATACCGCAGGGACCAGCTGGCATTCTCCCACTCTTCCCCGGACAGAGACAGTAGAGAAGCAATTTCATGTGCCCACTCAGGGACTGAAGGAGGCTGTACAGGAGTTCTACACCATGGTTTGGCCCTCTACCCATCTCTGAAACTCATCTTATCTTTGGCCCCTGCTTATTCCCAGGACACCTTTACAGGGAAACATACTAGCCATAGCGTAAGTCCAAACTGCCTGCATGGACCCAGCTCAGGTCTGTCCTCTTCTCTCTTCAGTATCTGCTCAGCCCCACAGAAAACTCTGAGACAGCATGTTTTTGTCCTGCATGCAGACTCCTGGGAGGCTGTCAGCAAACCAGTTTTACTAACTGGACCCTGGGATGGTGATGAATCATGGCCCATGTGTGCCAGGGTTTTGTCTATGTGTGAAGAGAAAGAGGCAAGGAAAATGTCCTGACTGGTGGATATTTTTTGCTGCTGTGGCTGAATCCTTGTTAAGTACTAACTAAGGCAAGCAAGCTGGAGGAATTTAAAAGGATTTTCCATTCAAATCAGTACATAAAAGCTTTATTACCAGTCCCAGTGCTGGAAAATCACATGTCAGGTCTCATCACAATCATGGCAGCGATCAGGAGTTTTAAAATAGATGTGTTAGTTTATTATTATTTACTTTACGGTTTCTGAATCATTAGGTTAAGCTGGCATCAAGTTTTAGTGTTCCTCCATGCCAAAAGCTCTAAAAACTTGCTCTAAAAATATTAATAAAATCCCTGAGATCCCAACTAGTCTAGAATATGAATCTGCATGAAAAAATACCACAAAACATGCTGTCATAAGATCCCTGCTAAACCCATGAGAACTGCCAACTTCATTTTTATCCTCAAAGCTTTCAAATATATGTTGTATCTGCTCATTTCTACCAAGAACAAACACAATCATTAAATAAGCAGCACAAAAGCCAGGTTTACTTTTAGGAGAAATTAACTCTTCCATTGATCTAAGCATTGATAGAGAGCCCTGATGCTGACAACCCTGCTACCAACACACTTCCAAGCTACCATCTTGTTTGCATGGTAGTTAGGATGCTCCTTTCTAGTAGATCCAATGGTTCATGGCATGGAGGTCCCTGTACTGATACTGTGAATGAGCTCTCTCCAAACCCAGAAACAGCACAGACCATCATCCCTACACTACAGCCATCAAATTCTAGGGACTCCTACTAATGCACCCAAGGGACCACTGCTTGTGTCCAGTGGTCCTGCTCCACCAGCACTGGCCTGGTGAGTCCTCACCCTTGGCTGTGTCACACTATGTAAACTCTTGACACTGCAGGGTGGAGGCTGCACTGTGCACTCTAGCTGGATGATTAATGAGAGTCATTTTGGGTTTGTGCAGAGGCTGGCCAACCACAGCAGCCACGGGGATTTACTGAGTGCTATCAGCATCCTGTGCAGAATATGCTACTTCCAGACACCTACAAAGGGCAGCAAACCCTGTCAAGAAGCAAAGCAAGGACCTGAGCAGCACCACAGGACATTGCTCATGGCTGGGAAGAGGCAAGGACCCAGGGTGGCTGCAGTGACAAAGCAATGTCCAGGGGTGCTGCCCAGCCACCAGTAGCTAAGCACCCCCTTTTATGGCACTCCTAGCCAGAGCTGATAAAGCAGCACAGCATCTCTAGCACTGTGTTAAGGTATCAAATCAGTATCTAGTCAGACCAAGGGGCACTTGCTTCTACTCTCCATCACTCCTTACATCCTTTAGTCACTCATACATTATTTTTCTTAGTCTTACTCTTAGCACTTCCTGCAAGACTACTTCCTGTAGATACATCATAGTGTCTGGGAGTGGATGATGAGAGAAAGGAGGCACAAAGACACACAGATGGTAGGCACCAGTGACTTGGTTTCCTACTTGCTCAGGTGATCCTACCTGCAGCACTCTTGGTTGTAAAGCCGAGATGACTGAGTAAGACTCAGGCAAGCCTGAAGTGTCCAGCTGCGTCAACAGAGCAAAAACTAGGTGGTGGCAGTAGCAGATATCTCAGAAGGAAAGAGGGAAATCAGATTTTATCTTGCTGTCAGACATGCTCCAGTGCAGACATGGAGCTCTGCCTCTCTTATGGCCATAGAAGTCCATGGCAGACATTGTTAACCCTAGATCCACATACTAGCTGACTGCTCTCTTCATATTCCTGATGGACTGGAGCCCTCTAGCATAAACTGGGATTTCAGCCCTTATCAGCTATGGGGCTGCAGCTGAGCCACTCTCTCCTTTGGCCACATTGCCTTCTCAGAGGCTGATTGTATGCTATGCAAGGTCTCTCTGGCAGCAGCCTCTCTACCACCACTCACCCTGGCAAAGCATCTTTGGGGAAGGATGGTCTGATATGTTCTGTAGCAGCGATGCAGTCCCCAGCAGATGTCAGGCTCTCACCTCAGTCTAGAGGGGAAATTTTAAGGGCTTAGGCTCATGGTTAACTACTGCTCACCTAACTTTTCTGCAAAATGTGAAAATATGAGTGCATCCAAGTATACCACCCAACACTGGTGTCCAGGTGCTCATCTATTTTCAAGCTAGCCCCCTTAGCTGTTGAAAACAGAAGTCAAAGAGCAGATTAACTTTGAAATGTAGATCTCCTGATCTGAGCTAAACTGGCACCCTTTCCTGGCTACCTGGGGTATCTCTGCATCATCAGTGATCAGAGGCCTGCCACCAGGTTTGCTAAGTGCTGGTAGACCAGGCTAGTGCAGAGACTCCAACAGGTGCAGACAGCTGGTGCATATAAAGGGCCCTGGGGAGCTTAGAGATATGAGAACGGCTGAGATGAGCTGCTGGGGGATGTGAGCACTGCAAAAGAAGAAATGCTGCAATAGCCATCTGGGGGAGGCTAATAAAGCCTGCCCGTCAGGGGAAAGATACGACAGGCAGACAGCCAGAGGAGGGGAAAAAGACAGCTCACTCGAGTCCACAGCCCCATAACTGGGTTACGGAGCTATGTAATCCACTTAAGTTCTAAAACTGTCTTGCCTCCCTCCCCCAACCTTTACTCTCCTCTCCTGCACCTCTAATATTCAGAAGCGTTTCCTCGAAGCTCTGCAGGAAGTCTTGACAGCAGTTCAATTTGATTAGCTCTAGCCGCAGAGTTTTCTCAGAGGACCTTGAGAAATACAGAGCTACGTCCCCCCAGAAACCTGCACAGTATCGAGTTCTTAGAGTGCCTGCAGTGCAGGAAAGACTTGCTCTGTAAGAAGGGCACACACACCAATACAGACACCAGGGTGGGGGGCTGTGACTTGCATTAGGAATTATATGTGGACACATAATGCAGTTTATTCAAAAACAGCTTGGCTTTTCCATTATGTGTCATTTACCCAGAGAGAGATTGGTGACATGCAAGATGCAAAAGGCCTCTTAGATCATCCAGCCAGTCACCCCACAAATGAAGAATTAATCCCATTAAGGGCCACTGTTTGCTTCAGTGGCTTCAAGATTTTGCTCTAATTGCACAAGCACAAAACCATTACAAGAATGCAATCTGACAAAGGAGCTTTCTTTTCATAAGGTATATAATTTCTTTAATTAAAGGGGCTTATCTCCATGCTAATAATCAGAAAAATATTGTCTACCTCTGTTCTAATTTTATTCTTATGTCCTGGCACTGTGGATATAAGCAGGAGGTGAGAGTGTGCAAACATGCTTATGTACTGTGAGATCAGCAATGCACAGGCATATCAAAAAGACAGGTTCTTGCCCATTGAGGGATTATAATCTAATTTATTATATGGATTGCAGTAGTGTATTGCAAGCAAAAACCCCTGACCCTGATCAAAAAGGGAAGGGTCCATACTGATTTTCACTTTGGTTCGGCAAGCCACAATAGCTGAGCATGTTGTTTGCTATGTACACATTTCATTTGCTCACTAATTATTAATTTAGAAAGGACATTCAGTCAGGGAGGGGACTGGATGACGTATGTCCCCAAGAGCTGATTGGGAAAAATGAACAAGAAGAGACATATGGAACAAGAGACACTGTCCAGAAAGTTGTTTCCTGATGACAGTGTAGTAGGAGAAGGTAAGAGGGCAGTAGGAGGAAGAGGAAAAGGCTGAATGCACTGATAGATTCAAGGATGCAGCTGGTGGTGGACCACAGGGTGGGAAATTGTGCAAAGAAGCCCCTTAAGAGGAAAGAAAGAAGATCAGTACAGAAGCAAAATGCAAAATTCGAAGAGGGAACGTATACCCGGAGAACTGAACTTTCACTGCTGATCCTTACTCCTCCTGCATATCGCACGTGACAGCTAAGGGCTCCAAATCTTTGCATATCAATTCAATCTATTATAAAATAGCAGCAACAATAGCGAGAATATCAACAAATTACTAACCTCAACTTGCCATTGCAAATATTTGTTGGATAAATATTTTGGTCATCTCCCCAAGCAAAAAATGTGTCCCACCACTGATCAATGCTAATGGCTTTCAATAAAGGCTAATTAAGTAATGCCATAAGATTGGACAGAGCACAAGCCAAGTCCCAAGCATGCCCTAAAGCAAGTCTGAAGGGAAAAGAGAAAGGGACCTTATGCTTATGAAGCTATGGGGGATTATTTTGCCTACTGCTATCTTTAATAAGACTATCAATCAGCCAGGAGGGATGTTTATCCCTGTCTCCCACCATATCATACAGAGGCATTTATTCCCCAGACATGAGCAAATAATGAATAGTTCTTTGAACCAAGAGGAAGATGAGGCCTTTCTCCTCACCATCTCAATCAAAACGGAAAGCACCAAGTCAGAAATATTACCCAAGGCAAGAAAGGAGAGCAAGACAGATTAGACATAAGTGTTTCTGCATAACAAAAGATGGGATTGGAACAAAAGAATAAACCATGACAAACCCAAAGAAGAGTCCCAGCGATTCTCAGAGTTGCTAATGAGAGAGGCACATAAATTGTTACTGGCATCTTCTGCTGAACTTCAGTAGTAAAGTGAGTAAGGCGAGGAGTAGTGACTACAGCAAGGAGAAATATGAAGCAATTTCACCCTAAAGGCAAGAGAAATGAACTCAAACCTTGTTCTTTCAAAATGCATAATTAGCTTACACTCTCAGGACTGAGGTCTGTGGGGACAGTCTTCTGTTTTGTGAATGCTTAAGTGTGAGAAAGAGGTGCTCAGAGGAAGGAAACTGAGGGATGCTTCCTGCATGTGGGAGAAAGAGAAGAGGCAAAGAAAAGATGGAGGTGACAGGCATTCGTCTTATTAAACACGGCTTACTGTGATATTACAAGCTCATTATCTGTTCTGGTTCTTTTCTGTCCCTTCTACAGAACACTCTAAAATCCAAAACAAAGGGGACCATACCCCCAAAAATATGTTTAGTAGCTTGCACCTATATGTGTCTGTGACACTGCACTTTGTGTCACTCTCCAGAAGCTTCTATGTGCACTGCATTCAACACCACACTAAATGTACAGCAACATTTGCAAAGATAGTAGCTGGATTTGATGATGGGGAAATCTCCAAAACTTTCATTTAGAGCACCACAGGATGAAGCAAAGGTTGATGTGTTTTAAACAAAATTCTCCTGGACTGGTTTAAAAGTGATGCTATTGGGTGCGCGCAGAGGGGTTGCCCATAGGGGTGTATTCCATGTTACACTAGCAAAGCATGCTTGGGACTGTGAGCTACTTCAACCATTGAGTTCATTTTTGTTACTGATGTCTACTGTTTAACAGTTAATGTTTAAGTAGTCAGACCAGCAGTTCTAATCCCGAAATGACAAGTTGTTATTTAAGCCATCTTAGAATCATAGAATCATTAGGGACTGGAAAGGACCCCGAAAGATCATCTACTCCAATCCCCCTGCCACAGCAGGATCACTTCACTTCACTCAAGCATCAACATATCTTGTTTATTGCTATATCCTCGTGAACTGGTAGAACTATGCATGGTAGGTAAATCAAATGGCACATAGATGTCAATGGAGGTGTGCACTTTCCTAGTAGGAATGTAGTTTGTGGTTCACAGAAGCTTTACACGGTCATTGAAATCACAGAAAAGATGGTTCTGGCAGTCTAAGGAAATCAAGCTGTAAGGCTAAATCAGATATTATTCAAAAAATGATAAAGCTTTCAGACACACAAGCTCATCTTCTTATCCTCCTGTCCCCCGCTCCTCAGTGTACCAGCCAGCATAATAGAAGATATTGCGACTCCTTACAAGCCTTACTTCAGACACACAGAAATGAACTCGTATTCGAGTGAGAAAATGCTGGCCATGCGTGCAACCTGGATCCTAAATTACTGAGAGGCACCCATGTGCCACCCGAGCAAACAGACAACAATAAGAGAGGAGGTTAGAGGAGCAGTCTATGGCCATATGCCTCACTCCAAGTGCCAACCTTTCATTTGTGTATATGCTTATTAGTGGCTTAATGAAAAACATGGTTTACATCCATAGTCTTGAGACACTGCCTCTGTGTATGGATTCAAAGTATTCCCCTTTACTTTCTGCTGCTTGTCTTTCAACAGCCAAGGGAAACACAACGGAGAATCAGTCAGGATTCAGCCTCTGTTCCTACACATGTTTCTGGGTTAGACTTCAAGGTGATGTAAATTGATGGAGATTCCCTGAACTCACACTGGTCTGCTGACTCATGCCAGTAAAAGAGCCAGGTTCTTCACTTATCAGCTGTTTATGTCTTACATGATGTTTATGTCTTCCATGATGAATTGTTCCTGTGCCGACAGTTAATAATCAAAGATGTATTTATGTAAACGAGAGCATGTTCTCCAGTGCTGTCAGACTGGAGTTCATTTAGAAAAGGTTGTTTTCTCCACAAAAAGTAGCAGTTGAAAGACAGACTGACAGATGTCATGTTTGCTTTGATTGTTTTGAAATATTGTGGCTTCAGTTAAACAAAACAAATCCCATAAAAGCTTTTTTTTTAACAACAAATACAAACTTGGTATGAAAACACAATGTACATTTAGTGACAAAGTTGTTTTTTCAGGTTCTGTTGGAAAGCATTCATCCTAGAGAGGATCTTGGATCCCTAAAGGCTTTTCTGTTGTAGGTTTTTTAATTCCAAATGTGTCACTTCATCTAATAAAAAAGACTTTCCAGCCCCCAAATCATGCCTCACACCTTGAAATGTTCATACCATTTCTATAACAGCTTGTATCAATTACTTTATAGTGATGATTTATTAGTAGCAAGCGTGGTCTAATATTCACCATCTCCAGATTTATGAGAATTACATATGTCGCAAATGCCTGAGAACGTGCAACCAGCTTGTGTTCCTCCCCAAAAGTGAAGCTATGAATCAATCAGGTGCATTGGTGACAACTTCCTGATGCAAATGTTGGAGGAGCCCACTAGGAGAGCACTGCTGGATCTTGTACTCACCAACAAGGCAGGTCTGGTTGAAGGAGTGAAAGTTGAGGACATCCTTGGTTGCAGTGACCATGAGATGGTGGAGTTCAGGGTCTCATGTGGCAGGAACAGAATGCCTAGAAGAATTACAACCCTGGACTTCAGGAGGGCAATCTGACCTTTTCAAACAATTGCAAGGGGAAATCCCATGGGAGAGGGTACTGGCAGGTAAAGGGGCCCAAGACAGCTGGTTAACATTCGACAACCACTTCTTTGAAGCCCAAAATCAGAGCATTCCAGCAAGCAGGAAGTCAATGAAGGGAGATCCAGAAGACCTGCATGGTTAAACAGGGAGCTGCTGGACAAACTGAAGAGGAAGAAGACAGTCTATAGGTCATGGAAGGAGAGGATGGTCACTTGGGGTAGCTGCTCCTGCTCTGGTGGGGGGATTGGACTAGATCACAGAATCATAGAATATTAGGGATTGGAAGGGACCTCGAAAGATCATCTACTCCAATCCGCCTGCAACAACAGGATCACCCAGACCAAGTCACACAGGAACACATCCAGGCTGGTCTTAAACATCTCCAGTGAAGGAGACTCCACAACCCCCCTGGGCAGCCTGTTCCAGTGCTCTGTCACCCTCGCTATGGAGGTGTTCCTTCTAATATTTATATGAAACCTCCTATGTTCCAGCTTACAACCATTGCCCCTTGTTCTATCACTAGATGCCACTGACAAGAGCCTAGCTCCATTGTCCTGTCACCCACCCTTCACATATTTATAGACATTAATGAGGTCATTCATCAGTCTCCTCTTCTGCAAGCTAAAGAGATCTACCTCCCTCAGCCTCTCCTCATAAAGGAGGTGTTCTACTCCATCATATTTATTGCTTTGTGCTGGACTCCCTCCAGCAGCTCTATGTTCTTCTTGAACTGAGGGGCCCAGAACTGGACACAATACTCCAGATGTGGTCTCACTGGGGCAGAACAGAGGGGGAGAAGAACCTCTCTCAATCTGGCACTCTTGGACGCAAAGGCACATTCCTGGCTCACGGTCATCCTGTTGTCCACCAGGTCCCTTCCTCCTACACTGCTCCCCAACAGCTCAGTCCCAAACCTATACTGGTACCTGGGGTTGTTCTTGCTGAGTTACAAGTCTCTACACTTACCTTTGTTATACTTCTTTACAGTTNTACCTTTGTTATACTTCTTTCCAGTTCTCTCTGCCCAGATCTCCAGCCTGTCCAGGTCTTGCTGAATGGCAGCACAGTCTGCAGGGGTGTCGGCGACACCACCCAGCTTTGTGTCATCAGCAAACTTGCTGACAATACTCTCTAATCCCTCATCCAGACCATTAATGTATAGATTGAATAGTACTGGTTCTAGTACCAACCCTTGGAGGACTTCACTAGATACAGGCCTCCAACCAGACTCTGTCCCATTGACTGCCACTCTCTGGTCACTCTCTATCCTGCAGCCAGTTCACCATCTACCTCACTACCCAATCATCCAGTACACACTGCCTCAATTTGGCTGTAAGGATGCTGTGGGAGACTGTGTCAAATACTCAAGTCAAGACAGACCACATCCACTGCTCTGCCATTGTCTATGCACCTGGTTATGCCCTCATAAAAGGCTGTCAGGTTGGTCAAGCATGACTTCCCTTTGGTGAAGCCAGGCTGACTGTCCCTAATAACCCTCTTGTCCTTGCTGTGCCTAGAAACAGAAGCAAGGATACATAGTTCCATCACCTTTCCTGGGATGGAGGTGTGGCTGTCCGATCTATAGTCACCCGGGTGGTCCTTCTTACCCTTTTTGAAGACTGGAGTGACATTTGCTACCCTCCAGTCCCTAGGCACCTCTTCTGCTCCCCGTGACTTAGAAAAGATGATGGAGAATGGCCTAGCAATGACTTCCGACATCTCCCTTAGTACACGCGGGTGCATCCCGTCAGGGTCCATGGGTTTATATCCATCCAGTCTGCTCAACTTATCCCTAACCCAGTCTTCATCAATCAGGGCAAATTCTTCTTTTGTTTCAACTACCTCTGGCGTCTCAGCAGTTCTGGGACTTGATATGAAGAGAGCCCCTAGAAGTACAGACAGAAGCAAAGAAGGTGTTTCGAGGTCCATTCCAATCCCTAATGTTCTGTGATTCTGTGACATAGGGCTGCAACATAACAATAGCCATTGTCCTTTTATTTTCTGTGACAACTGGGACAGAGACATTGAACAGCAGGACAATGGGTTTGTGTTGACATGCACGAGGATTTTGGAGTGCTTACAGAAACGAGTCACCCTGTTCTTGTATTGAATACTAAATCTTTGGCATTATGAGACTTTCTTGGTCTTTATTTTTGTCTTAATTACTTCACCCCATCATTTCAGAAGATGTGAAAGGAATGCATTTAATGCTTGCAGAAAAAGGGGGCTTTCTGGGGACCTTGGAGAATGGTCACATTTCCCATTTCACCTATCAGTTCTTACTCCCAGCTACACGTACACACAAACCACAAACTTAAATATAAAATCTTGCACTAGCACTACAGGTGAGAGACACATTGTCAGAACACAGCAGAAGAAAAACCTTTGGGCTTTCTTTCAGGTAGATACAACAGAACAAGCATCTACCCTGATTAATGCTTTCTAGTGTGTTTAGAGTCTGAGTTCTTCTATACATTCATTAATACTCTGAGCTGTTGGTTGCTCCACAGTGCTTCTTTCTTTCCTTTTAGGCACTTTTCCATTATTGTCTTTACAGAATGTCTTGTGTCTTTCCTCATCGTTATCTCCCTTCCCTGGCCCTTTGGGACTTGAATGAGAAAGTGTTGTGTTGCCCTACCTCTTTTACTGTTACTCTAGGTGCACGGTCATCGTCTCTAAACACACTTTCAGGTCACTGATTCTGTATCTGGTAACAACCTAGCAGAATTTGGCACACTACAGCAGGGTGAGGTCATGTAGTAGAGCAGAGACTCAGTGGGAACCTGCGGCTGTCTTCTTTGTCGTTAATCTGTTCCTCACAAGAACTCTTCTGTTGTAGCTTTTAATGTAACAGATGTTTCAAGCACCATTCCTTTTTTGGAGAGAGTATTTACTCCATTGTCCTTAATACTCAGAATTACTTACAGGGCTGGCTAGTGGTACTCTTCTTTCATTTGGAAGCCGTGTTTCATTGCCCGTTAGAGGCTGCACAGTTAGTTCTTTTGGGGATTGATGGTGGTGAGGAGTGTTTGCCATAGGAGTTGTTTTGCATTGGAGTGTTGATAACACATAGATTCTCCCTCCCACCCATTCACCTCATGGACTGCTCATCTGTCTTACCCACCTAACAAACCTCAAGCACCTCCTGCCCTGATTGTGACCAGTTATGTTAAAGTCATGACAGTGAGGCACTTGGAACACGCTGGGGGTATGGTGAAAGCCAATCATAAAAGAAAGACAGCAATTGTTCTGCATCCAGTGATGCCTAGATCCCCATCTCGCTTTTATTTGAGTCCCTGCCACGGGAAGTATTGAACTGGACTAATGCACAGCACAAAGTAAATGCATATTGAAGAACTGCTCACATTTTATCTAGCCAATATTAAATGATTTTGAATTTGGGGCAGACACGGGCAAGGGAAGAAACCAAAGCAGCAAATGATCTCACTGACAAGGCTTTGGACTCAAGCTGTAACAGTCAAATCTCCATGCTTTTGTATGCATGTTGTGGAAAGAGGGAGAGGTGGATGCACAAAGGGGAGAGGAAACCAGGCAAGGGGAAAATATCTGTATGAGCTAATCAGTTTCTTGCTTTTCTCCTCCCCTCCCCATCTCCCTTTTTCTGCCTGTATCTCCTGGGAGATGACTCACACCTGCTCTGCCCTGATACTACCGTTTCCCATCAGAAGCACAGAGTCACTCTGATGTCACCCAAGCTGCTCTGTGTTAGAGCCCCGCACTGCTTACATTTGCTCTGTGGTGTGCAGGATTCAAATGCTCTGTTTTAGAGCATGCCTTTAAGTCAGCCCATGACATACTCGTGTCTTGATGGCTTGTGCTTTCACCTGTTTGGAACACCACTTTAGAGTAGGTCTTTTAATCGAGTCTTTATGAGAACCCAGGCAAAACATTCACTAGTTTACACCAGGTCCTCACATAGACTAATGGCTTTTCAGTTCTAAAGGTCTGAGTCATTTCATTTGCATCTTATTCCTCCTACACCTACCACTTTAGCTAAAGCAGACTCTTACCATTGTATAAACAACCACAGTGGCATTCTCTAGTTCTTTCTATGAAGGATTTCAATTTACTTCAGAAACATTAATAGGTGAAGAGACAGAGCCCCATCCCAATGTGGGCAACCATAATTTTAATTTACATTTTGGGAAACAAACAGCATCGAAATAATCAGCATCTGCCACAAGACTATAGAAGAAGTAGAGACAGAAATCTGGAAAAGAATGGAGCCACATGGCTTCCAGCTGCTGTATTTGAGAAACAAAACTATTCTCCTATTCAGTCAAAGGATGCACAGACTTTTTACACCTCTTAGTACTGCAAAGTTTCGCATCTCTAAGTTTCTCTGTGAGTTACACGTTCAAGTGAGCTTGTACACTTGCAACTGTAATAACTGAATTTGGCAACTTATGTGGCTCAAATCAAGGCTACACCCGGAAATCAGATCTCTGGGGATTGTGGGTTCCTGATGCCCACTGCACAGGGCAAGCTGCTTGTTACTCTGAATGTTACCAACAAGGTATTGCCCATGGTTACTATCCCATCATTTGTTTTTCTTCTTTCACGGGTACTCCTAAAGTACCCAGCACTGTAGCATACAGAGCTCGTTGCAGATACTATCGAATACAAGAATGATGGTTTCACTGTAAGCTGTCAGAAGAAAGCTGTCTAAGTGCACAGATACTGTACTTATCCAGCACACACCTCTACAACAGACAGCTAGAATTATATGAAGAATATGACAAACGAAGGCATGATGTCTTTTCTAACTAGGAAGATGTTTTCCTTCAGACATGATCCATGTACTGTGCTCTGAAAATTGCAAGTTTAATGTTCATCTCCAGCAGAAATGTAATCTGAGAGGTATGCCTTCCATGGCAGCATCTAAAGCCCATGGAAGAGGCTTCCTGAGAACGTGATGGTCCTCTTCAGACACAACTCACTCCAGCTCTTAAGGAAAGTGGTGGGTGAGCTAGCTGCCCATCACAGCACATATGACCTCATTTTTGGAAGTGCTGTGGACCTTTACTGACATGAACCCAGACGTGCAAACAATCTGGAGAAAAAGGAATTTCCTTTCTCCTTAACACAAGAGAGGCAGCCATCCTTTTACAATTAAAATAATCATGAGCATATGTCTGACTGCTTGCATAAGGCAGTAAAATTGCATCCACAGTTATATTTCAGTCTCATTTTCTTTGGAAAGTATGATACTGAAATAGTGCCTTGGCCTTTCCCAGTGATAATTTCCCTGCTCTATTATAGGAGGAACAGAACAACAAAAAGATTGCAGCATAGGTTTCCAAGAGGGCTTTTACATCTATGCAGAGGGAAAGATACATACTCTTCTTTCTTAAGATTTTTATCTCTGCTTGGTTCAGTAATTTGTTGTTCCAGATGTCACTGGAAGACCAATAAAAGGCATACCAGGATATTTAGGATATATATTATCTAGGAGATATATATATATATATATTATCCTAGAGTTTTTCTGCAGTTCACCAATGTCTCACTGAGCCTCTGGATTTTTGCTCTGCCTTCTCCTCTGCCTCTCCTTGATGTCTGTCTTCTTCCTATCACTTTGTTCAGGCTGTCCTGTACTTACTTTTACAGCTTTCTGCCTCCTACAGTGCTGCTTTGATTCATCCATTTCTCCTTCAGCTTTCAGTCTGGCAGCGATCAGCAGAGGCATTTGAAAATAAGAAGACCTGCCTCATCCCTCCAGTCTGTTACACACGTAGCAGACAGGTCTTATAGCCCCATTTACCCAGCTGTTTCAGAACACTGTGGAGAAGCAGTCATGTACCACCTCTCATTGAGTAGCAGGGAATATGGCAGCCAGGAATATAACCCTTTGTAGTCCTGATTTCCAACCATCTTTCAGAAAATTTAGATCTGGATCAGCTTTTGTCACACTTCTGGGTTACACAGGTTGCACCTCAGTGAAAAGATACAGAGCCATGGAGAACCATTCTAGGTACCACCTGCCTAGTATTGGGATGGAAAAGCACTGGCCACATCTGTACTTATAGAGTCATAGAATCATACAATCATCAGGGATTGGAAGGGACCCTGAAAGATCATCTAGTCCAATCCCCCTGCCACAGCAGGATCACTTCACTGGAGAAGCCACGGAATCAGAATCACTCAGGGTTGGAGGGAACCATCATCCAGTTCCAACTCCTCCAGCACAGGCAGGGACACCCCACCCTAGACAAGGATGGCCAGAGCCTCATCCAGCCTGNCGAGCTTGGCTGATCCTCTGAGATTCTGAGGGGATCTCAAAAGCCCTTCCACACAGCTTGGGATGTCTTGTTCATGCTTTGCTGGTAAACACCATGGACCTGAGTGGTGCCTGCATATGCTCTTGCAGTCCATGATAATGGGACCCACCAGGAAGCATTCCACTCTCACTATTTTAACGTCGGTTTCTTGATGTCATCCATAGCTGGAGACTGACAGTGCAAGTGTGGATAACCTGAGCTGATTCACCATATGCTAGCACATACTTGAAGGCACAAGGCATCACCTGCACATCCCCCCACTTTCCCACTAACAGCCAACTGGGTAGTCAGCAACCAACCACAGAACTCAAGCAAAAGACTAGACATTGTTTCCTGCCTGTCCCACAGGTCTCTCTTGTCTCTGTTCTGTGTAAGTCTAGAAAGCACTACAGAATCACAGAATCATTTAGGTTGGAAAAGACCTTTGGGATCATGGAGTCCAACCATCAACCCTACTCTACAAATTCACCCCTAAACCATATCCTCCAACACCACATCTAAGCATCTTTTAAACTCATCCAGGGATGGTGACTCAACCACCACCCTGGGGAGCCCATTTCAGTGCCTGACCACTCTCTCCATGAAGAATTTTTTCCTGATGTCTAGTCTAAATCTACTTTGTTGAAGCTTGAAGCCCTTCCCTCTGGTTCTCTTGCTAATTACCTGTGAGAAGAGACCAGCGCCAACATCTTTACAATGTCCTTTCAGATAGCTGTAGACAGCGATGAGGTCTCCCCTTAGCCTCCTCTTCCTCAAACTAAACAGCCCTGACTCTCAATCTCTCCTCATCAGATTTATTCTCCAGGCCCTTCACCAGCTTTGTTGCCTTCCTCTGCACTTGGTCCAGCACCTTGATATCTCCCTTGTACTGAGGTCCCCAAAACTGGACACAGTACTGAAGGTGGGGCTGCACCAGTGCTGAGTGCAGGGGGACAATCACCTCCCTACTTCTGGTGGCATTTTGCTTTGCTGCAGAACTGATGTTACACTGTGCAGCAGCAAGACAGATGCCTTGTTGCCTGATCTGATGTTGCCAGATTTTATTGCCCACCTGCCACACACACATGCACAGTTCCTCTAAACTCCTAATAAAATGTGATGGATTAACATTTAAATGCCAACACAAAAGCCTCTATTGACATGCACTTACAAAGATCAATGCTTCCAAGAAACCAAAGCTCCAGCTGTTAAGATGGAGACTGGCCTCTGACAAGTGATTTCTGATGCTGCACCGTGTCTTCTTTGAGTTAATACCTTTGGATAGTGTTCCTGTGGCTCAGGTGGATAGCAGAACTGCACCTGCTTCCTCTCTGAGGAACCAGGAATTAAAGACCTTTTTCAGAATGTGCAGAGAGAAAAGTTGCGAGCTCCTAGATGACATCTTTCAGGATACCTAAAAAATAAGGGTTCTAATGGTGATAGGAAAAAGAAGTACTTAAGTGGCAAGTTTAGGGCTGTCAGTGAAGTAAATTGTTTTGGACTTTCAAGGCTAACATACCCAGCTCATGGGATATGTTGGCATTGTTTGAAGAACCATTGCTTCTAGACACCAGTGTCTGAGACATTGCTAGCAAATCTATGGATTTTTGGTACCTGCTTTTGTAACCATTAACCTTTCTAGGACACCATGTTATTTTCATTCACAGCCTCCTACTCTTGTCATCTAGCAGGTGTGTTCAAGTGACCTTTCCAGTAGGATTCACATGACAGAAGTCAGTAAACAAATACATTGCATGAAATGTGTACACATGGCCCTTACCTTTCAAAACAGACCCCTTAAGAGTCTCCCAGCATGAAGTGGTTAAAAATGTTAGTGCTTCCTAGGGATGAACCAACCAGAAAACTTAGACCTTCTGCAGGCTATTGGAGAAACTCACAGTTTGCCCACATCTTGGAGACCATCTACAGCTCTGGCCTCCCCATCCAAGCAGGTGATACAGCAGAAGAGGGAGAGGTTTAGAGATCGTGAGGATGTATGGAAAATACAAGGAAGGACTAAGTCATCTAGTACTTTTCAAAATAAAAACAAGATGTCTGATAGGACTGTAAAGAAACAGCTGCCTTGAAGATGGAAGATACACATTGATTGTTACTTTTCTGAAATAAGAACTTTGAGCACCAAACGAAGTTACTAGGCAGCTGCTCAAACCAAACAAAGGAGGTAGTTTCTCTCCGAGCACAGAGTTGAACTGGAGAACACCTTACCACAAGATGTGCTATGACCTTAAGTATGTACAGAAAATAGTTGGACAAGCTGATGGATAAAAACTTCAGGGGCACAGGAATGAGACTTGGTTCAGGCTGTCCCTGAGTTGGAAAGAGAGCTGGAAGCATTCTGACACGTTGCTTTAGGTATCTGCTTTTGGCCAATAACAGAGACTGCATACTGGGCCATTGCTCTAACCCAGTACTTTTGCTCTTATATTCTTATGTCTACTAAATTAAGACCAGCAGCTACCACTCTCCCTGCACCATCTTTCACTGTACTGGACATGTGTGAAAGAATCTGCTAGAGCTAAGAACCCCACTTTCAGAAGAGAATTTTAAGGGGAAGGCAGCAAGGAGCATGCATACCTCACATTCACAGGCCAAGATGAAGGGAATGGCTGCGTGGCACAATGCAAAGCAGTATGAGGAAACCCTACGTATCAGTTAAGGTGTGACTCTTATATAGGAACAGGCATAACTGAGCAGTATAGCACAAGCTCTTGGAGAGATCATTTTTTCACTTCCATAAGCCTTTTTTAAAAAAACAACATGTTTTTGTTGGAAAGGAAGAGCATAAATTCCCATATCACAGAAAAGCACATGCTTTTAGTTGGACCAATTTTAGTTACAGCACCATGGGAGAAATCAAGACCTGGAAGTCTATGGAAAGAAATCAACAGCTTGATGGAAGAATCCCTGCAGCCAGGAAAGCCAGGGTGTGATAAAACCCATGGGTGTCCCATGCTTTGGTACCTCAGAGGGCCTGAAAGGAGACCAGATCAACATTGTTTGCATCACATTTACACTGTGTTAATTTAATGTGTCAGCCTTCCTCAGGTGGCCTGTCTGGATTAAATATAGGAATTCTTCCACCACTTTTCATAACTTCATTGTCTCTAGGATGTAAGAATCACTGCCGCCTGTTACTGGTAACCTGGTGCAGACAGGGCATCTCAGCATCCCTACTGGCACCGAATTTTCTGCTACATGGCTGGTATGTTTTCCACACATGTAGAAAAAGGATAAACACATCTCTGAATTCAGGAACAGGGGATGGCTTCCACAGTTCAGACTGCCTGGAACTACTCGGTGTGGCAGTTTAGGTTGTGTTTTTCTCCCATAAGCTTTCTTGGAGTGTTCTTTTTAAGTTATTTGTTGGGCTTCTTTTAAAAAATGTCCCTCTATACCAGAAAACTAGAATATTTATGATGATGAGCTGTCTTCCTGTCCTCCTCCATGGAGCATTTGAGTAAGCCTGGGGTCTTCCAACAAGTCATAAGCTTGTTGTAAGGGTATAGACAATACTCTTTTTGTAAGCAAAGCAGATTTTCTGTCAAAAACCTTTAAGGCGTGGTGTTCTTTGAGGTGTGTTGCTGGGAGCACAGATTCCCTTCTCACACCCATCCTCTTTGTGCCACTGTGGAGGCACAGGGATGCCATGCAACGGAGAGGCCTAGTGTATGCTGGAATACCTGTGTACTTGTGGGTTTATGCTGGCAGAGGAGACATTATATTTCTGTGGATCCCCTGAGCTTGTCCTTCAGAGGAGGACATAAAGGTTTTGATTTGCATACAGATTGCTTGAAGATTTCACACTTAGTTTCTTTCTTACGCTTGTTTTTCAGTATGGAAGCTATCAGGTACCTCCTCCATATCCTCCAAAGGTCTCTCATAACTCTATTGTATTTACTAGCAAGGTTCAGAATGGAGAAATACTTCTGAGGAGCTAAGTGCTGTCAAAAGTAAAGGTCTTACCTTCAAGCTTTCTCTTACAAACCTTTCACATCCTCAGTGTCTACAGAGGTCTTGTCTGTGTGCTAGAGGTCGGCCCTAACTTGCCACAAGAATCCTGACTTAAATTTGGCAGAGGTGGGCAGACTCTGAAGTGCATTCCTGGGGTGTGAGACTGCCCATTCATCACAGCTCCCACCACCTGCTGTCAGCAGTGAAGGCCACCCAACAACATTCCTCTGCTAAAACGGATGTGCAGCAGGTTAGGATAAAATGCTCTGTGTTCCTACATTCTCATTTGTGACTCAAGTCTCAATTGTTGTTCTTTGTTGACGAAGATGGTTATAATTAGAAACAGAGAAAAGAAAGATCTTTCTAAAACTGCAAGGTCCAGGTCTTTGTCTCCATGTGCTGAGAAGACAGACAGTGTACAATTATTTTTTCATTTCTTCTAAACAACCGTAAATGCCATTCCCAGAGCTGAATTTGGCATCCACCCCATGCTCCTTTCCAGCCACTATACTTCCCTCCTATCCCTTTGTTTTTCCTGTTATCTCCCATGTATTCTGCTTGCTCTGGCTACTTTTAGAATTGAAGGCAGTGACTTTGCTTCCAGAGATTCAAACAGGCTGCCACCTTTAATGAATAACAATTTTCCCTTTTTTCCCCCTCCGGAAAGAAGTGCCTGTCTGGTAGACAAAGGAAAGTACCTCTCACATAAAAGTGGAGCAGAACTAATGTATTTACTGTATTTGCCTATTTTATTATTCCTTGGAGATGTATCAGTTTAACAGGTTTATTTACGGCATGTGAAAAGCTAAATATTCCTTTGTCCTTGGGATTTACATAAACTGGTGCAGTGTGAGATTCTGGGATTTTTAATGAGTTATTTGTCAAAATACTTACCCCACTACATTTTTTTTCAATACCTTTGAGACCATAAATGATCATTTTACTACAATTCTCTGCTTCTATCAGAGCCTGTGTCAGTGGCTTGAAATATCCTGTGGACATATGCCTTCTAGATATCTGACTTCCCTTTCAGAGCAGTGGAGGATTTAGGAGCAAAGCCTGGAGGGTTCCTGGCAGACCCTTCCCTGAGCCAGGGCTGAAGGTGGTAGTGGGAGCTACCTGCATCCAGCCTGGGTCCTTGAGACTGAATCAGAGATACTGCAGAGCCTGTTCAATGGGCATGGGCCTCCCTGCCTGGAGCTAAGTCACAGAACAGAGTTCACCCAAACTGTCAGTGTAAAATCCTCCAAACCAAGCCATCTCCTCCCCTAGCACTCCCCCTTAGTGGAACAGGAAGAAGCAGCTCAATGTTAAAAAATACCTGGAAGAAAATGGCAGTGCATTGTGTTGCTCTGAGGAAAGAGTGGCAAACACATGTTGTCCCAGGCTGTGGGCATTCAGGGCAGCCCTTATTAGTAAGAACATCGGGCACAAGAGCTGGGCTCTACTATAAAAGGTCAAACCCCGTACTTCCATGGATTTCAGGCTTGGGCCCAGGAGGCACAGCACCCCTCTAGCATGGAAATTACACTCCACAGGCTCCAGAGGGGTCAAATAGATCATCTGTCCCTGCCCAGCTCCAGGAAGATGCACTGCACTTGCCCAAGCAAAGACAGTCCTGGTATCCCTGGACACCAAAAACCACATTCCAAAGCCTTCGTCCCACTGGACTGTAGTCAGCATCAGGTCCCAAAGCAATGGTTAGTTGCTGATAGGACATTGCCATGGACACTGTCAAGAGTAGGAAGTACTGCAGCCAGAAGGGAGAGTAAAATAGGAAGAAAATGGGAGTAGGTTATGTAAATAGTGCTGGTCCTTCTGTTGAAGGACACTGATGGAGATGGAGGAAAGGAGACAATTATGTAACAGCATTATTTACAGGTCTGACAAAATCCTTCACAACTTCCACATGTCCTTTACTGTGTAAAGTACACCAGACAGGGAGTGAAAATTACAGCCAGTTAGGGTTGTTTTCATTAATTCATTTTTACTTAAGTAATTATTTTGCAAATGAGAAAACATCGAAAGTTCCTTAAAAAAACACACCATCACTGCCAACAAAAAAAGCAGGTAAAAAAGCTGCACCAGAAAAGGAACTAAATCCTAATGATCAATTTAGTGGAATTAATCAATATTTACCTCACAAAATGCTGACTGTATATATAAAGACATCCTCATTCCTTCTCACTCTGTGGGCACACTGATCTGCAGCTATGGCTCACTAGGCACCACCTGGGTAGTACTTAACTCCTATTGATCCCAGAAAGAGATAACACAGGCTTGGCTGGCACCAGAGGTTGGTAGTGAACCATGGCAAGTCCCCATGCATTGATGGCTGGTACAAAAGCACTAGCTACACACGAATTCCAGCACGAAGTGCAACACCTAAAGACTTGCAGGAAAAGGTCACATAGACAGGACATAAGGCTGGTATGGCTAGCTCCTTTTCAGGTCTTTTTTCACAGACACACGGAGAAATCACCATACACAATGTTGACAGTGTTTGTTCCTTTCTTCAACACAGTTTGTCTTGTATCTATGGGTTCCTTTCTATCCAAATGATCAAAATCCCACTGAAGATGGTCAGTTTTTCCACTGAGCTTTAATGGGCTTTCGATCAAGACACACAAGGTCAATTCTGTACAGTTTTAACTAATTTTTAGTACCCTCAATTCTCATTGAAATGCTAGTAGTCAGCATCTCCACAGGTGCCTTATAGATTGGGGCTCTAGATCCACTATGACATGCAATGAGTAATTTATTTGCTTTTCAAGTGACTTTTCCAAGGTCATCTGAATCATCTGTGATTGGATGGACAAGAAAGGCCATCACTATGGACACAAATGCTTCCTTATCCTCACATTGGCAAGAGAAGCAGCATCGATCAGCAATGTCACATACAGTGAGAGACAACCATAAAAAAATTGGGTGCAATATTATAAAGTCAGATTTCTATTTACTGTAGGGCTGTTACAGCTCCTAAAATATTAATTCATTTTTGAATAGGTTATCTGTTAAACTATAAAGAGAAATTAGGGGGGAAAAAAGAGTGCGGTTCTCTGAAACTAAATAAACACTTTTGCTGAATGAAAGCTTTAAATGTCAGAGTACATAGCTAGCTTTAAAAGCTGAAGTGTACCCATTCATTATTTATAACCACTTATAAATTTTAAGTAATCTGCTAAGAGTTATTACCTAACACTTGCTTACCAGTGTCCAAAACATATTTGCTGTACACAGACAGTTAGTGAGATTTCCAGTGAGGCAATCTCCCCTCTGGTGGGCTGAGGTCTTCCAAGTATCCAGGCTCCCAGTGGTCATCTCTCTAATGGGGGTACAGAGCCTCTTAAAACACTCACAATCCTCCCATACATAAGGGATACAATCTGAAAGCAAGACAGATCTAAGCTATCCCCTAGGTCCCTACTATATTCAACAGAGATGAATAAAGCATCGGGTGAGAGTAATTCAGTGCATCCTAAGAGAAATGGGGTGAATTAGGTGGGGGGGGGGGAGAATCTCCCATCTCTTTATGTTGATTGGAGGAAAAGCCTAGACAGCTCATTTATTTTACCCTCAGCTTTTTGGGAAATGCTTGTTCATTTATAGTCTGGTCTAAGTGATATTCCTACCAAAGATAAATGCAAAAGTACTACTGTACACAGTGCCTCCAAAAATCTACATGGTAGGGGTGGGGTTTAGGACGGCATTTGTCCACAGATACAAACACTCCCAGCCCTCCTTGGGCATTTATCTACAGATGAAAGTGCTCACAGCCCTCCCTGCTTCATGAGTCAATGTGCAAGCTGCACTCATCAAGACAAAGGACTGCAGCCCTGGACTTGGCCTATTGCATGTTCCTCCAGGCTTCTTCATGTTCTAAAATACTTTCTGGCAGCATTTATCTAACTTTGTGGCTGCCATTTGGTCTCTGAGGGAGAGCAAATGTGGAGGTCCTCACAGTCTCAGGGCCAGCTGAAGGCCAGCATCGACATACCAAGATATATCATCTTTGCTGAAGGGGGAAGACAGGAGCCATGTCTCGTGCTAGGTGCCATAAATAGATCCATTAGGGGACTGAAAACAGACACGGTGGGGAAAAGAAGTTATGATCATGCCTATTCTCACATCTTCCCAGCTGCATTTCTGCACATTGCCTGGAAGACTGAAAGACTTGCCTGCATGAAAGCAGAGTTGTGACTGCATGAACAACCATGCTGGATTAGACAAAAGGCTCAGTTGTAAGGCATTTGGCATGCAAGAAAGCAAAAGCAGTGCCTAGGAGTGAGCTACCTCCATCCATTATCCTCTTTGGTTACCCATTTAATTCCCAGCAATATCAACATTATCACCAAAACTAAATTAAAAGAATTAAGATAATCTCCCTCTCTCACGTGGGTACTCCCTGCCATTTCTTTCCGCCTCAGTCAAAAGATGTGAAAGCAAGCTTGAACTGCTGAGGAGAGAAGCAGCTGCACTGATGTCAGAGCTTCTCTGAGGACATTTCCCAATAGGCCTGGGAAAGGATTACACTGTAGCTGGTAACAGTAGGGGATGTTGATTTTCAAATCCCTTTTATTCAGCATTTGTGTCAGCGTTTTCATGCGTGTTACCTCTGGGCTGAGCTAAACATCAATCTGCTCTTACTGGTCTTCTCATTAGCATGTGTGAAACAAACATTAGCAGAGAGGGCATCGGCACCAAATTATAGCAATCCATGCATATAGCTTTGTGGAGTAAACAGGAGCCAGGGAGCAGTGGAGTCTGACATCAGGACCCAGTAAGGCTGCTGCTGCTGCTGAAAGCGTGTTCACGGAGCAGTGTCACGCTGCTGGCTACAGGGTAGAGCATGTGACAGTCAGTATGTCAGAATCAGGTGTAAGTACTGGAGATTCAGTCTTAGAAACCAGAGGAGGTGCATTATCCATTGGGGAAACAAACTGTATTTCATGCTAGGTTTGTCATCTGCTTCTACATCCAAAGCCAGAGAAGAAGTAACATGTATTTTTCATTTGTCAGTCACTGCCTCAAACCAGCCCCATGGGAAAAAAGGCCCAGATTTTCTGTTTTACCACTTTGATAGGGGGATGACTTCCATTTTTAAAATACTTGAATGCCCTAGCTACTCAAAAGCAGGAGGGATCAGCAGCAAAGCAGGGAATGTGGAAAAAAATGAACATTTCTCTGCTGTGTAAAATCCACTATGCTGAACAAACGTTGCTTTGTAACACAGATACACCTTTCTGTGACAGTTTAGGCACATGTGAATACAAACTCTGCCTTAAGAGTTGTGCAAAGAACAAACATTTAATACACACCCATAACTGTGTGACTGGACTTCGTCTTTTCATGCAGCAAAGTTACTGCAAGCAAGGCATTGTACCAGACTTCGCAGCAGATTCCAGATTGCTAATGACAGTGGAAGGCTGAAAAACTGGTGTCTACCAACAACATCCCTTGTGTTATATTAATGACACGTACCAGAAGCAGTAAAGGAAGATTGTTGTCTTGGTCCCATATGGGTCCTGTGCTAGGAAAGCAGATAATGATGGTGCTTTTTGTGGAGAAGCATTTGGCTCTCCAGCCAATCTTGTTTTGTTTCTCAAATAAGTCACAGCACCAAGCTCTGGTTGCTTTCTAATTCTTCTCCAGTCCTTTGGGAAATGCTCTGCTGAACAAAGAAAGTATATTGTGAAGATCATTCCCTTGACATAGAAAGGCCAATGTTCTCCTCCACACCTGACCAGAGCATATGGAAGTAGATAGACCATATCTGTGTTCTTTAGTGAGGTAAGAGTTTGTGTGTCTGTGGAAAATTCTTGAGATCCAGCATCTCAACCCACAGGACTCTGGAGGACCAATGCAAAGCCTTCTAGCTGAACATCAGTGACTTTCATTACTCCAGGAACCTTGAAAAGGGATAAGAGGTATCTAAGGATCAACTAGTAAGTGCGGTGAATGTGGGCTTCTTTTCACCCAAACCAGCAGAGTTTAGCTCCCCGCTGTCCATAAGTTGAACGCAAAACCTTACACGAACAGATGCTCAATTAACTTACACTTGGAAAGCTGAATCCTTCTAGCATAGCTATATTGTGTTTTGTGGGGTCAAGCTTGCCTTATCATTCACTCCCAAAAGGCATCTTTGGACAAATAAAGGTTATCTGTAGTAGGTTGGCCAGCACCCTCGCAGCACCAGTCATACCAGAGAAGTCACTGTCTGTGCACAAAAACTTCCAAAGACACCTCTGTATGACTAATCTCATTCTATTATTGTCCTGTAGTTAAACACGAGTTAATCACTATTCCCAGTAACTACATTTGAGGGTTGTCCTCTGGAAATTTAGGAACATTTCTTACCCAAAGGCTTGTGCCTGGCCTACACTTGTTTCCAGCTAGCCAGCCACGCATCCATCCATCCATCTACCCACCATTCTGGAACAGGTGAGTTGGCCATTCCTCGGGAAGGGCAAACAAAATCTGTCTATCTTGCTTTGATCCAAGACAAAACAGAAAGAAGCTAAACTAGATTTTCACAGAATCATAGAATCATTAGGGATTGGAAGGGACCTCAAAAGATCATCTAGTCCAATCTCCCTGCCACAGCAGGATCACCTAGACCAAGTCACACAGGAGCACATCCAGGCGGGTCTTAAACGTCTCCAGAGAAGGAGACTCCACAACCACCCTGGGCAGCCTGTTCCAGGGCTCTGTCACCCTCACTGCGAAGAAGTTCCTTCTCACATTTATGTGGAACCTCCCTTAGTACACATGGGTGCATCCCATCAGGGTCCATGGATTTGTGTCCATCTATTCAACTTATCCCTAACCCAGTCCTCATCAACCAAAACAAGCTTCTTTCTTGCCTCAGCAGTCTGGGGCTTGATATCAAGACAGCCCCCAGAATTATAAACAGAGGCAAAGAAGGTGCTCAGTATCTCTGTTCTCTCTGTAATCTCTGTCTCCAGGGCACTCCCCTCATTCAGCAGGGGGTCTGCATTGCATCTAGTTTTAGTTTTACCTGCAAGGTATTTAAAGAAGCCTTTTTTTCCTGTCTGATTTTGCTTTTTTAAATTGTATGCAATGCTCCTGCTGTATTCAGATACAGAGCAGAAGGCCAGAGAGCTGGGTAATTCAGCTATGTCTGAACCGTGATGGTCATCTCCCCTCAATGCCTATGGATGGCACTACGAGAAACCTCTTGGCACTGCCTGTGGTGGTCTAACTGAAAATGCAAAACAGAGCAATGCTCAGCTTCCAGGATTCATTTTATACACAGTGTATTTTACACCTGCCTGTGACAGCCTAGTTATGGTATCTCTTACTCTAGGAAATTGCCCAACATCCCAAGAAAAGCTGCTTTGCGGCAGAACTCTGTGGGTCTGGATTTCATCAGTTCAATGCAACTGCTGATGGGTTTCCAGTAGCAAACTTCAAGCATTTTTTCTTTCATTTATCAAAAATAAGTTATTCAGATGCAAATCACATGCCACAATTCTTAGAATGCTTTTCTGGCTTTCTAACAGTGAAGGACCAACAAACTGTTGAAACTGCCACTCTCCAATAACTTAATTGGTCAACCAGATAATCTTGTATTTCTCTTATAAATTATTCTCCTCCTTGCACAATCAATGCACTCACTCTTTACAACATATTTGCACTGAGAATGTAAGACCAATTTTTTTAAAGAAATAAGCTAGACACGGAGAGCAGTCAGACTTCTCACAAGAAGGGGCATACAGCAGTGCTGCAGTGCCATAATTAGTGTTAGTCGCAGGCTGCTGACCCAATGGGAACTCTCAGCCATCTTTTCTCCCACTCCACCCCATGCTCTGTCAACAGTACTCACAGGTCACAAAGAAGCTGGACCAAACACACACATAAGCTAGCTGCGTGGCTGCTTACCTGCTTGCACTGGCACAGGGCATGGCTGGGAACAGAGGAGGGGGTGCAGCAGAGGAGCATCCTCTTCAGCCAGCTTCACCAGCTAGGAAACCACAGCCTGACAGAAAACCACACGAAGGAAATTCTGTGGTTAAAGATCTTCTACTGGGCTTTAGCACCAAAGCAGAAGAAAGAATAGGGGTCTTTTATTAAATGCCTAAAAGCATATCTCAGAACAGCCTCTGTCTCCTTTCTATCTGAAAGAGGAATCTGGGTGCCTAACACCATAGTGAATACCCAAGTATTGGGTACATTTACCTATCAGAGAAAGGGCTCCACCTCATTCAGCTGTGTTGTGTTAGCTCTGTGATTTAGTGTCAAGGGTTGAGTCTCAGCTGGCCACAAGATGAAGGACAGGTGCTCTCTATTAACCCATTTTCCACCCCAAATGGGGAAGAGAAAGGGAATAAGGGAGACTTAGGGATTGGAAAGGAAAACTAAAACTGCTTTAATAAATAACAGTAAAATAAAATATATACAAAACCAATACCAAAAACAATGCCCCTTATGGCAATTATATCACTGACATCACTGATGCAGATGCTGAGGAAGTCACAAATGGGAACCAGATTCAGGAATGCACAGATCAGGATCTTGTGGAAGATTCAGGTATCAGAGTTACCAGCAACATTGCTAAGAAAAAAGGCTGCATTCTTCTTAATTATAGTTTGAAAAATTAAGAAACCACAGAATCATAAGGGATTGGAAGGGACCTCAAAAGATCATCTAGTCCAATCCCCCTGCAAAAGCAGGATCACCTAGACCAAGTCACACAGGAGCACATCCAGGCGGGTCTTAAACATCTCCAGAGAAGGAGACTCCACAACCACACTGGGCAGCCTGTTCCAGTGCTCTGTCACCCTCACTGCGAAGAAGTTCCTTCTCACATTTATGTGGAAGTTTTTCACCAGCCTGCAGCCCAACTCCCTCTCTGCAGGGCTGCTCTCTAGCCATACTCCACCCAGCCTGTAATTGTACTTGGGATTGCCCTGACCCAGGTGCAGAACCTTGCACTTGACCTTATTGAGTTTTATAAGTTGGCCTTGGCCCACCTCTGAACCTGTCATGGTCCCTCTGGATAGCATTTCTTCCTTCCACTGCGTTAACAACACACAGATGTTCTGACTCAAAACACGGCATTTAGTTACATCTGCTCCATCAGGTCTGACCAAGAGGGCGACTCTTCTTCTTCATTATTTGCAATCTCTGTCAAAAGTCAGCTTTAAAATAGGTATTGGCCAGCTCCAATATTTGAGTTTCTGTACTGAACAACAGAGGTTTAGTGCTTTACTGGCTCTGCAACTAAGGTAAGCAAGAAACATCTTGGGGACTTGAGGAGTGAATTTAGGCATGAAAAGTCTGCTTTCTGAATATTGCTATCTCTGCTGAGTTTTATCTTTGTATTAAACTCTGCTTGGGGATTTCAAAACCTGTAATGTTTGCCTACTGTCCCAATATCTAGCAAGTGAAGATTCACATAACATCGTAGAATGCCTAGTAAGGTCTAGATTCTTAACCTTTTCTCCCTTATAATGCTGGCACTGGTACATTTTTCATGTGGGGAAAAAATTAATTCTTGATTAATCCATAAGCACATCCAGCTTTGTTGGCACTAGACTTCTGTATTTTCTTTCCTAACTGATTCTATCTTCTGTTTAGTGAGTCCTTATGAAATATCAGTCTGCTTACAATGGAATTTATGAGTCTTTCCTCAGTGAAAAATGACTAACTTTTTGTTAATCAAAACAGAAACTAAAGTACATATTCTAACATTAATATTTGTAATTTACCTTTAAAAATACGTCCATTCCTTCCACATAACCTCCTCCTGGTTCTAAATTAATTGCTGGTGCTTACAGTGCCACCTCTTGCATGAAATCTAAAATGGAGCTTTTGACCACTTATTGTGATTCCTGTAGCACTCTTATAAAGCACTGACACTATACAATCTGATGTCTAGCTACGCTTTCCCTTCCACTTCAACTGAATCTGAAGTGATTTGTCAGCTTTTATCTAAAGTTTTGATAGCCTTAAGCATTGTTGAGTAAGTGTGTTGTTCTCCAGAAGTACCTTTGCTGTAAGGTGAGAAATATAATTTCCTTTAGAACTTCATGGAGAATTTTGAGATGGGAGAAGGTGGCACTGTATAAACAACAATTACTACAAATATCTTCTGAAGACTACTTGCAACTGATAAAACTCCATCAAAAGAGAGATCCTATTTTTATGTGAATTTGTGTCACTATAATGAAAGGCAAGTTCAAGTGAAAACAGCATGTAAGGAAATTTTACTAAATAACATTAATGTGTGAGATGCTAGCAAACCGTGCTAGAAGCTGGGAGTACTCGCTGAGAGAATAGCTTTCTCTTTCAAGTGCTAAGTGTGCTAAAGCAATAAACCATTTGTATCCTTTTTGTCTGCACAGATTAGCTAAAAACACAAGATGTCAATATTAGAACTGGCAGTAGAAACCAATGGCCAGTTCTGTGCTTTAGTCACCAAGCCAGGTGGCTCCCTGTGTGCACTTCCATAAGGAAGTGGGGTGCTGCAGCTCTTCACTATCACAGCCCGCAGAGCCCAGGCTCCTGGGTAAGTGTGGGTTGTCTGAGGGGAGATAAATGGCACAGAAGGAGACCTAAAAAGAGGGCCAATGGCATCCTGGCCTGCATCAGGAATGGTGTGGCCAGCAGGAGCAGGGAGGTCATTCTGCCCCTGTACTCTGCACTGGTTAGGCCGCACCTTGAGTACTGTGTCCAGTTCTGGGCCCCTCAATTTAGGAAGGACATTGAGGGGCTTGAACGTGTCCAGAGAAGGGCAACAAGGCTGCTGAGAGGCCTTGAGCACAAGCCCTATGAGGAGAGGCTGAGGCAGCTGGGATTGTTTAGCCTTGAGAAGAGGAGGCTCAGGGGAGACCTTATTGCTGTCTACAACTACCTGAGGGGTGGTTGTGGCCAGGAGGAGGTTGCTCTCTTCTCTCAGGCAGCCAGCACCAGAACAAGAGGACACAGCCTCAAGCTGCACCAGGGAAGATTTAGGCTTGAGGTGAGGAGAAAGTTCTTCACTGAGAGAGTCATTGGCCACTGGAATGGCCTGCCCGGGGAGGTGGTGGAGTCGCCAACTCTGGAGCTGTTCAAGGCAGGATTGGACGTGGCACTTGGTGCCATGGTCTAGCCTTGAGCTCTGTGGTAACAGGTTGGACTTGATGATCTATGAGGTCTCTTCCGACCTTGGTGATACTGTGATACTGTGAAAAAAACCTGCTCATTAAACAAGGACACAGCTCAGGGTTAGCAGGTAACTGCCAACGTTCAGGCAACTGGGCAGTGCTGGGGTGAGCAAGTCCTCAGCCCTGCCCACACAGTGATTACACAGAGTGCAGCCCATCAGCTTGTTTAGGAGTCACTACTCAGACAGTGGACTGTGACACTATGGGAATGCCATGTCGAGGAGGTCCTTCCCTGTGCAGCTTGCCACAGCATCTGTATTTTGTATGTAGCTTCTGCAGGTGTGTTGGCTTAAGGGCTGGGCTGGTGTGTCTCAGGTTGTGAAACAAGACATCAAAGGATTTAATTTAAAAGAAATGCAAACAATTCCCCCATGTCCCCACAGAAAACAGTCCCTCTGTTATTACTGAGGGACTAATAAGTTGTGACAAAGGGCAGGACCCGTCTCACATGAGCACTGCTGTCAGATCTTCTGCTGGTCATGGGTGCCTGTCAAAGCAGTAAGCAAGCAATCATTCTTTTCTCCTCTAATGTACCCAAAGGGAATTCTCTCTAGAACAGCTCTGTGGTTACAGTAGTTGTGTGTGTCAGGAGGAAGTTTATGTTTTAAGGGTACACACCTACTACTTCAGCTCTAGTCAGGTTGAGGCAGGAGCTCAGCACAGATGTGCTTCTATCAGGCACATAGAGATGCAAAGTTAACCTTGGAAAGACATTATAGAGATCACCTACACAGGGATGCAGCTGTGAGGTGTTCTCATTCTTCATCCCCTCTGTGGAAAAGGCAAGGGAATGGATTTGTCTTTAGAGAGGTTTGTTTTACCTATAGGTTTGTATAAACAACACTGAACATCCCAGTTTTGGGGAAAGTGGGCTAAAGGGATCAACAGACTTCTGGAGGGAAGCGAAGACCTACAGTATTGGTGATTGAGGATATGGATATATGATGGAGAAAGGACATTAGGGGTGATGAATAGCATTTTTAGACCTATGCACTTCTGCCTAATTGCCACTAAAGGTGTTTTAACCTATTATTAGATCTGCCTAGTCCCAAGTCTCTGCTTTTCAACCCTTCTGGCAAGTCTTTTACTGCTCTTCTGTGTTCTGCCAAAAGCGTATCGGATATTAATGTTCCTTCCTGTGGCTTGAATTACCCAGGTCCCTTTAGCACTTCTAAGAAACACAGGAAAACCACTGATCCCATTTGCTTTCAGCACACCAAACATCTTTAATTCCTACTGAAAAAGTCTGAGAGCTGCAAATCCTCACATTTCTCTCAATGCTTCATAGAAGACAAGCATATCAGATGAACTCTGCTCTGACCATTGCCACAGTCAGTACAAAAGCTAATTATTGGGGGGGTGGTATGTCTTGTCCATCATTCTCCTAAAATCAGTCAGAATCATGGCTTTAGGCAAAGACAGATAGCAGAGTGTGGAGTCTTCTCTCCCCCAAGAATGCAGAGCACATCTAGCTTCCTCCATGGCCCTAGCAGGCACATGCTGTAGAAATAGCACTTTGGCTACTCATAGTCTGCTTCTCATGAGACCAAGTTCTTAATGTTCCTGGCTGCTTTTTCAGTCAGCAGGTACTTCTGCAATAGGTCTAGTCCACAGATCAAACCAAGCTTTTGCTAAACTCTCACTTCCTGGTTTCCATTTCTGATCTGGGTTTGTTACACAACGACTGCTGCTGTCCCAGAGAGATTTTTCTCTTCATGCTTGAAACCAGCATCCAGTGTCACGGTGACAGTGAAGCTGAGTCAAGCCTGTTACATTAAATAGACGTGGAAGCGTAGCACGTGCTAAGTGTAGCACATGGAAGTGTAGTACTACATCCTAGTACTTGCTTACTGTGAGTGTCTGGTTGTGGTGGAGATGTCACAGTATGATCTAGCAGAGTACAAATTGGTGCTTGGCCTTTAGGCAAGCAGTCTAGTGTAGGACATTTCTATCCATAATAAGATTTCCTTGCCGCTCTCTGGATCCCTCCAGCTGCCTAGATTTTACTGCTATGGGCATGGGGGCGTTAGAATCATAGAATTATTAGGGATTGGAAAAGACCCCGAAAGATCATCTAGTCCAATCCCCCTGCCAGAGCAGGATCACTTCACTGGAGAAGCCATGGAATCAGAATCACTCAGGGTAGGAAGGGACCACAGGATCATCCAGTTCCAACCCCCCCAGCACAGGCAGGGACACCCCACCCTAGATCAGGCTGGCCAGAGCCTCATCCAGCCTGGCCTTAAACACCTCCAAGGACAGGGCCCCAACCACCTCCCTGGGCAACCCATTCCAGGCTCTCACCACTCTCA
>VXBP01009561.1:0-12990 GCA_013400115.1 Rhinopomastus cyanomelas | reverse complement strand
GCCAGGATGCAATTTTCTGTTTATCACTGCAGCAGCCAGTCTGAAAGCCAAAGCACGCTGATCTCCAGCATAGAAAACATTCCCAGAATACTTAAGTCCAGTATTTGAGAGGCACTAGGAGATAAACCTTGAGTGGATGTTATGATATGGGTGAACGCATATGTTTGTGCCTTACAACCACATCTGCTCTGGAGGGAATCAGGAACATCCATCTGTTTAGTGTAATTGTTTTTAGTCTGGATTTTTACATTGAGCTCCAGGTTTGGTTTTCTAAGCCAAGTGGTTCAGAGAATGAGACATGAAGCCTCCTGGAGTTCCAAGAACTTTTCTCAGCAGTGTTTATACCAGTTATCACTTCAAAACTCACTTGGAGACTTGGAGAACTTCATCTTAGAGTCTACTAATGCTGAATCCATGCCTCCCAGCACGTTATCAGGAGATACCATGATAGGTGAGAGGATGTATTTAAAAAGAGATGGTTTAAAGTGCCTGTGCAGATCCCACTGTACTGGTTTCCATCCAGAAGTATCATGCCATCTGGTTGAGCTTTCAGAAACCTGATCACCATTCCTTAATGAGCACAGAAGGAAAACAAACTCCCACGAGTCCAGATTCTCCTACTTACTGTGTGAGACTCTCATACATTTGTTTCAGTCCCCATGCAAAAACTTTGCCACTATAAAAGCTTGGCTGGAAACTCCGGACTCTGTGATTCCAGCTGTGACTGTTGCTATCATGTACCACATCAGGTAGGTGGTCTTAATGTCATCTAATGATAGGACAAGAGGTGGTGGGTGTGAGCTGGAACAGTGGAGCTTAGGGTCCTCTCTGTTGTAGCGTGGTCTCCTTGCTCTTCTTAGGTGTCTTAGAAGATGCCGTTCAAAAGTAGCGTGGGGTCCTTGCTCTCCTTAGGTGTCTTAGAATATGTCTTTCAAAACACTGAATGGGAAACATCTGTATACCCCAACCGTGGCAAAGAAAACTGAAATAAATACAACAACACTCAAAAAAAATATTAATCCTCTATATACATATAACAGGCACATACATGGCTAGTAATATCCTGAAACAGTTTGTAAAAAATAGATAGTTGAAGCAAGGGTATTTTCAGCTGTCAGTGAGAGGAAAGAAATGTTTAAAGAAAACGTGAAAGAATATGGTAGTATTTAAAATGGGCTGATAGTATTAATGGCAGTTCATACATTGTTAATAAGGTTACATTTTCCCCAGGGGATTAAAAACCATACAGAACTAAAGCCAGAAATCAAATGAACAGTTTTAGTTTTTTACTGGATGAAGTAGTGACTGCAGTATGCATCATCTTGTTACGTTTTTGTTAAAATGAATATTAGTTACTTCAAGGGAGTTGTTGGACAGGATAAATTTTTGTTTAGTCAATCCTTAAGGCTCTTTTCTTCTGTAAGAAACAATAATTAAATACTTGTATTCTCAGTGCAGTAGTGCAACTAGTTAAAAATTAGAAAACACCTCAGAATTTTGTATGAATTGCAGTGCCGTTTCTGATGCCCTTCCTGCTTAGGCTGGAAACAGCCTAATGATTTTTCTTTTAAATTGCTTTAAAGCATTAATCATAATGATCAGATACTTGATCTAGTCAACTAGATTAACGGTGGTCTTTAACTGCCTTTGAATACGTTCTGTTTGTAGTAAACATAACATCATTTTGACAGTAAAAGTCAATGAACAAGCAAAAAATATAAATTAGTTTTGTTTTTTTAGGTAGAAGTTAGATGTGCACCTGTCTTGGCTGAAACTGGCAAGTTTTGCATTAACACTGTGTAATGGGAGAGGAAGTGAGAAGGTTTGGAAGAATTCACAGAACCTGAATCTCTTAATTCTGCTCCTTCTGTAAAGCTGTAGTATTTTTTCAGATATGTTCATTTTTACTCTGCGAGTTTATTACTTCTTGTTTAATTACTCTATCTATAGACTCATCTCTGAACTGACGCCTTGCAGTGGCAGTTGACATTTAACAAAAATTTTATCTACGAACTCTGAAAAATGAACAATTAACAGGATAATGGATTGATACATGTTCTTTAAAACAGAAGAGTGATTCCTGTGTGGAATTACTGTGAATTTTCATTATCAGTAAGCAACAGCTTTGATTTTCAAGTAATTGCAATCCAAATCCTTCTGTGAAATAAATCTTTATGTTTCGAAACTCAGTTTTGACTGTCATGCTTCCTAATTCAGGTTGCTTTAAAAATTTTTAAATTTCAAGCCTTTAATTGTAGTTTTTCAGTGCATAAGCATTTGTGTAAATAAAACTTTCTCATCATTTCATCTGTCTTATCGTTGATAAACCAATGATAGTCAATTCTAAATGTTTCTGTTTATCACTGAACCAGTAATTTGATATAGTTTGTAGTTAGAGGAATGTTTGCAGTTTACCAAAACTACATAGACAAGATCTTCAGTTCAATGTATGGAATTTTGAGTGTGATCATGTTAGGAAGGTCTTTGATGATTCACTGGCTATAAAAATATATAACATTAAAATGAAAAATCCTACAATTGAATCTTACAGGACATTTCTGGATTGCTCTGAAAACATTATTTTTAGTGAAAGCATTACATTAAATGCAGAAAGAGTAGATTAACTAAACATACTTTGTTGGGGAGGAAGAAAAGCCTGAATTTGTTTTCCAAAAGGCAGAAAGTGCTCATTATGAATGAATGTGCTAGTAAACAACTGAATACAAAAAGCCTACGTTCTGTGCATATTCCTGTTGAAGCCGTTTTGGAAGATACACATTTTAAGTGTATTAGTGTATTTGTGTATTATTTCTTGCTTTTCTAGGCAATGGCTCCTTCAGCCTTTTTATTGGAGTTGCTTTGAGGCAATACGATAGTTAGTCCTAGGCTCTAAAGGCACAGACTTCAAGTAATATGGCATAAAGTATTTATGCTCTTCTGAACCAGATTTTTTTTTTCCCTTCTAAACGCAGATTTATAAAGCCTGCACCACAAGAGGAACAAGGAAAGGATTTTAGTGAAGGTACTTCCTGATCCTGAAAAAGTCTGGGGGCTTCAAGCCCATCTTGGACTTCAGAACACTTCACAGCTTTGTGGTAAAAGTAACATTTAAAATAGTGCCTTTGGACTTAATCCTTTTATCTTTAGTTGGAGACTAGTTATGTGCTCCAGACTAGGATATATGTGCCACAACAATCCATCCAAACCATAGGAACTACATGCATCTGGCATATATAGTAGGTACATAACATTTTAGATGTTGGGGATTTTATGTTCTCAATATTTATAGTTCTTGATGTGGTGTTGTCTGTGTTTATCATGAATGCTGTTTTTCTTAAGGATGTTCTGTGGTTTGTTCTTGAGAAAGCCACACAATGATCCTGTTTCCTGTGGGAGTAGAGGGATGGAATATGTGCCTATATGTGTTTGAGTTCTTTCACCTTTATTTTAATGAATATCAAGTTTGGCTTCTGATTTGTCATTAGGAAGGGCATTCCTGAAGTGACTCAGATTTCTGAAATGTCAAGCTAAGACAAAGGAACTGATTTCTAGAGGACAGTAATTATTTGTATATTAAACAGAATGGTGCCTAGCTTTAGAAAACAGTTTAAGAAAGAAGAATCTGAGTAAGTTTCACAAGAAAATGAGTACTGATCTTGACCAAAGACATATTGAAAGACCATAATCTGTTTAGTGTGAAAAGGCTGATAATGTGGAATGTAAGTCTATAAATACAAACTTGTTACAAAGATAGTCAGTTATACTCACGGTGGAAAAAAGTAATTGGAAGAAATGATTTTTAATGTGAAGTCATGAAAGTTTTATTTGTGTTTGAGCAAAATGTGTATTTGAGCTGCTGAATAGTATGAAGAGTTTTGGACATTTTCAAGAACAGTCATTACAGCATTTATCGAAGGTTGTCCTACTGAGTTCCATTCTTGTTAAGAAGTTAAAAACAACAGTAACCTTCTAGTCCACTGTCAGCTGGATTTTTTATTAGTATTGAGATTTGCTTGTTGTCTCTTGGCAAAACAGTGTATTTTGTGATACCGAGCATGTGCTAAGATTTTATAGCTAATTTGTTTTGTGCATACTCTCTTACTTGACCGATTGAAATTAAGGATAAAAGTAGAATGGGCTTAGGGCATGCAAAGGTTGTGGAATGTTACCTGATGCTTGTATGAGTACAAGTCAATCTAAAGACACAACAGCTTAGCTTAGAAAAGCTGTTCCTAATGCACAAGCACTGCATTTTATTCTGAGTTCATCATACAGGTGAAAGAATAGTTCCTAACGTTGTAAGCTTCTGAGTTTTTCCTCTGCCTCCACTCCCTTCTACCTTGCCAAAAAATAAAGCATATGTAGTGTGTGTGTGTGTGTGTGTGTGTGTGTATCCAGTTACGTTTATAAAAGAAATATCCTAAATCTCTTTAACATCATAGTTCTGTAGACTAGTTTATGTAGTTTGACTACAAATCCAAAAAAAAACCCCTCTGATGCAGGATTATTGTCATCTGGATTTGCTTCCTTTCTGAAAATGAACTTGGAAAATATTATTTTTGAACTATTGGACTAGCATCCATGCATATCTCTTAAAAAGATATTGTCTTTCAATTATGTAGGCTCTTATGAACTCTTTAACTCAAAATTAAATGACAAATTGATTTCTATGTTGTTTCTTTGTTTTTTGATATTGTTTGCCACTATTAACATAAAGTTGTGAGTCAGGTGTCACTGACAATAGTTCAATATACACAGAAGTTGAGAATTCAATACTTTAAGTTACATGTGTTAGAAAAAATATACTGCGGGTGAAATTAGGAAGTCTTTTTACATTTCAGAAATAAATATGAGTTGCAGATGAGAACATGAAGGCAGTTTTAGAGAAACACCTGCAAAGTCAAATTTTCTTTAAGATAGGTAGAAATAAGACATTCAGAAACTGGATTGTTCACATGATTTTTATGCATTGAGACTTCTAATGTCTTTGTCCAAAACTGTTATCTAACTTTCTTGCTTAATAAATTTTGAACAGAACTGAAAGATGTCTTGAAATTCTATCAAACTCATAGCATCTAAAGCTCAATTTTAATAACTAACAGAGTTACAGGAAAAAAGCTTTCATCTAATATCAAGGACAGTGTCATGGTGATGAACCTGCACAGTTGTTTCTTGATTAGTCATGTTTGTAGAGGATTACTGAAAACAAAATAGACCGGGTGATTTCAGATCATATCCTAAATCCGATTTTTTAGAAGTTGATTAAATGACACTTCAAGCTGTGTATGTGGTGTCTATATGGCATCTATTTTCATAGTAACTGTTTTGTATACTCTTTCTGGTTTTAGTAATCCATAGTAGTAATGCATACAAACCTGGAAAGTTGTGGAAATAGTAGATGAAGGGACCTGTGCTTAAAATGTCACTTAAATCATACTTGTGACTAAGAAAGCCTTGACTCTTTTCAGTAGTACTAACTTGATATAACTATTTCTTGCCCAAGGATGTGAGTCAGTGTTCAACAGACTTCTTCTTGAGAAATAGAAATTGTTATGGATAGTTTTTCTTCTATCTTCTATTGTTATGGATAGTATTTTCATACGGCCCTCTAAATCAGGGAAAGAATTTTTTATGTAATAAAAATAGAAGTTGTTTCTCTAAGCTGTGTTGAGTCCTAAGTGTCTCAAAGTGAACTTCTTTGTAATTCATAGCATCTACTTGTAATTATGGTTTCTCAAATTAGTTTACTGCGTTGATTGGGAAGGCAGCATTGAATGAACAACAAAAGAAAATGGAAATTGAGTTGTAGGTATTGTTACCAGGAAATGCAAATCAGTGAAACAAAACAAAACAGTTGGTCTGAAATCTGTAACTTTTCAGATTAAGAAGCAAAATTTGCAATAGCGTTCTTCTAATTCTTCTAACCAGTCTTAAAGCTGTTAAAGATCTGAATTGGTGTTATTTGCATTTTGGTTGTAAAGATAACACCAATTTGCATGTTTTCTTGAAAATTTCACAATGTATTTGAAGCAAGAATGGGAGATGACTTCATCTCTTCCTGAAAATGTTAAATCTTTACTCATAAAATCTACTAATAAAAATCTTATTTGATGCATGAGTGTGCATATTTAATTGAAGAGTTTATTAATTATGTATTATATTTTCATAGATAAAATTATAATACTTGTATGAATAAAAGGTATTTGTTTTGGGTTTCAGAGTCCCAGAACAGTATGGGGTAAAATAACATACATCTTACAAAACTGTCTGAAAAGTAGATGGCAGGATTTGCTTTTCTGAAATTGCAAAAATGAATCTGAATTACAATTAGCTGCTAAAGTCTACACTTTTTTCTTATTTTTTGAGGGGCTGAGAGCAGTTTGCTCCCAGTGTTCAGATGGAATATGTGATCTCATTGTTAGCAAGTTGTCTGGGTTTTTTTCTGTGTTTCTTTTTGTTTCAATACATTTTATATTAAAATATTTTCAAGTCTCAGTATTCTTTGATTTACTGAATAAGTGAAAGAAATTATGGATGTGAGAGAAATTACTCACACTTGATCATAATGGTTTTTCTAAAGTAAAATATTTTGGGTCGAGTTTTTTATCCTAGTTTTACCCACCTCTTTCATTTAGGCAAAAGATCTGAGTTTTTATAGTTTTCTTGGTGCTGTTGCCAAAGATTAGTGTTCTGAATAATGAAAGGAAAATAATTGCTTAGTGATTCTAAAAGACACTAATATTAATGTTTTTTCCTTTAAATATGAACTAGAAAACTTCTAAATAGTAATTTTAAATATTCTGCTTTTCTCTGTAGTGTAACAAATACATTAAGCTTTGTACTCTTTGTGGATGATGTTCTTTAATGTTTGCTGAAGTAAAGTGCAGCTTTTACTTTAGAATCACAGAATATCTTTGGTTGGAAGAGACCTTTGAGACATCATTATTAGGGGTGGGTGTTGGATGGCAGTTCCGAAGTATTGTGACTTAATGATGTTTCTTGTATGTACACTACTATTATGTGTTCCTGAATACAAATTCTTAAGTGCAGCTGTAATGAAATCTGAAAAAAAAAAAGCTAAGATCTGTGCAAACTCCCAGTATTTCAGCTGCTGAAAATCTACCTTGTCATTACTAGCTTCATCTTACTCACTTACTACATTCAAAAGATATAAAACAGATGTACCTCAGTAGAGTAAGACATTTGATATGTGTGATTATTTTTAAAAAGTCTGAAATATGATATTCCTAAGGTCTTTTGTCATGTGTAAACTTGTCATGTGAATAATTACAGCTGTGAAACATGTTTATACCAACAGGAATGTAATATGTGCTTTAGTCAATTAATAAGGACGTGTGTAGCAGGTCTCTTCCAACTTTAATAATTCTATGATTCTAATAAGAATAAGATTACATTAAAAATAGTTATTCCATAAGTACCTAATAAATAGGTTTCCAATGTATATGCAGATGAGTTTCATAGAAAATTTCAGTAAATTTTAATATAAATAATTTTAAATTTTCCCTTATAGTACACACAAGTCAGTTGCTTTAAATAATGTGTATCAGATATATATGTGTGTACAACAGATTTTGTTCATAGTTTCATTGTTTCTAAATTACATTAGGAAAAAAATGAATAATAATTATATAGTTCAGCCTGAAAAATACATACAGCTCTTACTAGTTATTATTTAGCAGTTGAGATCAGAAATTTGTGTACTTTTTAATTTTAAGGTATTTTCAAAATTGCGAAGAAGAATTATAACATTAAGAAGATAAGATCTCCCAGGAATTAATGTTAAATATTAATTGTTTCCTGGATACGTTTTGTATATTTATTTGTTGTGGTATGTATCTGTTGTTCTAACATTGTTTTAATGGTCTATATGTAAAATGTGCAATAGTATTAAACATGGAGAAAAAAGCTTGTTTGCCAAAATGGTAATTTGGCAAATATGTTTTTTCAGGTACCTTTTGATATATAACCCTACGGAACAAGAGCGATTTTCAGTGGTTTCAGTCAATGTGAATTCACCCAGAGTTAAATTATTATCTCCTTTTGGAAAAACTGTTACTGTCCAAATTAGTGCTGTTTGGGATGGAGCAACTACAGTATCACATGAAGCTTATCAGGTATGATACTTCTAAGTAAAGGGTTTAACAGATATAGCCTCACAGTTCATAAAATTGGAAAGCATACTTCAAATACTATTTTGTCTGCTCCAGATAATGCTATTAATGCTGTCATTTTGAGGAAAAAAAGAAATGCATACACTTAATGTTAAAGTTTGATTATAATCATAGAGTCATAAAATGGTAGTGGTTGAAAAGGAAAGTAGGTTCTGCTAGAGTAAATCACACAGGAGCACATACAGGTGAGTTTCAAATGTCTCCAGAGCTGGCAACTCCACAGCCTCTCGGGGCAGCCTGTTCCAATGCTCTGATACTCGCACTGTAAAAATGTTTTTCCTTCTCCAAACCTGAGTTTCCTGTATTCCGGTTTGCACCCATTGCCCCCTTGTCCTGTTACTGGGCATCACCATGAAGAGCGTGGTTCCTCCATCATCCTAACGCTTGCCCTTTAGATATTTTGAAGCATTTATGAGATCTTCCCTCAGTCTCCTTCTCCCTAGGCTAAAGAGATTCATTTTTTCCCATGTCACACAGCCTCTTTTAATAAGGAAGATGCTCCATCTTAGTGTCTCTGTTCTGGACTCTCTCTAGTAGCTACCTGTCCTTCTTGAACTAGAGAACCCAGAACTGGACACAGTATTCTACATCAGACCTAAGCAAGGCAGAGTAGAGAGGGAGGATAACCTGCCTTGATCTAAATATGCCACAGATATTTTAATGCACCTCAGAAACCATTTCCCTTGGCCACAAGGGCACACTGATGGCTCATGGTCACCTTACTCTCTACCAGACTCCAACACATCTATCCTGAACCTATAATAATGCATGGGATGCAGCACTGTACACTTGGCTTTGTTGAACCTCATCAGGTTTTATGAAGTTATTAAACTTCTGTGTGGTGTCATAGAAAACTCTAGAAAGACCTTACAGCAGCCTTCTAGTTCCTAAAGGGCACCTAAAGGAAAGATTGGAGGGACTCTTTATCAATTAATGTAATGATATGTCACAACGTAGCAATTTCAAAGTGAAGAAGGTAAGATTAGTTTAGATATAAAGAAGAAATTCCTCATTGTGAGGGTGGTGGACAGATTGCTCAGAGCGCTTGTAGATGCCACTCTCTGGAAGTGTTCGAGGCCGGGCTGGATGGGGCCCTGAGCAACCTGGTGTAGTGGGAGATGTCTCTATGCATGGCAGGGGAAGTTGGGTCTAGATGATAACCATTCAACATTCTATGATTTTTATTTTTTTTTTTACTTCCAGATACAGAAGCAGAGTAAACTGTATTACTCTTGTACTCAAGCTAGACTGATGACTTTGAGTGCATATCTTGTTTTTATTATTTAACATTTCTGAGAATTTTTGACTGATATGTCACTATAGAAGACTATCCTCAATGATCACTGATCATAAACTGTTTTCTGGAATTCATTCACTCCTTTCTATCAGCAGGCAGTTATTCAGCCATTACCAGGGAAGCAGCGCTCCATCTGATGTAAGGCTTACATTGGTGGACAAACACCATTGATTCGCATGTCCCCATTTCCTTCTTCCCTGGCTTTTGTTGCTATGCATTACATATGGAATATCCTTTTGGTCAGTTGGAGTCAGCTGTCCTCCCAACTTCTTGTGTACCACCAGCATGGGGCAGCATGAGAAGCAGAAAAGGCCATTAGGCTGTATAAGCTTTGCTCAGTAATAGCTAAAAACCTCCATATAACCAACATTATTAATATCAAAATATAACACTGTGTCAGCTACTGTGAAGAATTTTAATGCTATCGCAGCCAAGACCAGTAAAATAGTTAACACTGTAATTGCCTTAAGAAGAACGAAATTAAAAATTACATATCTGTACCTCAAATGCTAAGGCAACTGCTTTGGACTTCTACCTTCTATATGGCTCTTCTTTGCAGATTACTTTGTAGCTCTTAAATAACCAGAGACTTAAATAAGACAATTAGCTTTTAAATCTCTATTTTTAAATGCAATTTGTGTGGTAAGTAGTCTCTATGTGCACTTGATAATGCAGAGCAAATACATTCAGAACTGCACATCACAGACAACATTCTTTTTTATTAAGACCCAAAGTAATTATTGTTTTAATATAACAGTGATCTTAATGCTAAGTAAACTAGCGATGCAGAAATTTTTGTTTGCTAGTTCTCCTTAACAGTCTTCAACTATTAATTTTGCAATGTCTTTTGTAATGTTTTATTCATTTATAGAATATGGAAAAAACTTAGGCATCCTAAAATTAAAGCAAAGGGAGTTACTGTGAATATAAATTTAGTATAAAAATGTGATACTTTGGTAGTTTTAATGTCTTCTTTTTTGTTCTCCACAGATCTCTTTTGTGGCACATCTACCACCCCTGGGGCTTGGAATTTACCAGCTATTAGAGGTTCAGAGCTCAGAAGGAGTTTTAGCAGAATATAATATATACATGAGGAATAGTGGACAGGAGAAGCCAGACAGACTTTTCAAGATAAAAGACATGCAGAATTCTGTGGATAACATAATCTTAGAAAATTCTTACATGAAACTGTGGTTTTCTGGAATGTCTGGACTACTGGAGGTGTGTTGCATTGTATTTAAAAAACCCCTCTGTTTTACTTTTTGAATAACTTCTGTTCTTACTCATCAACTGTTTCAAACATGATTCTCTGTTCTTAGAGAATAGATATGAGAGAAGATGGTAAAAATCATCAAATGAAGGTGGAGTTTGCTTGGTACGGAACTACAAATAACCGGGATAAAAGTGGAGCTTATCTGTTCTTACCAGATGGAGATGCTAAGGTAAATCTTAGTTTGCAGAGCAAGTCTAATCTTGAAATAATATAAAGAATTCTGCAAATACACATTAGAAGAGCTAGTTTTCCCCAGCACCAAAGTAGAGCTTTGTGGCTAAAAATAATAAAAACCATTGTTGAAATAATTGTCACAACTTCGTAACCCTAGATTTTTGTAAAAACGTCACTGAATAAGGGAAGATTCTTGCTACTCTTACAAGAAGGCTAGTGACAAGTGACCACAATAAAATACTTTCACTTCTTGTGATGAAAATGCATAGGACATACTGATTCATTTCTGCATTTCTTCAGCTTTTTACTTCTTAAGGTTTTTTAGGTGTAAATGAGGACCATCTATTTCAGAGTGTAGCCCATTTTTAGCAGATAGTACAGTATAATTAAGGTACAGAGTTCCAAATGATTAATGTGAAGATGAAGTTCAAGCAGCTGTTCTGATTTAGTTGTGTAGGGGTCAAGATTTTTGGCTAATAGCCAAGAGCATATAACAGCCTAACAGCATATTTCTATTAATTTTCAAACTGGAAATTCTGAAGTGGCAGTGTTTTTACTCTGATAATTACCACAAAGGATCTACTGTACCACTTTTTGGACTGAAAAGATGGTGTTTCAGTAAGCAAATGATGGCATAATGAATACTTTTTAAGAAGCTACCTAGTTTGTAGCATACTTCTTCCCAGTTCCTCCTGGGGAAACTTTACACATAAAGCAAAGTGAGAGCTTTGTGTTTTACACTTCGGGAAATAAGGGTAATTCATGGGGTTTTTATTTTGCTACATACATAAATTAATCTGGAAAGGAGAGAATAACATCCCCTCCCTTTAGCAGTCTATTCAAGAAGCACATGTTTTGAGATTAGTGGGTTGGAAGTTTTAAACCGTGTAGTTTATTTAATCCTGCATTGTTTTCATCAGTTAAGTTTACCAGTATTCACTTTTAATTTTTAAATGTCATTGGATTCACAGTGGATCTGTGAATACTTGAACAAGTTGGTGACACTTAAAGTAGTTTTATTTTAGATATTACTTCATCTTTTCCTCATAAAAACACTAATCACTAAAATTCTCTAAATGTAAATTATGGAATTTTCACTACACTTTTAAATTATTTACTTTATATGAAGAATGTGTACAAATCTAGATAGCAAAATGCAGTTCTTTGAAGGTAAGATGTTGCTCACATGCATGCTAGCACAATTAGAAAATAAGGTACATATTGAACTTTTATGAAAAATGAAATTAAAGGTAATTTTCATTTAAATCTCAGAATCTCCTAATACCTTAGTTTTTTAAAATGTCCATACTGCTTAACTGATTGACAGTGTTATTCAGGAAGGGACTTGCTTGAACCTCCTAGGTGTCCTAGGGAGCTATGGGATATTAATTTACTCCAATTATTCACCCTTAAAATTGATAACTTGTATCTTTTTCAACCTCCTCCCTCAAGGAGAGGTTATTATATTTCTCTTGAATATGGATACCAAAAATTGGGTTTTGGACCCTTTGACTCAAAGTTCTATTACACTGTTTCTGAAAATTCTGTTTCCCAGGCTCAACAAAACCTGCTGTGTCAGGCTGCTGAATCCTGTATAGTGGGATTCTTCACAGTGGAGATTTTGGGAAGACATTTTATGAGGACTATTCATTTTAACTTCTTAGGAAGTGGAGTCTTGAGTCTACCAGTACATGTGAGACTAATATTTTGGTTCCTAATTTAAGGTCTGAGTAATTATAGAGTCCTTCATACTGGAAGGGCTTTTATTCAAAGTTCCCACTCAAAGCAGAATAAATACTAAATTACACATGGGCATTGTCCAGTCAGTTTTGCAAATAGCCCTGTCATTGTTTACTCCTTACACATAAAAAAGAAAGCTATTTTTCTGGAGTAGTAAGAGGCCAAGTAAGTAATAGGCATATTTCTGCATCTTAGTTGGATGATCACATCGAAAGTATCTTTCTGTTTCAGATCCATGCCTCTGTGGATCTCAGTAAGGATCGTTACAGTGATACTAGAAGGAGGAGTGGCCCTGTATATTAGGGAGTCACTCC
>VXBP01009560.1:50377-75076 GCA_013400115.1 Rhinopomastus cyanomelas | reverse complement strand
CTTCCAACCTAGTTTAAAGCATGATTAATGATCCTAGCCAACCCCTGTGATATAAACCTCCTTCCACTTGGAGAGAGGTGTACCCCATCTGCTGCCAGCAGACCTGGTTTCATATGGGGAGACCCCTGGTCGAAGAAGCCAAAATCCTGCTAGAGGCACCAGTCTCGAAGCCAAGCGTTGAGCATGTGGGTTCTCCATACTCTCTCTGGGTTGGCCCCTTTGACAGGGAGGATAGAAGAAAATATTACCTGGGCTCCCACTCCCTTGACTACCTGACCCAAGGCCCTGAAGTCCCTCTTTATAGCTTTTAATTTTTTCCTTCCAAGGTCATCAGAACCTATCTGGAAGATTAGCAATGGGTAATAGTCTGTTGGCTGTACCAGGGAGGGAAGCCTTCTCATTACATCCTTGATCTGGGCCCCTGGTAGACAATAGACCTCCCTATGAAGTGGGTCAGGTCTGCATATTGGGCCCTCTACACCCTTCAAAATGGAGCCACCTATGACAATAACTCTTCTCTTTTTTTTAATGCAAGATGTTTGTATGGAGGGCTTAGGAAGTCATGGTCATCTTCATACCAACAGGTGTCAAGAAAGAAAGCTAAGCCACAGCTAAGGTAGAAGAAGCATTTGGAGAATAGTGTGGTGTCATGTTTGGTCATTGGTTTGCTATTGCCCGAGTTCTGAATAGAATCACAGAATCATTATGGATTGGAAGGGACCTCGAGAGATTATCTAGTCCAATCCCCCTGACACAGCAGGATCACCTAGACCAAATCACACAAGAACACATCCAGGAGGGTTTTAAACATCCCCATTGAAGGAGACTCCACAACTCCCCTGGGCAGCCTGTTCCAGTGCTCTGTCACCCTCACTGTGAAGAAGTTCCTTCTCATATTGATGTGGAACCTCCTATGTTCCAGCTGACATCCATTGCCCCTCATCCTATCACTAGATGACATTGACAAGAGCCTCATCTCCTGGAAATGCCCAATGTGCTCCTGTGAATACCAGTGGAGAATGTAAGATGCACCTATATTAAGGATTTAGTAAGCTGGTGATATGAATGTTCTTTATGTCAGGACTTGGTATAGAAATCTGAAACAGGTCTATCAGAAGGCTGGAGAAGGACTGTTAACAAGGGTAGGGAATGATAGATTGAGTGGGTCATGGTTTTAAGACAGAAAAGGATAGATTCAGGTGGGACAATAGAAAAAGTTTTTTAATCTGAGGGTGGTGGATCCCTGAAAGTAGTTGCCTAGATGGCTGGTGGAGGCCCCATTCCTGGAGATATTCAAGGTCAGGCTTGATGAGGCTCTGAACAATCTACTCTAGTTAGAGATGTCCCTGCTTGTTGCAGAGGGGTTGGACTAGATGTCCTTCTACTCAATGTGGTCACCAAAGCACTGTCTAGCAGTCTTTTTACAAGCACCTCTTGCAATGTGGATGTTTATGTCCACAGCAGGAGGACTGGAATCTGGAATGTCTTTCATCACTGGTGAAGTTACGATATGGACACAGAGTCTCAGAGCCACAATGGAATTAAAATTATGGTTATATATAGGCAAGATCTTTCTGACATGAGGGTTGAAGATGTTCACAAATGACTTGTTGGATCTCTATCCTTTAATGATACTCACTGTTTGACTGAAGAGTGTCCTGAGCAGTTTTAGCTGTCCTTTCTCTGAGAGTTTGGTCAAGAGGATTTCAAGTAATCTCTGTAGCTTGCTCCATCACTTTTTGATTTGTTAGCAATGGCATAAAATAAATGTTTATGGATCTAGAAGCAGATGGAGCTGAAAATAAACACAGAAATTGTCAGTTTAAATGTGCCCAGCGATGTTTTCTATCACTGAGGCCAACTGGCATGGAAAAGGATATGGACCATATTATTAAACACATTTCATCTTCAAAAGAAAGTATGAAAACTGGTCCCTGGCTTGTGCAATGCTCAAATTATATCCAGAAATTGGGATGTATCATATCAGATAGTTCAAAAGTGTTTGGGGGACGACAACAAGAATTTAGTGTTACAGCAAATTGACTTCTAGTTAAATATTCCATGAAATATTCCATGTGACTCTGATGTAGTCATGACACCGGAGATGAGTGTGCACAGAAAGGAAATGTAGGAAAATGTTTACCATCCTGAGAGTTATCACAGGCAAGGTATCCAGAGTGATACTCATCCTTCATGGTTTGTTTGTTTCTTCTTAAAAAAACCCAAGAAAACAGAAAAACAAACAAACAAACAAACAAAAAACCACCACCAAAATTCCCAAATAACAACAAATCCCCACCTCGAAAACTGGTGTTCCTTTTTTTTGCTTCTGTAGGTTGTCACCCACAGCTGTGTGGTAGTTTATGTACTTAACTCTCTTACAGATGGAAGATAATGTCTATGTATAGACTTATTCTGGTTTATTAAAGGTATTGATATGAATTGATATGTGCAGAGAGGATGACTCTAGAAAAAAACCCTGTTTTTTCCCCCCGGTCAGGAATCAAAGAGAAGGAAAGGAGTGCAAGACTTGTCAATAATGTGTGGATTTTATCACAGAATCACAGAACATTAGAGATTGGAAGGGACCTCGAAAGATCATCTAGTTCAATCCCCCTGCCACAGCAGGATCACCTGCGAGAGCAGTCCCACAAAACATATCCAAGTGGGTTTTAAGCTTCTGTAAACGAGACTCTACAACGCCCCTGGTCAACCCCTATCCAGTGGTCTATTACCCTGACTGTGAAGTTCCTTCTCATATTTATATGAACACATCTATGTCACCTAGTGATAAGACGAAGAGCAATTGTTGTAAACTGCAACACAGGAGGCTCCACATCAATATGAAGGAACTTTTTCACAGTGAGGGTGACAGAGAACTGGAACAGGCTGCCCAGGGGGTGTTGTTGCGTCTCCTTCACTGGAGACGATTAAAACTCACCTGGACGTGTTCCTGTCCGACTTGGTCTAGGTGATCCTGCTGTGTCAGGGGGATTGGACTAGATGATCTCTCGAGGTCCCTTCTAATCCTTAATGATTCTGTGATTCTATGATTCTATGTTTCTATGTTCCAGCTTACACCACAGAATCACAGAAGATTAGGGATTGGAAGTGACCTCAAAAGATCATCCAGTCCAATCCCCCTGCCACAGCAGGATATCTAGACCAAGTCCAGATGAGTTTTAAACAACCTCAGAGATGGAAAATTCACAAACACCCCCAGCAGCCCCCTCCAGTGCCCTGTCAGCCTCACTGGGAAGAAGTTATAGAACACAGAATCAGTCAGGGTTGGAAGGGACCACAGAATCCTCCAGTTCCAACTCCTCTGCCATGGGCAGAGCCTCGTCTAGCCCAGCCTTAAACACCTCCAGGGATGGGGCACCAACCACCTCCCTGGGCAACCCATTCCAGGCTCTCACCACTCTCACTGTGAAGAACTTCCTTCTCACATCCATTCTAAATCTACCCATCTCCAGTTTTGCTCCATTGCCCTTAGTCCCGTCACTACCTGACATCCTAAAAAGCCCTTCCCCAGCTCTTTTGTAGCCCCCTTCAGATACTGGAAGGCCACAATAAGGTCACCTCGGAACCTCCTCTTCTCCAGACTGAACAGCCCCAACTCTCTCAGTCTGGCTGACAGGCCATTGCCCTTTGTCTTATAATCAGAGATGGTCTGGTTTAGGCACTTTGGCTTTTTTTACCCCCACACTCTTAAGGGAATTTGTATAGCTCCCTGCCATTCTTTTCTTGGTTACCAAGTTTAACTTTGTTTATTTGTTATTTTAGGGGATTTTTTTCTGCGTTTGATTATTTGTTCTTCAAATTCAGGGAATCAGGTTTTTGCCTGTTTTATGATCATAAAATCTCAAAAAGAAATATATATATATATGTGTGAGTAATATGTTTCTGGCTTTTACGTTCTTACTTGTATCTTTCAATATAAGACTGAAGATCATAGAATCATTGAATCATTACGGATTGGAAGATGAGATAGAAAAGAAGTAAAATTTAGCAATTGGGAGGAAAGAAGGGAAAAAGTATTAAAAATGTAAAATTTATCCAACGCCAACTTTGTATAAGCAGGATGTCCATAAAAAAATGAACAAAATCAACTGTCTGGTATAAGTGATGGTATACAGACTCCTCACTGAATATTAAGCATTATTTTAATTATGGTTGATGTTGGAAATTGTATTGAATTGACCATTCAGAGCAGTGAATGCTTTAGTCAATCCACAAAATGTAATGATTCTGTCTTGTCATTGCCTATGAAATGTAGGTACATATATCAACCCTGCTTCAGCAATTTACTTCAGTGAAGGGCAAGTTCAGACTCCTCAACACTTCTCCAGAGGAACTTATCTATTTTGGCACGGATTGAAGTCCACTGAAGAGTTTTTACATCTGCCAAAGAGGCTTCATTGCTACTGATCTGTGCTGGATTTCAACAAGTGACCTCAAGGTGACTCTCTCTGCATGCTATCACTATTGAAATTAAAGCTGGTTACCTTGAGAATGAACATAACATGAAACAAAAAACAGGCATACTGAAAAAAAATCATCATTTTGAGGGTTTTGGTTTTTTGTTTTTTTTTTTTTTTTTAAAGTGGCATTTACATTTTCTGTTCTATTTTACTGGTATAAGGAGGGTGTTGCTCCAGTACAGCCAACAGAATCTTTTTTGATCCACATCCCAAATAACTGAGGTCAGAGTTTTGCCTGCAGATTGCTAAATTAACAGAATAAAGGAAAATCCAAGTGCTGAATTCTGCTGTTCTCTGATGAGACATACAGAACCTGAAACAAAGAATGTGTTTACTAAATAGACAACACATAGCACAACTGAAGCCATTCACTAATCCAAAGGGAAGATGTCCAACCGAAAAACATAACAAAACAAAACCAATCCTACCTAATGCCACGGCTATTAATGTCGGGACACCACAAGTTAACAACCCAACATTCTTCATTTGCAGAGAGAAAAGGGTTTTTCCCAAATGAAAGAACTGAAAAGAATATATTCATTATACTGTTGAAGTAAAAATCATTCAAAAGAAAATATAGGTATTGTGGATGACGAACAAACAACAAAGCAGATTCTTGGTGGTTTTTTTTTTCCTCTAAGCAGTACATTATTTCCTTTTACCCATTCCTTAAGGGCATGAAAATAGTTCAGATTCTTACAACCGAAAAATCAGAAGCAGACAAACATAGATACCAAAATTTCACATTAACCTGGTTACTATATCACACATTGACAATGTTATACAGACTTTACACATACAACCTGGCGCAAGTTCATAACCTTCTCTTCAGGATCAATCTCAATAGCCACTAAAATAAGAGAACATTACAGGCCATAACAATGACTTTATGAAAGGGATTACACAGTATGAACAAGTCATAACTCCATCTCATTGGGAATGACAGTTTCAATCTTTCAGAAGTAGAAGTAGTAATGCTGAAGTAACGCTTGGGTATTGCAACACACAAAAATAATACTAAAAGGGAAATGTGTCTTGAGGATAGGTGGGAAGTTAACCATGATCAAAAGCTCATAAAACCAGCTCACGAGTACACTGTATTCCTTTACCTGTTCTGTAGCTGCTTAAAAAATAAAAGCAGGCTAAAACAGCTGTGTGTCAACTCTATCCAGTTTCTTGTGTCCATCTACACTAAGTACAATTATATGTAAAATTGTATGTTGTATTTTGTTATGAAGTTTCACGCTGCTCTTCACAAAACCTTTCTTTATGTTAAAAGAGCTGCAAGAGTATATGTACATGTTGGATGGTTGTAAGTTCTTTCATACTGAAGTCAAAATTTTTCTGGAGTCTCTTTTTATGTAAAGTATCCATCAGGACTAAACCTGCTTCCTGTGTCTCCAGCAGTAACTGTGACAAGCTTCTGTGGTGACTGATAAGCCAAACATAATTCCAGCAATAGCCAAAGAGACTAAGGAGAATCTAAATTACACTTACTTTGCAGAATTAAACACATCTCCTGTGTTTTGTAATACCTTTATCAACATATACAGTGGGACTGAGTGCACCCTCAGCAAATTTGCAGATGACTCTGAGATGATTGGTGCAGTCAACATGCCAAAGATATGGGTTGTCATCTAGAAGGACCTAGAAAAGCTGGAGAAAAGGGGCTTATGGTATTCAGTAAGACCAAGTATAATGTCCTGCACCTGGGTTGGGATGATACTCATTATCAGTACAGACCAGGGGATAATGTGCTAGAGAGCAGCCCCTCTGAGAGGCACTTGAGACTGTTGGTGTATGAAATGATGGTCATGAGCCACTAATACATTATTGCAGCCCAGAACTACCAACTGCATCCTGGATTGCATCAGTGGAAGTGATGCAGACTGATTGCTGATTCTGCTCCTCTGCTCTATTGAGACCTCATCTGGAGTACTGCATGCGGCTTTGGAGCCCTCAAGACAAGAAGGATGTGGATTTGTTGAAGCAGGTCCAGAGGAGTGCCAAAATTATCAAAGGGATGAAGCACTTCTCCTACAAAGACAGGCTGAAAGAGCTGGAGTTGTTCATCCTAAAGAAGAGAAGGCACAGAGGAAAATTTACAAAAGCCTTTCAGTGGTAGAGGATCCATCCCTAGAAGCATTCAAAATCAGGCTTGATGGGGCTCTGAGCAACCTGATCTAGTTAAAGTTGTCCCTGCTCACTGCAGCAGGGTTGAGTTAAATGATCTTTAGAGGTCCCTTCCAGCCTAATACATTCTATTATTCTGTGACTCCATGATTCTATGATTCTACTCCAGGGCTTCACAAAAACGATTATCCAGACAAAATCAGTAAATACCTAGCCTACAGAGTATTAGGGCAGGAAGCATTTGTCATGTAAAAGTAAAGTTTGAATCAAAGTTTGTCCAGGTTTGAGGTCCTTGAGGAATGCCAGAACTAGTCTGAACAAGTGCAGGTACCTTCTTGAGCTCTCTAAGCATAATATGACAAAATCAAAGGATGTGGAGCCATCCGTGTTAAGATGAGTTGGAAACAAAAATGCCATGATTGTTGCCAAAGGGATCTGAAAACAACATCCTTTTGGGATGCACAAAACATCTCTTTCTAGGTTCAATATTTTAGTTTTCCCTATTGAAAAGAAACTAAATAAGGAACTTACAGTCAAACACAATGATGATCAATATGAGCCGTGGGACAGAGTAGAAAAATCTCAGCTGATGAGAGTGTTAATGGCGATTCCATACACCTCAGTTTTCTGTCTGGGCACCCATCTCCCTGCCTGACTAGATATTTAATGTGAGATTAGCACATTCTGTCTGTTTTAATGTTGAGAAAGAGGCAAAACAGAACAAACATGTATGTAAGTTTTCTTTCTCCACCATATTTACAGTCACTTCAACGCTTTCTCTGTTAGATGAATAAAAAGGAAATAAGAACCTCTAAACAAGCAGTCTCTAAGGGTGGAAGTAAAATGGAGAAGCAGAGGAAAATAGAAGACTGTCATATGAGTTCAGGTAATGAGAATAATTCAGAATTATTATTTCTTCTGCTTCTCTAAAAACTCCCACCAAATATTAGAGCGATTATTTATCATTTTCATTATACTGATGGTGTGAGATAGGACTAAAACTAAAGTCTTCTCATGCTGAGTACTTTTTGGCAAAGAGGTCAGATTCATCTCTCTCAGTTTCGGAAGTCTGAAGTCATCTGACCTATTTTAATAAGCCATTTTAGGATGAAATGAACAGCCCTGAGGAATAAGCAAAAGTGCTTGTGTCTCTCCTTTACTTATAAAAGGAGTTTAGAGTGACTAGTTCATACTGAAATGTCTAACTTAGGTGTCTTAACCTAAGTGAGATGAATCCTTCCCATTCTTTCCAACTAAGTTTATCACTCTGAAAAGTAGGCATCTCATCTAAGCTAGTTGCCTGGATTCCCTCCATAGTCCGTGGAGAAAAGTAAGTACCTCCTGAGGGAAATTCTTTCCACATTACTTGGACATCTTTCTGTTTGAGAAGATGAGCCCTCCTCCAGAGGGCTTCATTGTAGCCACAGAAGCAGTTGAACTAGCTGGCTAAGGGCCTTCTAGCTTTTAGGTGAAGTGGGTGGCATAGATCAGGATCTTACTGAAAGCAGAGTGTCTTTTTTTCAGAGACATTATAATTATATATATAAAATAACAACGGAGAGACATTTACTGTTGACTTCAATAGAGGATGGATTTCACTATAATGGCTGGTTATAAGACAGACAGGGAAACATAAAGTAAGAGTGAAAGAACAATAAAAGTGAGTGAGAGAGAAAATATAAGAAATAACTTCTCCAGCCCCTGTGAGAAATAAACACATTTACAACTACTTTATGCACAGTTAAATTGAGATACAACTAAGTTTAGTTCCAAAAACTAAGCCACAGTGAGAGGCACTGTAATGGGCCCCAGAAATTCTGAAACAACTGAATATTGGCTGTGAAGCAGAGAACTCCATCTTGTGAGAACTACAGACCAGTGGACTGAGTACTGGAAAATGGCTGAATTTGAAAATATTCAGAAGGAAAAAAAAGGTAAGATTCCTTAGATAATAGAAATCAGAGAAATCAGTAAATGGATGTTTTTACTTCAGCTGTACAAATGCAGAGATTCTAACCTCATGTATGATTCAGCTTTTGTTTAATTCTTTGTTAAATTCTGATTTTAAATTAATAAAATTTGTTTTAATATTTTTCTTTTAAAGTGAGGCAGATGGTAACTGGATTATTTTGCTATTTAACCTTTATTTATCCCTTTATTTCTCTTTCATTGCTTCACGCTGCAAGTTGCTTACTGAAATCCAAACAAAATATCTCTTGCCCCATTCTAATGACGAGAGAGTGTGTGTTTTTCTTTGAGTTAAAAATTTAACAGGGTGGGTAAGCATGATGCTGCCTTTGCTTCTGCTAGAGCATGAAAGGGAAAGGTGTGCTGCATTTCCCCCACACATATGCATTTGCTGTCTCTTTCTAATATTTTTTATTTAAAATTCAAAAAAAATGCAGGTTTGAGAGGAAGATATGATTTGAAGCCAGCAAGAATCACCCCTCAGGAATTTTAGATACCATAGTATGAATGAAAAGCTGGTCTGCTGAATGACACAGGAACCATGCATCCAGCATCTACGCACGTGTGTGTGCATACACGCACATAGTGCCAGTCTCTGCCAAAGAAGAGGCTCATGACTGCTGCAGTTCATCTTCCTGGAACAAAAACTATTGGCACAGCTTTACTTTTTTGTGTCTTCCACATTATCTCTATAAATCAGCTTAAATGAATGACACTGTAAAACTGTGGACTATCTGACATTCCCACCATTAAATTTTGGTAATCACTTGATAAATCTCCTATAAAACACATTTATGTCCCTCAAATTGTGTTGGCTTAAAATACCTCTAATCTCTGTGCCCTTCATCTTCCTGTCTTTATCGCTTGAATACATATACGAGCATATGAATTTATTCTTTTTTCATGTGGTTTGGGAGATTTAAGTCATAACTTTTTCATTGTGATCTCAGAACATTTCTCTGCACTGTGATGCCTGTCAGTAAACGAAAGTGATTTTATTCCTGTAATCACTTTACTCCAAGAGCTGGAAATAAATAAATAAAACAAAACCAAAACCAACCCCATATACCCCAAGCATCATAAACTTGGAATAGACAGAAGACAACTGGAAACAGATTCTCAGCAAAGTCAATCAAATATTTGCCTAGATGAGAAGGTATGTTTGGCTCCATAGAATTCTTAGAACAGCTGTCCCATCAGTGTAATCTGACATAGCTTCACCAAAGTCACTTTACACCAAAAGACATCTGCTTAGGTCTTCATTCTGCTTTACCTATCTTCGCCTTTCAATGTTGCTGCCTGCAGAGCTCAGTGGTGAAAAACAGCAGGAGTCGCCTTACAGAGGCTTTTGCATATTTGCAGCTGAGTGCCTAGTGCCTTTGGAGGTCTGGAAGAACATCCACCACCACTACAGGTCATTTGTGTTTCTTTCTGAATCAGCAATATATCCTAACACATGACTGTGTGCTGTGCAAGCAAATACCAGTAAAAAATGAAGAGAAGAACTTCCACTTCTCTGCTGTGTAGGTAATGTTCCTGAGATGTAATTACTGAAGTTGGTTGTAGAAAGAAAGGAAATGTCTTTCAAGTCTTTCTGAAGCTGACCAGTGTGCTAGGATGTACCACAGGTAGATAAAGCCAAACCCTTCTTTGATGCTCTTTCAATATAAGTACCTGTGCACTTCAAGTAACTTGCAGCACATAAGTTTTCATCATCTCTGGAACAAGAGGCTTCATTTTACTTATCAATAAACGTTGTAATCTGATCCCCCTTTTCTTTCCTTTGCACTCTTCTTTCTGATTTATCTTTCCAGTACTACTTTCACTTTCCCTGTTTTTCCCTATTAAAATCACTATCTGATTTCATGGGCAAAGGAAAAACACACTTTATATATCAAGATAGAAATTAACAGGTAGTATAGCTGGAACTTTAAAATTCACATCTGAGAAACACTGTTAGTCAACATGATATTAGTACAGAAAGAAACAACAGTATCACTAACAATAGGATTGAAACTTTTATATCCTGTGGAACTCGATCTAGGTGATCCTTCTCTGTCAGGGGGATTGGATTAGATGGTCTTTTGAGGTCTTTTCCAATCCCTAATGTTCTGTGATTCTGCGATACACATTTCTGTGTTACACATATTATATTCACCCTTCCCTTCCCTCTCTTTTTCCCAAGATTTATATCTTATTTCTGGTGGTAGCAATGTAGTATCAAGTGATTACAATATGTTATCAACATCTGGAGTCCCTGGCTGGGAAGAATTCCATGCTGATGTTGCTGGTTCCTTCATCACCTCTGTAGGATCAATTTGGGGTCATTACCATGCTTCCAACAAGATTGTTTCACATCACTTTTCCTTCACTGTTCTTCATCTCTGTTTTGCACAGAAAAGTACTGTGTATGTTCCTTTTTATGAATGAAAGATATTGTTTATTTGCTTCCTTTTCTACCCCTATAACCAGTGCCAGCCAGCTCTAGGTCTATGTTTCTTGTAACAGATCCTGTGGCCTGCTAATAGCAGTGTCAATAGGGTTCTACAGAGTCAAAGAGTAACAGCACTTCTTGTAATTCCTTTTCACTCCTCTGCCACATTTCCCTTATAGCTCTTCACCTTCCAATTTCTTTTTCTTTCCTCTTTTCTTCTTTCACCCTTCCTTGTTCATTGCCCCCTTCTGAATTTATTTTTCCTTGCCCCTTTCCATCTAAACTAGGACTTTAAAAAAATAAATAATACAAATAAAATACCTAAAAATCTGCAAGGCAACATTTACATTCCAGCAAGCTCCCCTCATATAAGCTCTCCTGTGCTCCTCTTAAACCTCCACATCACTCTCTACCTTCCTAAAAGCAGACTGCTAAAAAGGCAGAGGTTTTAAGAGACAGGGTACGCATTCACAAGGAATCAACTTGTATTACATTGGCATTTCCTTCCTTTTTATCTCAAAGAAGGGGAAAAGGTGACTAGATTTGTTAAACAGTTCTCTAGGTTTTTTGAAGCCTGCAGTGAAAAATACCATTTCTCTAAGAAAAATTGAAGGCCAAATCTTGTGACACAGGCTAGTTTCTCAAATACCTCATCCCTGGTCAATAGAAAATGGATTATATGTGTGATTAAGAAAATGGAGAGGAAAGTTGATTAGTCGTGGGTTTTTTTAGCAACATTACTTTAAGCAGCCTAAAACCTGTTGTATAAAGAGCAGACTTAGTCCCTGCCATGACCAGAGAACATGAAGGGAATGACTCTGGACACTGAACTCAGTCTAGGCAGATTAGAGAACGAGAGCATAAAGCTGGTAACTTTTTTGTAAATAGAAATTAAGGAAGATGAATAACATGAAGTTATATTTCATAAAATGCTACAAAATAGATCAGATTTTCAGGTTATTTCTAGTACTGTGACATCTGAAGTTTGAGGATAAAAGCAGTGACCTAATCATAATTATTGTCCAAAAACAACTTAAGTGCAAAATTCTGGACTCAGGGGCTTTTCATTTCAGAGGGAAACTTCATAGCAATTGTATTGGTTGATGATTTCAGGATATCTTCATGGGTGTTTAAAATGTTAAACCTTTGAGTATTATGAGTATTAAACATTTGACCAGGGTATATTTTACAGACTGGGAGGTCAGTGTATAGAATTCAAAAATACAGGCACTTTTTTGAAAGCTGCTTATAATCAGCTCAAAGCTTCTGAATCTTTCCTATAGAAAATCCACTACATGTCTGCAAATTAACACAAAGGAAGGAAGCAGATTTGGCATGGAAATAACAGGACTTTGCAAAAAATATCAGAAATTAAGGTTTTGAAAAGGGACTGAAATATAAGCAGCAATAACAGAACGTATTGCAGAAACTTTCAGACTACTTAGTAACTTTAATCCATATGAACTATTCCACTTCTACCAAGAAAGACTTAAAAATCAAACATGTAACTCTTCTTATTTTACTCTTATGTTAGCTGCACTAGCACTAGAAATATTGCCTTCAAGGTGATTGTCCTGTGGCATATGGTCAGCTGAAACCCATCTGTGGTGGGAACTGTCCTGTATTTGTGCATTACTGCATCTTTATTGCAATTTCTACATTTTCAATATATATTTTAGATTACCTATTCATCTCAAGTACAATGAGAAAGAGATTCTACATTTCTTAATGTGCTTCTGAAAAATTTTAGTGAATTCTTCCACTGATCTTTTCAACAAATGTTTAATTTCTGTTAAATGTACATGTAAATTCATCAAAATTGTAAGGCATAGGGTTTGTTGACAGTTTTTGTCTTCCTGATTTTACTAGATTAAGAAGTCTGTTGGTTGGTGGGTCGGAAAAAGCACATCACAGTATCATTCTTTAGCTGTGTATTCTACATGTCATTCACACCAATTAGAAAAGCAGTTGTGACCCCAGAGCAAATACTAAGCAGTAGTCATCATGTTAATCCATCCTCAAAACTTTTTTTCTGCATACCTGTGTATCACACAATCACAGAACATTAGGGATTAGAAGAAACCTCGAAAGATCACCCAGTCCAATCCCCCTGCCAGAACGGGATCACCTAGATAAAGTTGCACAGGAATATATCCAGGCAGGTTTGAAATGTCTCCAGAGAAGGAGACTTCACAACCCCCACTGGGTAGCCCATTTCAGTGCTCTGTCACCCTCACTGTGAAGAAGTTTACGTGGAACCTCCTATATACTAGCTGACACCCATAGCCCCTTGGTCTATCATTAGAAGGCAATGAGCAGAGCCTGACTCCGTCCTCCTGACACCCATCCTTCACATATTTATAGACATTAATGAGGTCATACCTCAGTCTCCTCTTCTCCAAGCTCAAGAGACCCAGACCCCTTAGCCTTTCCACATCAAGGAAATGTTCCAGTCCCTTCATCATTGTGGTGTAGACTTAATTTCTTGCAATAGGCTTGTTTGCAGTAGACCCACCTGCTAGTCTGTCTCAGAAAGTTATTGACCACCTGCAGTTCTACATAAAATATGTATAAATTTTTCAGATCTGTGCCTGGTGCCCCTGGCTGTAAGTTTTTTATCTTCTCAACCCTTCTCTCCAGATACCAACTGCCTTTTCTGTCAACTTCCATTTAGATTTCCAAACTATCAAGTCTATCCCCAGTGTCATTGGTAAAAAAAGAATTAATACATTTCAAACGGCATAAACTGTAGTCTTCTTCCAGTAGTACTGAACAGTTTGTTAGGAAATATTGCTTGTCCCCACAAAAATTCACTAATTTACATCATCAGACTATCACTGATGGAGAAGTATCAGTGACTACCAAATCTTCCTATACTATTACAGCTCAGCGTTCTTCCTTTCACCCCACCTGAAGCACTCTTGAATACTTAAACTTTTGCTTTACTTGTCCAGAGGGATTACAGACTGAAGTGATCCACATTTAATTTATTGTTTATTTACCCTACACATGGATACGTTCCTTTTCTTTTTATATTTTTCGATCTATGGGTGAGAGAATGTGAAACAGAAAGGGTTGTGAACATGTATGGAATAGGAAAGCAAAAGGAGAGGAAAGAAAAATCAAACACAACACCCCTTTCTTTGCAAATTTTATGTTGCAGAAAATTCTGAGAGTTTGAGACATCTATTTGCCATTTATTGGACTGAAAAAAAAAAAAAAAAACAACCCTCCGCGTTTTGCACTTGGAAATTAATAACCAAGCTAATTCCTCAAACTTCTTTACAGGCTTCATCCATCCCAGGTTCTTCAAAGCTTTGAGGAAACATGTTTGCAAGATGGCATTTTTTGCAGTTACACTCCCTCAGTCACCACCCATGATTCATCACGGCCCACTGTCATGCCTCTCACTGCCACTGAAAAACGAATGGGTGGAGAAAGAGATTTCATTGTGGTTAGTTTATCTCTACAGGCAGGATGCTTCTGAGAGCAGAAGGGAAAGTGTGCTCCATCTCAGCAGAGTCCTGATAAAATCCTTGTCATCTGCAGTTTTCCTTTCAGAATTTTTTTTATTTGGGACCATTTCATCTAAATCATCACTCTTTGGGCAGTCCTGTGTGAATTATAATCTGCTCTGATACCACTATCACTGGAAACGGTGCTGTCAACATTTATGTCAATTCTTAGGTTGTAATTTCTTGACAGTAATGTTCCTTGCTTGATATAACACTCTTTGTTCAACCTGTTGGAATCTCCTGCTTGGTGCTCCCTCACTGAGACTCCTGTGCTGTATGTGGAAGGCTGAGAAGTCTTACCATTGTCCATACAATATTAATTTGATCTGATAGCAGATCTTAATGCTATTTTAGAAGAACAACAATATAACCAACTACTTTCAAATCAAAGGGATAAAATCTACTGCTGATATTAGAGGTGGTTTAGGAGAGGGGGAGAAAACTGGTAAGTCATCATAACTTCATTCCAAATTTGTAGGGCAATATACATTTGAATGTCAGTCTGCAGAGGTCATCCCTTTGTATCCAGTAACTAGCATATAATTTCTCTATGTTTTAAAGCTTGTATTGATCAAGTTTGGGCCATTCAGGTGTTAACAGGCTGTTGTGAGGGCAAAAGCAGGAATGGGTAGAGTGGTTGAAGGGAGCTGCTCTGGAGGTTTCATGAGGTAGGGAAGCACAAGACTTGTGGAGCCTGCAGCTATCCAGAGAGCCACTGATAAGACCTGGGCACTGAAAGAGCTAACATGGCCATCTCCACATCTGTAAAAAGCAGCCTGGGAAACCCTGTGAACACAGTGGGCAAGCAAAACACGGTCAGTACCAGGGAAGGCTAGCTTGACCAGGGAGTGATGGTGTCCAACCAGCAGAAAGCCATGTCCCTTTCAAGCTCTGCACCCTCCATAATTTATGCAGCTACCCAGGCAGAGCCTTAGGTAACACAGGTACCAAATTACAAAGTGAGACCTTCCCTGATGCCAGCACTAGACACCAGTAGATCATTAAATGAAAAAGTTTTCAGATCTCAAATAAATAAGCAGGGCAGGAAAGAGAACTGTCACCATGGACTTCCTGAGGGCAGACTTTGGCCCATTTCGAAGTCTGATTGACAGAGTCCCCTAGTAGGCAGTTCTGAAGGACAAAGACATCCAGGGAGGCTGGAATTTTCTCCAGGAAAAAACTAGTAAAGGCGTTTGTCACACTTGAAGCCCATTCAGCTGGCAACAACACCCCATGAAGCCACTCACTCACTCCTACTTGTATACAGTAGAGTGGAAAGAAAATACAATTAAAGGGTTGAGGATCCAATGAAAAACAGGGTGGGATTGTCCAACCCTTATGGTTGTGGTCAAAAACCATAGTCCATTTGGGGAAAATAAAATCTATTTAACTTATACAGAAACTTGAACCAGAGTAGAACTATGATAAACACAACCATCATGTTGTCATAGAATCTATGATTCTATGATCCTACACCTTAAATATAGCTTCCCTCACCCCTCCTTTCTTCCTGGATGCAGCTGTGCTACCTCCTTCCCCACACCCACACAGGGGAGCAGGGATTAGGCAGTGAGTTCCTTACAGTCCCTTCCAAGTTATTCATGGCATTCCTTCCCCATCAAGGGAAAACTTTTTGCAGTCCTCCCCTGTGACAGTGTGGTGTCCCCATCATGGGAGTCGTCTACAGACTTCTCTGACTACTGTGGGTTCCTCTGTGGGTTGTGGTTTTCCCAGAAAAACTCCATTACAAGCTGTTTTCAGACTCACATTACAATCACCTTAGATGCAGATACTGATGAAGTCTCAGAGAAGAGTCAAGAGCAGACACAGACCGGACTCAAGAACTGGGTTTAGGACTGCATGGACTGAGACTGAAGGCAAGAACAGTGTCTCTTGAAAACTGGCCATTGAAGCAGATAAGCAAAGAGTGAAGTGGACAAGTAGGAATAGGATCAAAGAATGAAGAAAGCTTTTTACCCAATGTGATGTATATGGGATAAAAAATAATGATGTGTATGGGATCACCTACATCCCTCATCCCTGCAGGTGCAGCCTCTCACCTTTTGCACTCATGTCACACAAGACTTAACAGTGGCTTTAGTCACTGAGACACAACAATCTCATTCAAAGCTACAGGACTGGGGGCAAATGGTTGAAAACTGCCCAACAGAAGAGAAGCTGAGGGTATTGGCTGACAACTCACCAAATATGAGACAAAAGCCAGTGGTCAGACTAATGTAGTCAGTGAGTAGGGAAGTGTCTGCCTGCCTGTATTCAGCACTGATGGGACACTATCTTGAATCCTGTGCTGTTTTGGGGCATCTTCCTTCAAGAAGGTCAACGAAGGACAACAAAGATGAAGCTGATAATGCTGCATTAACATCTATGATCTTAAAGTTGTTTTTTTTTCCAGCCTAATCAATTTTGTGACTATATGATGTGATAGCTGTCTAAAATAACATCAGAGAAATCTTAATGGGAACATGTGAGAATGAAAATGCCTGGTTAGCCTAACGGGAAATGTTTGCACAAGGGGTATAAAGTGCTGAAAACAAATTTAAACGAGAAGGTGGAAGAATACCCTCACTTATTAGAGAAACTGTGTTTTGAAAATTGCATTTGTGGTGGTAAGTAAATTGAATACAGAATTAAGTCACACAACACTTCTTCAAAAGATTTTAAAACTCCTTTGAGTAGTGTGGACTCCTGGCCCACTCTACAAACAAGTCAAACATACATACAAAGGGAAAAAAAGCAATGTGCTTGCAAAGGAAGAATATATCCTGTAGCAGTTTAAATCCAGTAATTTTCACTGATTGGTTCCAGCTTTGAAGTTTGGATGCTTTTTTCTGGAAATTAGGCAAGCTCAGAGTAAAGGGAAGAGACATTATATCTTTTACAACATGCTGAGTATTAAAATGATGTAATTCCCTGTTTATTAAAGTAGAGTGAATCGTTGTTGTAAGGAGCATTTGAAGAAAATTATACAAATTATGAAACAGCCTATATAATAGCTAAAAGACAAACTTCTTGACTTCATCTGAACTTACTCTTTCTTCAGCCAAGATGCATCCCTCTACTAGCTGTACACAAACTGTAAAAAAGCAGTCAGAAACACTGTAAGCAATCAGTAGAATTTTTGTATCCCAGAATCTTCATATTCATTCAATAGTCCCCATTTTCCAAGGTCCAGCTGGAGTCCTTGATGATTACAACATTGAACTTGGTAGACATATATTCTATGTAAGAATTGTCACTAGTCTTCTATTTTACAAAGTGCTCCTTTCATTAACAAACCAGAGAATCTTGAAATACTTCTTCATTACAATTTTAATATGATATAATTAATAAAGAGTATGTATTTGATGGTCTTAACTGGTGTGAAATAATTATGAATACTTTCCTGCACCCCTGTTTTAGGATGCTGCAATATGTTTCACTTGTATAAGCAGTTGGCCTGTTAAGCCTTGGGTCATCAGTCATACAGGTGACTCCACAGCTGTCCTGCAGGATTGTGGAGCTGTTTTAATCACCTGACAAGCAGCACATGCTTCCCTTTGCCTTCACTTATAAATGTCCCTCTCTCCCTCTGAAAAGGTCCTGCACTTGGGCCACAACAACCCCATGCAATCCCCTGCAATGCTACAGGCTTGGGGAAGATGTGGCTCCAGAGCCATGTGGCAGAGAGGGACCTGGGGGATTCTAATTGACAGGAAAACATGAGCCAGCGGTGTGCCCAGGTAGGTAAGAAGGCCAACGGAATTCTGGCTTGTATTAGAAACAATGTGGCCAGCAGGAGTAGGGAGGTTATCACCCTCATGTATTTGTCACTGGTGAGGCAACATCTTGTGTATTGTGTCCAGTTTTAGGCACCTCAGTACAAGAGAGACATGGAGGTGCTGGAGCAGGTGCAGAGGAGGGCAACTAAGCTGGTGAACAGTGAGGGTGACAGAGCACTGGAACAGGCTGCCCAGGTTGGTTGTGGAGTTTCCTTCATTGGAGATGTTTAAACCCTCCTGGATGTGTTCCTGTGTGACTTGGTCTTGGTGATCCTGCTGTGGTGGGGGGATTGGACTAGATGATCTTTCGAGGTCCCTTCCAATCCCTAATAATTCTGTGAAGGGCCTGTGGAATAAATCTTGGGAGGAAAGACTGAGAGAGCTAGGGCTCTTTGCTTTGAAGAAGAGGAGGCTGAAAGGAGAACTCATCACTCTCTACAACTACCTGAAAGGATGTTGTGGAGAGGTTGGTGCTGCCTCTTCTCACAAGCGATTAATGATAGAGCAAGAGGGAACGGGTTCAAGTTACAGCAGGATAGGTTAGGACTTCTTATTAGGAAAAAAATATTCAAATAAGGGGTGGCCAGGCATTGGAATGGGCTTCCCAGGGAGATGGTTGAGTTGTCATCCCTAGTTCATTTGGACAAGGTGTTGGGGGATCTGGTTTAGGGGTGAACTTGTAAGGTAGGATAGATGGTCGGACTCAATGATCCCAGGAGTCTTTTCCAACCAGAGTGAAAGTTGTTCTTACATTCTGTGAGTTTACTGCACACAGCCCATGGTCACTGTGCTCCTTGTACAAGATATACTGTGATGTGCTTCGGTTCTCTGGCTTGCCTTGCCTTGCCCTGCAAGAGGATCAGTAACTGAAAGCTGTATCTTAGACATAATTTTTACCAGCTATCTGAGTTTTTAATATTGCCTCAGAATGTTTGTGTATTTTGTACATTTTGCCACAAATGTAGACATTACAAAATATCTACATATCTACATTTCTGAGATTACAGAGCAGGTGGCTGCCTAGTCTATGAGGAATCAGATTGAATTCTTACACATATACCTGACAGGGTTATATTTTGTAAAATCTGAAGGACTTTGAGTGTGATAATGTTACATCTCCAAGTACCCTCCTCTTCTGTGGTGCTTTTGTCACTCCGTGTTCTGTTTATCTTTTTTGTTTAGTAATTTTTAAAATACATATTAAATTGTTTCAGTAAGAAAGGACTAAAGATCTTGATTACTATATTTATGATTTTTTTCCTCCATATCTAAAAATGAATTGTTGTAATTTAACAGAAAATGCATGTCTGCATAGAAATCACCTCTGTAGAACTACTCACAACTCTGTAGACAGTGAAGAACTCAGAAAGAAGAAATCTCTATAAATCTCACAGTACTGGGAAGTACTCTTTGGTGAATCACCTCTTAATAAATCACAGAACATTAGGGATTAGAAGTGACCTCCAAAGATCATCCAGTCCAACCCCACCACCACAGCAGGATCACCCAGACCAAGTCCAGGTGGTTTTTAAACATCTCCAGAGAAGGAGACTCCACAAAACCCCCGGGCTTCTCTAACACGGTCAAGCACCATAGTCTTACTTGCACTTCACCTCCACAGCCAGCCTGTTTGTGTTGAATATTCTGAAGACCAAGAATTTAAGATTGAAACGGATCAGGATACAGTCCAAGCTGAACTGCAAGCTGTGCCTGATTCACAGTCCCAAGGCCTGGCCACCGTTACTATTCCTGATGACATCAATGAGTTTGTTCTTGATGACTCCAGCGAGTTTGCTTCAGATCAAAGTTGTATTCTTCAGATAGTTATTGAAAATCCTTACCATCCTGTCACTATGGAACTGCTGTACCAGGTTGTCTCAAAGTATGGACCGGTCTTGAAAATTATAAGCTATGTTAAACAGACTCAATTTCAGGTTTTGCTCCGGTATGCTGATCACAGAAGTGCATCTTATGCCAAAGAGAGTCTGAATGGCCGAAACATCTACTCTTCATGCTGTAAAAACTGCTTATCAAACTCTCCTGGTTAACTACCCTTGTGATGAAGCACAACAATGAAAAAAGCAGAGCTTTCACACAGCCTGATCTTCCTTCTGGTGTTGAACAGTCATGGATGTTCTTCACCACAGCTACTCAATTTGGTGCCCAAAACGATATCCAGTGGCACCTTGTTTTGCCCCTGGGTTTTCCTCAACATGTTGGTCCTAAGATTCCATTTGTTCCTGGAGNAGACAGTTTTCAGAGTGGCTCTTGTTGAGCTGGCCTCTGTGGAAGATGCAGTTCAGGCTTGCACTGAGCTTCACAATCATGACCTGATAAAATGATTCTGGTTCTGTTTCCTTGTAGCTGGCTCTATCTTCTCAGGTGACCCGCTGATGCATNTACCAGGTTGTCTCAAAGTATGGACCGGTCTTGAAAATTATAAGCTATGTTAAACAGACTCAATTTCAGGTTTTGCTCCGGTATGCTGATCACAGAAGTGCATCTTATGCCAAAGAGAGTCTGAATGGCCGAAACATCTACTCTTCATGCTGTAAAAACTGCTTATCAAACTCTCCTGGTTAACTACCCTTGTGATGAAGCACAACAATGAAAAAAGCAGAGCTTTCACACANTGATGGCATTTCTGCACCAGTCTTGCTTCGCCAGTCCGAGCGCCGTGTGGCGGCTGGCAGCGGCGGCACCGCGCTACCGCAGCGGTGGCGCTGCCCCGGGTCTGGCACGCCGCTTCTCGGGTCCGGGCCGCCGCTTCTCTGGTCCAGGGCACGGAGGCGTCTGCGGCTTTCTCCGGTCCGAGGCCGCGGTACGGCAGTGGCAGCAAAGCCGCGATGCGGCGAGACCATGCACCCTCGGCAAGTTGTGGCCTGGGTCGCTTCCAGACCCCGCGGCGGCAGGTGCGCGCCGGCAGTGTCGTCAAGCCGGGGCCGCGGCTGGTTAGGGAGCCACGGCAGGTCTCGGCTGCTTCGGGAACCACCATCCCCCTCGGAGCCGCGGTTCCCACCACGCCCCGCCCGGTCCCGGAGTGGTGGGGAGGGGCGCTCCCTTCAGGGCCACAGCCCCCTAAAAAGGTTGGCTACAGGACCATATGGGATGCATGCCAGTACTGGATTGCACTGTCCTTTCTCCTGCTTTGTGACCTTAGGAACAAGACATCTCATTCCAGGTGAGGCTGTAGCTATCACATCTTACCTGGAATGTGATGTTCATGGACCAAAGGAAGGTTTGCTCTGCAGAAAATTATTGGAACAGACAACTCTAGTAGAGAGAAAGAGACAAGAAGCAACTAGATAAGTTTTGGTTTTCTGCAGGTGAGACTTGGTCTTTTCTTTTCTGCAGACCAAATGTAGATTGTTTCACACACCATCTTTGAAATGGATAAATTATATTGAGGAAGTAACATAGACTTTAACATGGTAACCTTCTTGAGTCACTTGTGGATACCTGCCTTCTAAGTTATGCATGATAGGTATTTGTCAGTTCAAGTTAAAAAGTGTAACAGCAATAAACTAGGGCTATGGTCCTCTTTGGCTGGGAAAACACTGTTGTTCCAATTCTGTCAACAAATTTTAATTTCCAAAATTTCCTCCCTCCAGACAAGCTCATATGTCCAGATCTGTACCTAGCCTCAGTCTCATTTTGATGTTTGTCCATAACTTCCCTGAGATTAAATAGTGGAGGTAAAGATCCTGAGGGAAGTGAGGAAAGGAACTAGCAGAATAATGAATGACTTTAGCCTTCAGGAAAGCAGACTTGGGCTTGTTCAGGGAACTAGTTATGAGTGGGATGTTGCCCTGGGGTTAAAAGGGTGTGGAATAGCTCATCAAGGACAAAATTAGAACAAAAGAAAGATCTATTTAAAGAGAAAGATGTTTAGCAGTTCTGGCAGGAGGATGGCTTGCTTGACTGCTTTCAAACAGGAAAAGCATTAGTGGGTGGAAGGTGAAAACCACTATGGGCTACCAGAATGGGTGTAGGGTTTTTGCCAGAGCATGCAGTAACAAAACTAGGGAATTCAGAGTTCACTTGAAGTTGAAATTGGTAATGGATATGGCAAGTAACAAGAGGAAACTTCTATTTGCACACCAGCAGCAGAAGAAACACTAAAGAAAACTTGTGTCCACCACTGAATGATATCTGTGACCTAGCAGCTAAGAGCGTGGAAGAAGGTCAGACCTTTGTTTGCTAAGTCCATAGTGGTACAGTCTGCTCTCCAGCTTTCCAGAAGCCATGCTTAGCAGTTGAGTTTAAAGGATTGTAATAGTCTACACTAAACAGAAAGATCAAGCTGGGAATCACTTAGGCAAATTTGACATACACAGATCCACGGAAGCAGATGGGACACAACTGGAGGTCCTGAGAAAGCTGGAAAAAGCAATTTTAAAGCATTTTCCAAAGGTTATGGTGTTCAGAGCAGGTTTTTGAGGAGTGACAAAGGGCAAACATCAAAACCACTTTGAAGAAAGGCAAAAGTTTACATAGATGTAGGAAATATCAGTTCAGAAAATCTTCTGGTGTTTCAGCTATATCAGGTTCTTCTTAATGTTATCTAATGATAGGACAAGAGGCAACAGGTGTGAGCTGGAACACAAGAGGTTCCATATCAATATGAGAAAGAATTTCTTCACAGTGAGGGTGACAGAGCATTGGAATAGGCTGCCCAGGGGGATACTGTGATACTGTGATTGTGGAGCCTCCTTCTTTGGAGACATTTAAAAGCTGCCAGGATGCGTACCTGTGCGACTGGATCTAGGTGATCCCGCTGTGTCAGGGGGATTGGACTAGATGATCTTTCAAGGTCTTTTCCAAACCTCAATGTTCTGTGATTCTGTGATCCACCTTCTAGAGGAATACACCTGAATTCCTTTGTGTTATTAAGCTGATCATCCTTTTTGGCTTCTATTACCTCAGAAAACCGTGTCTCATCTTTGTTATAATTCAGATGTGACCCAATGTATGAAACATATCTCAGAACAACAGGCTGAGGGTCCTTGCAGATCCCCACCTACAAAGACTCTTCTCAAAAGCACTCCTGCAAGTGGAAGATCAGAGCCCTGTTAAAGGTTGCACCCTGTGCAATTTACAGGAGCCCAGAACCACATCCCATGGGACAAAGCCATCATGGCTGCTGAGGAGCATTGAGGTTGTCACTATCACAGATACTGCCTGGTGACATCAGGGGGTTCTCTGTGCTTACCCCTCAACTGCTGCTTAGGCAAAGAAGCCTTCTTTATAAGGTGTTTTCCACCTTCTATTATCCTCAGGCTGGGCAGTTACAGTGATGAGATGCTGGCTGCCCTGAGCACAAAAGCCTGGTTGTGGGCAGTGGAGCAAAATCCATGTGGGAAATGGTGGTGACACTGTTGGTGTAAAACAAGTGTCCTGACTCAGCTTCTAAAAATGTTGTCAGAGAAGGACTTTCTCCTTGCAACACTCTTGGAAAACTACAGCCACAGGTCCCAGAAAGGTTCACATTAGAAGGAAACTCTAGATATCCCTTTTTGCAAGCCCTCTGCTGAAGGACAGCCAGAACTCCACCACTCCTGCAGAAAATACATATTTAACGATCTTCAGAAGTAACCTCCTCACTTCCACTTTGTACCTACTGTTTCTTGTCACAGAACAGCACCGAAAAGAGCCAGGATCCATCTTTGCAGCTTTAGCCTTTTTTGGCTAGAAGAACATATTGCTGGCTCATGACCAATTTAGCTTCCAAGTGCACCCTCAGAGACATTTCTGCAGAGCTGCTCAGTCAGTTTGTCCCCAGGATTTATTGATGAATGGGGTTCTTCCTCCCTAGTATGGAACTTTCACAGAATCACAGAAAATTAGGGATTGGAAGGGACCTTGAAAGATTATCAAGTCTAATCCCCCTACCACAGCAAGATTACCTACTTTGCTGAAACTTCATGAGATCTCTTCTTTTCTAGCCCAATTCTGCAGCTGTTGAGATAATTCTGAATTACAGTAGGACTCTCACAATATCACAGTATCACTGTAATGATAAGGTTGGAAAATCATAGATTCACTATGGATTGTAAGGGACCTCGAAAGATCATCTAGTCCAATCCCCCTGACACAGCAGGATCACCTAGACCAAGTAACACAGGAACTTATCCAGTTTGGTCNTTCAGTGAAAAATCTTTTCCTAATGTCAAGTCTAAACCTCCCCTGATGGAGCTTAAGACTATGACCTCTTATCTTGTCTCCAGTGGCCAGGGAGAAAAGAACAACCTCCGCTTGACCACAACCACCTTTTAGGTAGTTATAGACAGTGATTAGGTCACCCTTAAGCCTCCTTTTTTCCAGGCTGAGCAAACCCAGCTCCCTCAGTCTCTCCTCATAGGGCTTATCTTCCAGCCCCTTTACCA
>VXBP01009560.1:11338-27507 GCA_013400115.1 Rhinopomastus cyanomelas | reverse complement strand
AGAATATGTTTCATTTGCTTTCCATCATCCTCCAGAGATATAAGTATTTTGGTCCAGAGATTATTCCTTCACTGTGAAAAAAAATGCTGTATGTTACTTCCTTTCTGTGATGTGGTCAGTTTAAATTCTGAATTATTTCTCTAAAACTTGTTTCTAGTACATGCTTTTAATTCTTCTCAATATCTAATCTGTAATGTTTTATTTTTTTGGGGTTTTTTTTTGTTTTAATTTCTCTGATTCTGTTTAACTTTTTGTATCATTTAGGAGGTCAGAATTTTCAGGGTCTTCATTCTCAGCCTGATCCAACAGCTCACTGAACAAGGATAAAAGATTAGGAATTAGGAAAAGATCTAAGTTCTATGTTTTGTCTAGTAACAATTATTTATGGTGAGTGTTTATATTTTGGCATGATCATTATTATTAACACTGCTGCATTTCCAAATAATGAAGAAATTATGCTGCAAAATGCAGTTTATTTGAATATTAAATTTCTACATCCTTAATACTTTGAAAAGAGTGGTCAAGGGAATAGATAACCGTGACAAAAACATCCATTTAAATTCATGCAATAGATCTAAAACTAGCAAAATTTATAGTGCTGTTCAGATCTGTCCTGTATTTATCATGATAATAACAGTAACTTATTTTTGTAGAACAATGTACCATGAAACAGGATGAAATGAATAGGACAATAACCCATGTCCTAATTTTCTATGTAACAGACCATACTGGTTTTCAAAGGATAAAACGTCCTTTTAAAGTATGTGTCTCTATCCTTCTCCTCTCTACAACCTTTGCCTCAAAACCTTTTCTCATCACAATATCTGGTGGCAGTTGTCCCATCTATGCCAGCTTCTTTACTCTTATGACCTTCTTAAACTTAGAAGTGTGTGGCCTTTAAATTCAGTTCAGCCACACTTTCTCTCTCTGCAGGGTGCCAGATGCAAAGAGCAACCTTCTCATCTCATAGCCACCTTCCAATTCCTGAGAAGTGCCTGCAAGAAACCTGGAGAAGAACTGTTCAAAGGGCCATGTAACGATAGGAACAGGGGTACAGGATTTAAGCTAGAAAAAGGTAGATTCAGGCTGGAAATTAGGAAATTTTATATGAGCATGATGGACCTCTGGAACAGGTTGCCTAGCTAGGTGGTGGAGGCCCCATCCCTCAACACATTCGAAGTCAAGCTGGATGGGGCTCAGAAACGTGCTCTAGTTAGACATGTCCCTGTTTTTTTGGGTGGGATTGGACAAAATCATAGAATCACAGAATAATTAGGGATTGTAAGGGACCTCGAAAGATTATCTAGTCCAATCCCCCTGACACAGAAGGATCACCTAGACCAAATCACATAGAAACACATCTAGGCGGGTTTAGATGACCTTTAGTGTTCCATTCCAACCCCATACATTCTATGATTCTATGATTCTATGATTTTATTATCTGGAATAATTGCTTTGCTTTGAGAAAGCTTTTAAATTTGGTGGGTTTTGAGTGGGGTGGGGTTTTGTAAGTGTATGCATTCGTTCTTAGACGGCTTCCAAAACGCAGATCATGATCAGTATCCAGCTGATAGAAGATTCTGGAAAATTGTGTCAGTGAGCCTGCCGTAGGCAGCAAATACAGAACTGAAGCATGCAACTGAGAAGGGAAAGAAGAAAGTGGAGGTCACGAAAGAACACTGGTAGCATACGCCAGAAGATGAAGCCAAATGGAAAAATCCCAGTCTTGGTCTTTGTGGCAATTTTTTGTTCATGACGAATTGCAGTGTCCTTTGAGATGTGCTAAAGAAAAATGACTTGCAATTCAGACACTTAACACTAAGCTCCCTCCAAACACACCATCTACAGCATGAAGAACATTGCTTCAAAGCAGACATTTCTGACACTTGACTAGCAAGTCTGTTATCTAACAGCCATAGCAAGCAATTATCACCTTAAAGATGTCAGGACAAAATGTCAAAAATTCCTCATTTCCTATAGGAAAAATCAGCTCAGACTGTTTCATTACAGCACAGAAACTTTCATATCAAATTGGTTTGCATGATCAAACTGACGTTAGAAACATCATTTATTACTGTTTTATCTGCTGGGAGGCTGACTGCCTGCCACCCTCCTTCCAGTTCTAATCAGGCTTCTCTGATGGACTCGATCTCAGTTTCCCCATCATCTGAGTTTACCAATAAAATGTACGATGAGAACTGTATTCTACCAGGAGTTCAGTTATGAATGGTGATAAAAATTCACATTGGTTGCAAAATTACACTTGGCATTGTGAAAAAAAGGGACAAAGCAGGTAAATCATCACTCCCAGACTGCCTCTGTCTCAGATAAAAGGAATGCGGAGAATTTTGACTGTATATGACAAACTAAAAATTATCTTCCTGGCTGAGTCAATGACAACTTGCTGCACATTGTTTTCCTCTGTATTTGCTTTCTTTTTTGCAGTTCTTATTATTATATATCTACATATATACACACACTGAGATAAATGTAAAATGCCTTTTGGTCTGTTTGTGACAGTTTGGGGTGAAGTAAAAAATCAAACGATAGCATCTGCCTTTGGAAAGGAAACTTGTTTATTACTTTTAGACATGGTATCTAAAATATTTGGGGGTAACAGCGCAAAATTTCCTGAGCATTCCTAAGTTCTAGGCCTAGGTCTGAAACTCTGTGTCAGAAGAGTGATCCAATCGTCACTGAAACTTGAAACACAGAATCACAGAACACTCAGGATTGGAAGGACCTTGAAAGATCATCTAGTTCAACCCCCTGTCACACTTATCTTCTCCAGGACATTCACTTGTTTTGAAATGTCTGTGTCTCCTAAATCAGAATTAACTGTCCAAATATCTACACAGAATTAAAGTTCTGACTAAAAGAAATCAACAAGACCTTATTAAAGCATTTAATTCTGATAAAATAGGGTGTTTCATTCCAGCCATGTGCTTTAATTCTAATGACAGAAAACTTCACAGGGATTGTCTCTACCAGGTTCCTGGTGAAAATAGCTATGAAACTGCTGTTGGTGTAGTTTTTCATTTGGAAAATCAGCATTTCTGACAGCAAATTGTTTCATCATAAAAAAGTTCTTTTCTGCTTTAATGTAATTGCTTCTCAGAAGCTGATTTCTTTTGAACAAAATGGGATTGATTATGTGAATAACATTTCGTTATATTAATCAGATTTTCTAAGCAGATCCATTACCTCTGTGTTTGTACACATACTTCGACTTCCCTTTGCTCACTACAGACTGCACTGTTTATGACAAAACTTTTAATGCCTGAATCATCTTTAAGGCTGAAATGATCTTTAATGTCTCAAGCATCTTTGCAGACCACCATCTCCAGTAGCCAAATGAGAATACCCTGCTTTTTTTCATAGCATTGAGGCAAGCAGTTCTGGGGCAAAAAGCCTCCTCATGTTAAGCAAGGAATAATGGGACAGCAGCAGGCAAGGAAGTAAGCCAGAAGCAATCATCCCGTGGAAAAGCTGTGATACGGATCACTCTGCTTTTTTATCTTAATTGACCATCAAGTAATAAGACGTCACAATCGCCTTGCATGTAATTACCTTCTGATGTGACTTTAAAATACTCAAGTACTGTCAGGACTTGGTAGGAATTAGCAGAGGACTTTTTTTTTTTTATTTTATTTTATTTTCTTTTATTTAAGGGGGAGTGAGGAAATGGATGATGGAAAAAAAGCAGCCTTTTCATTTATATGATAATACATGTCTTTCATAGACATTGACAGGCCTACAATGGAATGTTATTAGGTAACCTCCTGTCTATAGAGATGCTTTGAATACAATCCTTTTCTGGCGTTATTAAGTTACTGCTTTTGTTAAGCAACCAGTTTTGGTCAGTTCCACAAAACATGCCTCAAACAAGGTGTGAATGTACAATAGGACATTTCCTGTAAAGTTTAACCATGAAATAGTGCATTTTAATATTAAAAATAGGGACAATCATTAATAGCCTTAATGCTTTACCTAGGCATAAGGAGGAAAATGGATAAAAAGGAAACCCTTAAGGACATCTAGAATAGTTCTTTTATTCCCCAAAGCAAAATCACAAGTTAGGATTGTTATTGCTTGGCTCTAGCTACCAGAATGTTAACCTCTTAGTTTAAGCTGTCACACAAAAAACTTTTTATATCAGTGCAAAGTGATGCCTAGAGATGGTGATTCATCTCGCCCATTTCGACAGCAATCTTAGGATGGGATGAATCACACTCAGAGCTTCCATTACTTTACCACTGACTATAGAGTGAGACCGAGCATCTAGTTATGACTACGTACGCAAGGCTTTTATCGGTACGTGAGGTAAATCCCACTTCTACTCTGACGGAAAGCAGTAATGAACTTTGAGTCACTTATGTACATTACTAATTTACAATTTAAATCTTGGCCTTCTGATGGAAGCAAAAGTAGCTTGTCTGAACTTTTACACTGAAGATCAAAGCACTGAATTTTGGTTACTCCTGTTATAACCAGAAATGACCACAACAAGGTGTCATTAACACCTCCACATGCAAGTTCATGCACTTATCACTCAATTAATGTTTCCAGAAAGGAGTGGCTTCTTCTTGCACAACTGAACGGTTAATGTTCTACAATTAATCATTGGACCACACTGTCTTCTTCTGAGGGACTATGACAGTCAGCTGTTTCCTTAATTACATAAACAGCCAAGAGAAATTCAAATTAATGGGGAAAGAGTTAGCCCTGTATATATTGTGCATGCATAACTCCTTGTGTGGCTAAAACCAAGTATCAATGAAGTTAGCTAGAATGTGCTTCATCATTAAAGTCTTGCTTCAGAAACTGCACAATGACAGCTAAAACTTTTTTCTTTTTTCTTCTTTTTCTTTCTTTTTTTTTTTTTTTTATTTGAATGCTCAGAAGAGATAAGAAAGCCAGAAGAAGAACAGATGTGTTAGAAGTGTGAAATGGATTAACATCAAAGCCCCCTGGGAAAATCTGAAACATGAAATGAAGGATCCTGAATGACAAGAGCTATTCAGAATGCATTAAAGCTCTGCAGTGCATTTTGGTGCTGTCTGTGTGAGCAACGCGAGGCCCTGTGTGCTAGGGAGAGATGCTGATAACGAAAGCTCTGTGAACTTCAGGGAAATTCAGTTCATCACTGAGAACTCACCTTGTGGTACAATTTGAATGAGATAGAAAAAGCACCCAAACTAGTGATTGCCAATATTTATTGTCCCTGGTGATAGGAAATGAATAGATAATTTAAGCCTTGGACTAACAAGGCTACAGGTGAACCAGTAATGATTTTAAAATCACTTCCTATTTTAGTAATATACTCTTTGAATGCTTAAAGCTCTCCATTAATATTCATTATTTGACAGATTAACATGGACAGCTTATTTTGACATGCTTAAAATCAGAGAAGGTAAACAAGAAAAAAATTCTGTAAGGGATGTCTTTTCAATTTCTAGATTTTTACACAGGTTACTTGAAAGAAGATTATTTATACTCTATGTGAATTTATGTTTATAAATGGTTTTACAGCTGGCTGGCACTGGTATCTTTGGGGTGGTTTTTTTAGTGGTAAGAGGTGACCAATATTCAAAATATTGAGAAGATTGTACAGGATACTTCTGAGTTTTTCCTTCATCCAAACTAAAACAAAGTCAGAGGAAGTTAGTCAAATAGTACAGAAAACACAGCAATATTTAGCCTACAATGTACTGCAGAATGAACTTGTTGTAATTTCAGAATATAAATCTCATGCCTGTCATTTTGGACAAGTACAGTCCCAGGCCAGAAAAGCAGAGTCTTTCAGTTGGCTACAATGGACTTCAGATGAGGACTCAGAAGATCTTACCGTGAAAACCTGCACAAAGTAATTTCCAGCACTTCATACAATACAAATTGTATTTATTCACGAATATCAATCTTGTACAGATGTCATCCTGACTTGGTTGAAAGGCTCAGTCCTTTAATTTTCCTCCCAAGTTGTTTTCATCCCACTGCTGGTACAGAACAAAGGGTGATTTAAGCCAGACAGCTTGCCTCAACAAGGTGCTGCTTTAGCCATCTGCAGCCGTAGAGCCAGGTTAAAAACAAAGCAACAAGAAGGAGAAAACACAAACAAAAGCAGGATTTCTCACAATCTGAAGAAAACAACAGGACTGTCTTCTGAGATTAGCATCCCCTTGCTGCAGAGGTTTTATTTCCTCTATTGATCTCTGCCAGTTTTGGGACAGGTACATCAGGGTCTGATACAAGTGAATTTATGAAGCAGTTTCATAATTTTTTAGCCTTTTCTGGCAGCTAAGTTCACATATTGTTCAAAATATGTCATGAGCTTTAGAGAATTTCCAGCTTACTTGTGTACACTAACAACAAAACCCATTACTCATAGACTGAAGTACGTCCACTGCATCTGCCATACATGCAATTGACTGATTCTCTTGAGCTTCTTTGTGGCTTCTTTTTTTTTAAAAAAATACAACCAGAGTACAATTTGTTTTGATTCTTTTAAAGTAAAGTAACATTCTCCTCAATAGAAGTTTTATAGTTAAAAGAATCTGTTCTAACACACTCTATTAGTTTGTAAATCAATATGCCCTGTTGATTAATCTCATAATAAAAAGTGCATATGTCTTTATGCTCTTTTTGCCAAGTTCAGTTATATTATTGGACTACGCAACATGTTCTTCTTCTCTTATTTAGAATAGGAGCATCCCATTGTTCAACATAACGACTCTTAAAATTAATATTTCCTCTGCCCTGATGAGATGACACCTGGAATCTTGTGTCCAGTTTTGGGCCCCTCAGTTTAAAGAAGGACTGCTGCAGAGAGTCCAGTGCAGAGCTACAAAGATGATGAATGTTATAGAACATCTTCCTGATGAGGGGAGAATGAGGTACTGGGTCTCTTGAGCTTGAAGAGAAGGAGATTGAGGATTGACCTCACTAATGTTGATAAATATGTGGAGGATGGGTGTCAGGAGGATGGAGCCAGGCTCTGCTCAGTGTCATCTAATGACAAGGGGCAATGGGTGTAAGCTCGAACACAGGAGGTTCCACACCAATATGAGAAGGAACTTCTTCCTGGTGAAGGTGACAGAGCACTGGAATGGGCTGCCCAGGGCAGGTTGTGGCATCTCCTTCTCTGGAGATGTTTAAAACCCACCTGGATATGTTTCTGTGTGACTTGATCTAGGTGATCCTGCTGTGGCAGGGGGATTGGACTAGATGATTTTTTAAGGTCCCTTCCAATCCCTAATGTTCTGTTGTTCTGCATGTTCCAGCATAGAAAGTTTTTGGCACAGACTGAAGTTAAAATTTAAAAAAGCATGCGCAAGATTTGGACACACAGGGAGCGGTCGATCTTACTTAATTTTAGAGTTATATAGCTGAACAAGTCATCTTTGCCTCCCTTTATAGTCAACAGAGAAAAATAAGCTGAACGAGAGAACCATTTGTCTGACATTTTAAGGATCTATTTAAGTGTGAAATGAATCACAGCCTAGAATTTTTTATTTCTACCCAGTAACTATACAAGGAGTCGCTAATCTAGTTGTAGATACCTACAATTTTTGTGATAGGTTTTTTAAAATTTGTCCTTATATCCTTCACTTTTAATGGACCTACACATTACCATGTCTACAGCATAAAAGAGATAGGCTACCTCTGTTAGTAAAAAGTGTTATTTTGAACTAAAAGACTTCTCCAAACAATGATTTTTGAAGCACAGAGACACAGAGTTCACCCTGTTGAAGTACAAGTGGAAAACTGAGTTAAACAATGACAAGCAGTCCTCATAATGATCCTCCACACAAGTCTGCCATGTAGTCTATACATATTTTCATCCAAACAGGAAGACTTCAGCCTATGGGTATATCTAAGTGCATCATCTTTATGAGTTTACTCTCTGTAGCTGCACTTCAGTTTTGTAATAGCAAAAATAAATACACCAGCAACCTGAGAGTTTTAGAGACTCAAACTTTGCATCATACTTCATGTAACACCACTTCGATTGTGCTTACCATGCCGCAGTATAAAAGGCTTCTTCAGCCTACTATTCTGACACAGGCAAAAGAATAATTCAAATATCCATCACAGTTTGCAAGTACAATACAAGATTTTCAAATTAACTATTTAATCTCATGAGACCAGTTTGTTGCTGCTACTCTAAGAGCTTTTTCAGATTCAGCTCTTTTTGAAAATCTGGATGGACAAAGCAGCTTGGTTGTGCAAAGATGGAGGCATTAGCCATTTTTTTTTATTATTATTTTACAGCTAAACCCAGTCTTTTCAATACAGCAATGAAACAGAGAAAACATAACAGAATTAATGCAGTTTTTGCACATACTGGGTAAATTATAAAATAATTAGTCATGTTTCAGTTTAAATAACTTGAAAAAACTCCTTTAATTAAGATTCTTAATTAATAGTTGAAAGATTAATCAATCAATAATTATAACTATCATTATAGGGTGTAATTGTGCCTAATTGGAGGGGCTGATTAATGATCAGAATAAACCTTTCAAATTCTCACTCTTGAANCTAGGTTGGAAGGGACCTCTAGAGGTCATCAAGTCCAATTTCCCTGCTCATGGACATCTCTACCTAGATCAGGCTGCTCAAACCCTTATGAAGACTAACACTGAAGAACTTTCTTCTAATATCCAGCCTAAATCTCTTCTCTCCAGCTTGAACTCACTGCTCCTTGTCCTATCTGTGAAAAGACTTTCCGTTTCGTGTAGGTCTCCCTACATGGTCAACAGTCTTATTGTGGCACAAGGTAGTAGAAGTTTTCAGGGAAAAATGAACTGGATCATGCAAGCTTTGAAAGCTTTAAAACACATTTTAAAATCCCCAACATTCAGCTTTTTTTTTTTTTTTTTTTTTCATACATGTTTCATGTAGAGTACAGATCTGTGCAGTCTCTGGGATGGCCATGCTCAGTCCAGGGTTTAGCAGACCTAGTCTCTGACAGAGGCCAGGAACGTACACAGCAGTTTATGATCTGCTTGTTGCCATGAAGTGTGCAGGCAGTAGCACTGATGGACTTTGGTTAATGCACCCTACTGACTGAGGACTTGCCAGCCAGGCAACAGACTTGCAGCCTGGGTCCTGCTTTAGTGGAACTTTCTGAAGTGTTTTTCTGAACTGTGTTTAATGTCACTGCTTCTCCCAGCCCAGCACCATGAGTTAATCTGCTTAGTCTTTGGGGATAAAGAAAAGAAGTGGAAAAATGAAAATTTAAACTACTAAGTGATGCTTTAACTCTATCCTTTATTACCTCTTTAGCTATAGAAAAAAACTCCAGAGAGAATATTGTGCTTTAGCACACTGAGACACTGTGTTAAATATAGTAAGAAACGTTCTTTGGAACAGAAAAGCAAAAAAAACCATCCTTACAGAAGGGAACTGAGAGGGTCAGGATAGCTACTCGTGTTAATTTTCTTCCTTTCAGGGAAAGCAAGGCAAACATGTAAAACAGGGAGTGAGAAAAGATGAAAATAAAAGTCATAAGCAGAAAAAACAACAAGAAACCGACAAAATTCCTCTTCTCTTTCTCACGTTTACTGTGTTTTCCAGCCTGGAGAAAGGCAGTCACAGCACACGTCCCTATTAGCTCTCTGAGATCTTGCACTCGTGTTAGGCTGTTTAGGATGTTGCTTTAGCTGCCTTTTTGGTCACCAGATCACAGTAGTTTTGTGAAATGAATTATCTTGTCTGGCTGACCCAGACTGTTATTAAACAGGGGACCAAAGTTCTTTCTTTTACAGGGAAGAGGAAAAACAGGGAAGGGAAGGAGTGAAAGCAGAAAGCCAGCTTGCATATCGCACATGTTTGGGACCCAGTGTATACTGCTGATGGACTGTCTCTGAATGTTTTTTCTTCACCTTGCTTTGAAAAGATTTTCTCTTAAGGGAAACAATGATTTCTTAACAAACCTCTGAGTCACAAAAGCGGGGGCTGCTGATTTAGCGTGGCTTACAGAAAGCATGTGTTGCAGCTACTTGCTCTTTGTCTGTTGTGGAATGAGGTGAAACACTTCATCCTCCAGGGCCATCACTCCAGCACCTCTCAAGTGTGCAACATTTATCCAATATCTTTTTGAAAGTTCTCAGCATAATTGTAGTACAAGGTGGGTTTCATTTTAATGACTCTGAGATCGTGATACAGAGTTACTCATCCTGCAACACACAGTTCAACCTTCCTTTGGCAAAGGTAATTGGATTAAACCCTTACAGCTTGATCTTGCAAAGCGCTAAGAACCTGGATGATAACTGAGCAAAAGATTTAATCGGTAGTTCAAATTTAATCATGGTCCTGTGGATTTCAGTGAAAGCATGTAAATTTGCCATGGCTCAAAGGCTGGCATTCTTTGTACGAGAAAGCAATGTAAATCTTGTCTTCATCACAATGTACAGCTGTGCTAAAACAATAACTTCTAGAAGCAGGGAAATATGACAGGGACAGAGGACAAGGAAAGGAGACAGGGAAAGATACATGGAAATCTCAGAATCAGAGAATTCTAGGGATTGAAAGTTCCCTTAAAATCATCTAGTCTTAAAATGATCTATTCCAATCCCCCTGCCAGAGGAGGATCTCCTCTGATCTGGAATAGGCTGCTCAGGGAGATTGTGGAGTCTCCTCCTCTGAAAACATCTGAAAAGCACCTGGACATTTTTCTGTGTCACTTGATCTAGGGAATCCTGCTGTGACAGGAGGATTGGACTAGGTGATTTTTTGAGGTCCCTTCCAAGCCCTAATGCTCTGTAAACAGGGGGAAGTGAGACGTCCCACTCCTGATCTGACTCACAGGACCATGCCATCACTGAATAATAATATATTACTATGTCAAACCTAGTTTCTGGTGCTGAGGCCAAGAAGCAAAAAGGGTTGTGTCCATGGTGCTGAGTTATTTTAGCCTCCAAGAATGGATGACAACAACTAAGCTGCCATCTGAGAATGTCCTTAGTGCTTAAATTCTCAGAAATTCTAGGAAAAGGTAATTTTTTTCCCCGAATTTACCATAGCAGAGACTTTCACAGTGAATCTGGACACACACCTACCTCCAGATTGTGGCTTTAACACAAAATCATGGAACAAAAGAAAAAAAACCTCAAAATAGTGCATCACCCTGAATTAGTCACACAGTCTCCTGGTTTCTGTCAGGATCTTGCGTAAAGAAGTTGTATGTTTTTTATTTTAAGACCAGCTCAATCCATTAGGCACGTTGATGAGGTAAGTAAAGAAAACTTGGGTTTTGAATGCCATTGAGATTTGTGGCTTGAAGTACATGATGGACAGCTCTAGATCGAGGTAAGATTATGGCAGAAATACATATATCAAGGAAATTTAGTCAAAAACCTAAGAATCCATGAAATATATATATATATAGAGATAGATATAGATATATATATAATTCTAAGACCAGATGGGCAGGAGTCAGAGTAATGAGCACATGGGATGCAGGCTACGTAGCAGGCAGCACATTGTCTAAAACGTTTTCTGCATCTGTCTTTTCATCTCTTTGGTTTTCCGTTCTCCATCAGTAAAAAGAGAATAACTACTCATATTTTTTCATCCTTTGTTTATTAAGAAAAAAAGATGTCACACAGGACAATGTTATGTTTTGCTGCATCTTATAAATGAAATGCTGATCCCTACTGGGGCCTCTGGGCACTGCTGCTGTATAAATGAATTCATAGCTATGGTTGTCACAGAGGGAGGATATTGACTGCAGGTGAGGAATAGGTAGCCAAAGCAGATTAACTCTTAAGCAGCGAGGATCCTGTTTTCCAGTCCTTTGTAAGAGGGGAAAAGTACAGAGAAGAAGAGAAAATATATGACACATAAGATGAATCATTTCTAAAGGGAATGGTTTTGAAATTTTCTCCACAATGCATCAGCAGCCTGTCTGCAAGCATCAATTTTATTTTTTTTTTTTTTTGCCTCCTTTACACATTTTGTAGCAAATTTCATGCCAGTGAAAGATGCAGGATTGACATTCTTAAATCTCCCTTTTATCCATAGAAAAGATAAACTCAGTCAGAAAATATGCAGTTTTCCTCAGATTTTCAGGCCAACATGTCTTCATTTGACCTGAAGGGACACATCTACGGGAGAGAAAAGTAGTTTAGTCACTGTTCTCATTTTATGCTTGGCCTTGATGCTGAAGTTATTATTCTGAGTGTTGAGTGGGCTACTTTGGTTTAAGTATGATATGGACACCTGTTCTCTCTGCTGATGCTATCCAACTAATTTCACATGGGTCAGAGTAGAGTCTTCTGAAAAGCTCTTTCAGTCACTTCCAACCAGAACACAACTGCAGTGAAACGTCCTGAAGCAGTAAACCCTTGATTGAGGGGTCTACCCAGGTGAGTGCAAGCCTCCTAAAGCCATCCAGGCTTCCATAACACTGCTGCCTTGCCCCAGCGTGCCTCTGTGAGGTGCTTTCTATGGGGCACAGATGAAATTTGTTTTTTTGTGAAGGCCATAGGCTCTCGCTGCTGTCAGTGTAATACGGTCACTAAATTCCCAAAGACAATATTACTGCAAATCACCTCAAATGTGCTGCAGGCGGTAGAATGATCCCATAATCAAAGAGCTAGGTCTTTGAGGACAAGTTTAATTACTTTAATCTATACAGCCTGGAAAACATAATGGTTAATGGGGTAATCTACTGAAGTATGTGGAATTTTAAGTAGTATGGACTATGCCACTGTATGACACTACTCACAGCACGGCAGAGATGATAAAACCAAGAGCATAAATGGTGACTGAAGAACGCCTTAGATGTTCATAAATCAATAATTGATAAAACATACTCGTGTAACTACGTAGAATTTTATGTTGCAGGTAGAATAAACTGATTACATGATACTACAGTGCTCAGTGGAATTATGGAATGAGCTTCCTTCATTCACTCTAATTGCTGCATATTTGTATACAAACAGCTGAAATGGTTCTATCAGTTTTGTAGCCTATAAAACTGCAAGAAAATCCTGCCCTTTGAGTCCACAGATGAAAGCCATGATATTTTCCCAGCATGGGGCTCTGTGCTCCTGGAAAGGCTGAACATCAGCAGATACATAAGAGGTTGATGCTCTCAATGCATCTGGCCATTAAAGATTTCAAAGCACTTTTCTCATGGGTAGAGGTGTTAACCCCTCTGTCCTGGCTAGATTCCAACCTGGGTAACAAGCCACCTGGACCAGATGCTGAGGGAACTTAAGGACGAAGTGGTTGGGCTGCTAACAGAAATGTACAATCTCTCATTAACATCATCCACTGGAGATGTTTTATCTGTCTTTTAAAAAGACATTAGGGATGATCCTGGGAATCACACACCAGTGAGCCTTCCTTCAGCAAATGGACTGCAATGATAATTAAATGCAGTACTACAAAAAATCCTACAGAAGCATGATACGTTACAGACAAAGAAATGTGTGTTGTGTTAAGGAAAATCAAGATTCTTTAATTTGCTGGAATTCTTTGAAAGCATCAAATAAATATTGGATAAAGGAGATCTGGCTGACATAATCTATTAGGACTTTCCAGAAGTTTTTGAGACTTTCTCTCACAAAAAGCTGCTAAGGAAGCTAAGCCATCATGGAATACTAAAGAAAACACATTCTAATGAAGCAAAGACTGCCTCAGAAACTGAATGGGAAGAAGGGGAATATGTGCTTCATTTTAAGCAGGAATTGGCAGGAACACTTCATATCTGCTTAGTTTTTATAGTTTCAATGTGCTTTTGTTTTTCTACTTTAATTTTATTTTCGTCTTCTTACTAGTCTTTGCTTATTGAGAAAATACTTTGTTGAAATTTTTTTGTGGTATGAAATTGAAATTATCAGTTCATGTTATGCTTTAAGAGATGGGAAAATGCTGCCATTTCAGTGAAGCAAAAGCAGAATTTACCAAGTAAATTACTTCTAAGCACTGTTTCTAGAACCAAATTTCAGGCACTGGAATGGGCTGCCCAGAGTAGTGGCAGAGTCACCATCCCTGGAGAAGTTTAAAAGCCATTTAGATGTGGTGTTGGGGGGATCTGATTTAGTGGTGAACTTGTAGAATAGGATTGATGGATGGACCCGATGATCTCAAGAGTCTTTTCCAACCTGAATTATTCTATGAAATTCCACGATAATGTACTCTGGAAAAATGTGCAGTAACCACAGTGTTCTAGGTCCTCTTCCTAGAATAGCATCCTGTTCAAGCAGAACAGGAGAGAAAAGGATGCAGTGTCAGAAGACTCAAATTCAAGTTTCTGGTTTGCTAAAGTGAGAGACAGTCTCACTAGTCTGGGAGACATAAGACCCTGGGCAGAGCTGTGGCATGCCTAGTTTTTATTTATAGGGTATGTTCCCACTCTACACCCCATCTCTTCCATTTTAACAATGGCTATAAAGAGTCAATTTTTAAAGATGTGGATTAATTTTATAAGAGACATCACTGATTTCTTTTTTTTTGTTCTTTAAAGTTCACATTACTTTGCCTCTTCCAGGTTCTTTCCAGTACTTTGCAGAGAGGGACTCTGTTAAGTGAGGCTGCAACTATCTTTTCATCCTCTCCCTATGTGCCTACCCTGCGTGTTCTCTCTCTGCTCGTCTGAAAGGCAAAAAGAAAGTCTACAGAGAACAGGAACGGAAGGGTGACGTGGTCTCTGTCACTCCAGACAGGAAATGCTCCGGTGATCTTTTTTTCACACCTTGTAGAATTTCAATTTTCCCCTTAAAACATGGATTAAACAACGATGCCAAAAACATATGCTTCTGTGTCAAACATTTAACTTATTCGGGAATCTAGAGGCAGCTGGAGAGTTCTCACTGCCAAAGTGACTTCAACAATTGTCTCTTTCACTTTTAATTGGAAACATGTTCGTTTCAAGCGTAGGTGTGGATAACCAATATGCAGCAGTGTTAATTTCCCTCGCCATTCAGTGTACAAATGTCCTAAGTGGCCACTCTTAAATGGCTTGAGGAAAGTGATCTGAATCCATTGCCAAAGTGTCCTATGCTCCCATAAGCCTATGATTTGCCATGGCACAGATTTAACCTGCTGATTAAAGATGGGGATGGTCAGCACAAGGTAAGATGTCACTGGTCTCTGGCTTCTTGTAAGATCTGCAGTGAGATACACCAGAGGGTTACGGATGACTTACTGAAGCTGAGGACCTTCTTATTACATTAGCTCTAAGCATTACAAAAGCACAGTTCCAGTATTTGTTGCTCTGTGGATATTTCCTCTGGGTTTTGCCTGTCGCGTAGATGGTCTTCCTCACACTACAGTGCTCCAGCCAATCTACAAACCGTGCTGTGCCAGTCACACCCTAGTTCACTGGCCTTAAGGAACCTACTCTTATTTTTCTCCCACTTTCCTGCTTTTTTCTCTTTTTGTAGAGGGGATCTCACACTTTCTAGTGGAACCTTCTTGAAGGCAAAAGCCAACAGGTCAAATCTTATAGCTTTTCATTCCCAGCCTCAGTTTTGATGGAGATGATTGTGTCTGTCCTTCCTCAACCTCCCTTACTTTATCCTCTTTTAAAAAGCTGAATGTGAATTTCTTCTTTGCCTCATAAAAAGCTGAAATTGATTTGATTTTCTTGTTTACCTTTTAGAAAGCTGAATTTGGCTTAAATCTCTTGTTTCCTTCTGTGCATGAAAAAAAAAAAAAAAGGAGGAAGTTTTTGTAGCTATAGTATCAAAACATTTCTGTACCCTGCAGTTCAAAAGAAAAGGGAACAGAAACAAGCAAAATAAATCCAAAATATACTGATAGGCTAATTTTCTTATGTGAGATACCTCTGCCCTGACTTTGAAACTAAGAAGGTGGATTAAAGCTAAACATTGAAGGTTATCAGTTTGTCAAGCAGGTCACATTCTGGGGGTGCCTTAGGACTGAGTGCTTGGTTATTTGCTTCAAATCACAGGTGCTTCATCACCCAGGACACCATTACTGGACGCCTGTAGCAGGGCTGGGGTAATATCTCAAAGAAACATGCCATATATTGACCTACACGGGAGACTCAAAACTTGACCTTTTCCACTTCATGATAAGCTGTCACATCAGATGGTAATATTATCCCACTATCCCCTTTAATGCAGGATCTCTACAGCACTCTGTGGGAAAGCACATCCACTTAATTTTTCCTCTTTGAAGTTCCATCCCATCCT